>CP053172.1:702380-1073456 GCA_014607495.2 Carposina sasakii | reverse complement strand
TTTTTTTCCTTTTTTCAAAGCAGTTCAGCTCATCGATCGGTCCAGCGTTTCTGAGATTAGCGGCATCAAACATCGATCTTTTACAATTTTATTATACTGGATAGACATAGATTACAAGCATAGATTAAAGTAAGTGAAGCCAAGATTTCTAAAATTGCTGCTGTGCATTGTATCACAGACTACATAGAGAACTAGCATTGTATGTTGACTAAAGTCGAGTGTTGTGTTGTGTTGCAGTGTGTTAATCGCCTAACTGAGAACGCGCCTGCGGTAACGAAGTGGGTGGATAGTATTCTGTGAGAGAAACTGTCGATGGGCTTTCGATCGACCAGTTGCATGTTACAAAATCACAGGGCAGAGCACTCGAGATTTCATTATTGCAGTTGGGTTAGCACATACCTACTTAAGATATATGACCATACGTGTATTTATTTACTTGTTTCAACTTAACACTTAAGAAAAAAACATGATGTACGAAAAAGCTCGTTAATTTCTTTTTTCTTTGCTAGTAACACCGATTGTTATGTCAATCACAGACTACTTAGTGTACATGTCAATGTCATAATATTGAATGAAACATTCCTCAATGAGATTTGGAGGTTATATTTCGCAATTAATTTACGAGATGTTAAATAGAAGTTCTATTCAGATATTATCAACAAAAACACTGTTAATCAATCAAATTCCAAAGCATTCTATGATATCTACACGAAGTTTTTCAAGGCGATTCCTATGGATCGAAAATTTATTGGGTGTAACTAAAAAACCCGATGGCATGTCTTCTTCGCTAAGATTTAAATATTTCCTGAAGGATTTCAGTGTTACAAAACTATGGAACGTATGGACACGTAATTATTTCATAGGTACAGTGGTTAAAAGATGTAGGAAAGAACGTGCAGTTAAGGATATGATACAATGTTTGAGACTTGCAATATCACACCCTAGAAAAAGTCTTTTGCTTACCTTAGCGGCTTGCAAAACAAGAAAAGATGTGGAGGAAGATGAAAATGGACCTTGTAAAGTGAACATATCGGACGAGGATATGGAGGTAAACTTTGTTATATTATATAATAAATATCAATTGATTGGTGTTACCTGCCCAGCATGGTGACTATGGGCAAATATCCCACATGGCAGTCTTGTGGCGTGCCCTAGGGGAGGCCTACGTCCAGCAGTGGACTACAATAGGCTGAAGAAGAAGAAGAAGAAGATTGGTGTTAAACATTCAATCTTACTGCATCACCTTTTTTGGCAAAGGCCTTCCTCTTTCGAGTGAGCGCATTTTGCAGCACTTTTATAAAACAACAGAATTCATTTTTTATTGAAATTGTTCTGCATGGATTGCAGAAAAAACAAAATGTTGAAATTATCGGGGATAAAAAGTAGCCTATGTGTTAATCCAGGGTGTCAGCTAACTTCATGCCAAATTTTATTAAAATCTCTGGCCGTCTTTACGTGGAAGAGTAACAAACATCCATACTCACAAACTTTTGTGTTTATAATTTTTGTAGGATTTTAAAATTGACACCTATACTCAAGGAGGGCTAGTGACATACAGGCAGCCAGCCATAAAACAAACATTGAATCCTAGGTAATATGAGTTTAGACAGAAACCATATTGTACCAAAACCTTAAGTAACTGGATAAGAGCAGAAAGATGGTGATTTATCATCATCAGCCTATTGCAGTCCACCCCTGGACGTAGGCCTCCCCGGGCACACCACAAGACTGCCATGGGGGGTATTTGCCCATAGTCACCACACTGGACAGGCAGGTTGGTGACTGCAGTTTGTATTTTGGACTATGTTGTCAACACGGGAGGCGCTGCTGCCCACCTCCCGGAAACCCTTAATCGCCTCGTACGATACCCATGGGCAGACATGGGGTGGTACGAATTCTACTCTGCCGGCACCACACGGACAAAAAAAATTGGAAATTTGAAGAATTATAAAAACAATTTTGCACTTTATCATTCCAGGATTTACTATCACAGCTAGATGACCTGGTGGAACTGTCCAAGAAAACCTTATTCTGCAAACACTGTGGGAAAAGACTTGTTATTGATAAGAAAGTCACGGGTCTGTCATATTGTGTGTAAGTTCATCTTTGGAACACATGAAAATTACTTTTGTTACTCAAAATAAATGTTGAATAAAGGTGTAAAATTAAATAATAACACTTAAATGAAATATCCACATAACTTCACATTAATTAAACCTAGCACACACTAAGGTTTTGTATTGTGGGTACCAGGTGGTATTGATAAGTATAGAACATCTCAACTATACTCTCAAAATTGGTCAGAAGTGGCTCTATCGGCCCTTGGTGCTCTGCCTACCCCGTAAGGGATAAAGGCGTGATTATATGTATGTATGTATAGAAACATTATAATAATAATAATATAATAATATATTCATATCAATGTTTGCACCTACCGGGATTCGAACCCAGGACCTATGGCGTCGTAGGCAGGGTCACTACCTACTAGACCAATCGGCTGTCAATTATTACATTACATTACAGAGCCTACGGCACAGCAAGCATGGCACCTACATCTATGTACATAAAGTTTAGCTTGTCTTACCATCATTAGGTACATTATGTCATACAACTTTCATGGGAGATTGAGCCTTATACATATACACATGGCTGTGCGTGCAAAATGTGGTAGTCAAAACTGCAGAATCATAATGGACACAGTCATAGCAGGGCCAGCTGTAAAGTATCACTGACAAGTTGCTAGTTCATCACCTCTCGTTAGAGAGTAAGTATATACTTTGCTCATCACCTGAGGGAGTGCCCCTGAGTTTGTTAGTTTTTACACATTCAGTGAAGAAGATGCAATTGATGTAATAATATATAGGGTTAATTTTAAAACATCAATAACCTCGCAAGACTACCATCATAAATAACAACATTTATTCTATGAGTTTTGATAATTTGTCACATTTTACTTTCATACAAAAATAAATATCAATTTAATATTACCTCTGAATGTTCTTAAGTCTGTACATAATACTGAGGCGCGCGCGATCGCGGTCGTCAACCTTTTCGTATACCTACGAATGGAACATAGACTTACAAATGTCACGACAGTACAATAAAAGCTTGGAAAATCATTTTTAATTAATGTATTGAGTTAGGATAAAACTCGTAGAACAAATGTTATTGTTTATGATTTTAGCTATCTAGTCCTGCGAAGTTATTGATGTTTTAAAATTAACCCTGTATATTAACCCTGGTGTATCCCTTACATCAGCACAGGATATTGACAGTTACCTTATGTTATTTTAGATGCAAGCAGCCTGCTCCGTTAGAACAAATGAGTGACGGCTGGATGCCATACACGGAGGCTGATGACTGCATCGTCTGGCGTAAGGAATATAAGCCGGGTAGTGGACTGTGGGCTTATAAAGGTTAGAGTGACTTCCCCCTCCTCACTGCCACTCATTATTGTCTGTCGGCAAATCAGAAACTGAAAATCTTAGCATTTTAATAAATCTGTAACTCTGGTTTGTCTGTATATTAGAGATATAGCAGTAAAAATATGGGGCTTTTTGAGAGCCAATAGAAACTAAAACAACACTTTATAATTATTTCTGTATGTTTGTTCGGGCATCACGCAAAAAGTACTGGATTAAATTAAATGTGCTTTCACTGTTCTGGAAAACTGGAGTATGTTTTTCTAAATACAAAACAATGCAATTATTTGAATTTTTGCTGCCGGCCACGTGGACGCACGCACACGTCCACTAGTTTATTATGCTTACATTAATTTATTAGTAATTCTGTAGTCACATGAAAGCAGTGATTAATATAGATTGTTGAAATTTTTAAAATCATTAAATTAATGAATCAATAATAAAATAAATAAATGCCTACCCTGTAAGGGATAAAGGCGTGATTATGACGGCCGATTGGTGTAGTAGGTAGTGACCCTGCCTGCGACGCCCTAGTTCCTGGGTATGAATCCCGGTAGGTGCAAACATTGATGTGATGAATATCTATGTTTGTTTCCGAGTCATGGATGTTTCTACACTTATCTATGTATTTATATACCGTTGCTTAGTACCCACAACACAAGACCTTAGGGATCTTAGTGTGGGACTAGGTCAATGTGTTGTGAAATGTGTGAATTTTATTTATTTATTTATTTATTATATGTATGTATGTAATAAATTATGGTTCAAAATCTTTTAAACCTTTATTACATGAAAATAAAAAATGGACTTTATATTTATCTCATCCATTAATCTATCTAGATAAGTTATGTAAACATAAGTACATAACATTGTAATCTACTCAATGATAAATACCTAATCAAAACAAGGTCAAATCAGACCATGATAGATAATATTATGTTGCCACTATATTAGGATCAGTTAAATAATATGCCATAAAAAAAATATTGACGCCACATCATTAATCATTCAACCAAAGCAAACTGATATTGTGATCAGAGTGTACCCAAAAGCATGATCAGTCTCCACTTGCAACGGATCATACTTGTGATCAGAGTGGACCTTTTTTTTATCGTGGGGGAATCCCTTTACGGATACCCGCGGCACGCCCTGCTGAGAAGGGCGCTGGGGATGCCCAGCGGGTTATGTGGGACTCACCTCTGGCCGAAAAGATGGAAAATGGCCGGGGAATACCCACTAAACCCCCACGGTGTCCTCTTCGCCGCCTTGCGCGGGGTCGTGGGACTACCGAAGCATTCTACCTCAGATCCCGTGCTGCGGCCTGTCCGCACCACCAGGGCGGACCCCCTCGGGGCACTCACGAGCGCATGATCATGATCAGAGTGGACCTAACCTAACCCACATTATCATATACATTGTCTCGGTAAAATCTGATTACGTGATCGATTTTACTTTTCATTCGTTTCATTTGAAGCCAAACTGATATTGTGATCAGAGTGTACCCAAAAGCGTGATTAGTTTCCACTTGCAACATATCATATGATCAGAGTGGAGTTGAGTGGACTAACCCAATAACTGTTATACCAAGCATCAGGGTTCGAAGTGATAATTATCTTGATAAATATACCTACATAATTATCTTTGATAATTATAATTGGTAGCGTGGTGCCGGCAGAGTAGAATTAGTACCACCTCATGTCTACCCGTGGGTATCGTACGAGGCGATTAAAGGTTTCCGGGAGGTGGGCAGCAGCACCTCCCGTGTTGACAACATAGTTCAAAATACAAACTGCGGTCACCAACCCGCCTGCCCAGCGTGGTGACTATGGGCAAATACCCCCCATGGCAGTCTTGTGACGTGCCCTGGGGGAGGCCTACGTCCAGCAGTGGACTGCAATGATGATGAATTCAAACAATAATCTAAGTTTATTGAGATATCTAAAGCCGCTAGACAAAAAAAAAACGTTTCACTGATGAGAGAAGTGTGAGAATTTCTTTTCTTTACATATTTCTTTTTACTTTTGTTTGACGCCATTAAAACAAACACTGCATTAAATTGTATATCTCTCACATATTCTTTGTTGTTATTTTAATGATGCCGAAAAACTGAGACCCTCTTTGGAATAAATATATTATCTACATGGTGTAACAAAAAGGGTATGTTAAGCGAAAAGCTATGTAAATAGCCCACTATAGAGAACCTATCCACAAATTAGAGACCCGAAATCACATGTTTATTTTTCCCTATAGAATGGAGAATTTTTAAATATTTCAGAAATTTTCATACAATCTTGAAAAATAAAAATGTGATTTCGAGTCTCAAATTTTGTAGATAGGTTCTCTATAGTGGGCTATTTACATAGCTTTTCGCTTAACATACTCTTTTTGTTACACCCTGTATATAAATATATTAAGAAGTAAAATGGCAAACCAGCTAGGATAATTATCAAGTTAATTATCCAAAAAAATATTTATCTTGATAATTTCGAACCCTGCCAAGCATAAAATCCACACAAAGTACAGAGTTACTCAACATTTAATAAAATGGCGTTGCATAACATCGAAAATAATCATGCAACACTACAAAAACTATAATTATTATTATTATTATAATCATTTATTTCATGTAATATAATTCAACACATATTTTGTTAGTAGTTTCTTATTCTATGTTAGTAGTAATATTTATTCATTCCATACCATTCGCTCTCGCATTATGGCGTTTCAGATTCGTTTTAAGCATCTGGAGAGATTTTAAAAATCCCGACGCAATAATGGGTGCCATAAATAAAAATTGAATTGAATTGATTTAAAAAATTGTGTTATTACGAAATGCAATATATTTTAAGCGGTTCATATTGCATAACTAGATAATAACAAAATATATCATTTTTCTTCATTTTTATTGTTCTTCGAATTCAGAACGTTAAGCGCGTTCCGCTTTTATGCCGAGGAGGTTTGTTTTAAAAAGTTTGTACTCATGCGAAATGCCGCAACAAATTGAAATGTAAAAAATATTTTTTTATGAGCAGATACCGACGTTTTTCGTTTATTTTATGCGAAGTTTATCCTATACATGAATTTTTTTATTCCAGTGTACGGTCGTTTCGGAGACGTGAAAGGCAAGAACTTTGCCGCAGCGAACCTCGACAACGCATACCGTATAGCGTGGGACGAGGCGGTCGCATCGTTGTCGGTGGTGGAGAGACAGGCCAATGGTGTGCCGGATCAACATGTGCTACATTGGGAGGTTTTGTGGCCGGTGAGGATATTTACATTTTATTTTTTAGCTTGGAAGCGGCGACCCTGAGGATACATTTCAAGAGATGTGCTATGCAACGTTGCTAGGGATACGAATCTGTGGGGATGGTGAAAAGAGAAACGCTACCGACCCCACTGGGCCACTAGTTATTTGATTGGTACTGCATTTAAAGATCTTGTGACCGGTGAGGAACTTCTTAGTCTTATACGGGTTGCAGAGCATGAGCTAAGTTAGTTTAGCTTAGCTCACATGGCACATATATAAGATCTATCCAAAATCAGTGATTACTGATTGATTACCTTTCGACACGAAACTAGGTAGGTAAAAAGAAACAACTTTCACTATGGGACCAACTCCCAAATATTGAAAAAAAAAAAAAATCTGCTGTTCCATACATTTCAGTGCAGTAATTATTCGAGATTGTATGGAACAGCAGATTTTTTTTTTCAATATTTCAGAGTTGGTCCCATAAAGAAAGTTGTTTCTTTTTACCTACCTAGTTTCGTGTCGAAAGATAATCACTAATTTTGGATAGACCTTATACATATCATCATCATCATCATTTACAGCCCTGAGAAGTCCACTGTTGGACATAGGCCTCCCCGCAACAACCTCCACTCCGACCGGTCGGAATCAGCCTGCATCCAACCGACGCCCGCGACCTTGATCAGGTTGTCCGTCCACCTCGCGGGTGGTCTTCCCACGCTTTGTTTGCCGATACGTGGTATCCACTCTAGAACTTTCCGGCTCCATCGGCCATCAGTTCTTCGAGCTATGTGCGCTGCCCATTGCCACTTCAGCTTGCTGGACCGTTGAGCTATGTCGGTGATCTTTGTACGTCTGCGGATCTCCTCATTTCTGATTCGATCACGCAGAGAGATATTCTGCGTCAATGTGATAATTTGTGTATGTAATCGATAATTATATTTATATTGAGTATGATTATCGATTCGTCTTAGCCCTGACTTCCTGTGAGTGACACTGTCTCAAAATTATTGCGCTTTCAAATTTCCCTTAAATATTTTTTTTTTTTACAGAAACTATTCGCAAACCGCGACTACATATTCATCCGTCGACACAAGGAGTACGACGTGAAATCAGGGCCGATACCTCCATCGCCCGTCGATAGATCGCCCTTTGACGCAAAAGGGGAACCCACCAAAGAGAAAGGGCCCTGCGTTTGCGTGTCCCTAGACTCGAATCAGACCAAAGACAATCTAGAGTTCGTCGAAGAACGTCCCAGCGTACATTCGATCGCTAAACGAAAATCCATAGAGATGTATAGAAAACAGTTGGTTAGCGATACGGCGGTAGATAATAAGATTTACGTGATTAACTCCAAGTCGTGTGTGCACCCACAAGTTCCCGAAATGAAGCATGCCATAAGGGTTACACAGTTTTGGAGTCATATGGTGATTAAAACTTTGAGAGGCGTTGATCAGGTATGTTTTTTTTTTGTGATTTTAGTAACTATGTATAAGGTCTATCCAAAATTAGTTGACCTTTATCCCTCACGAGGTAGGCAGAGCACCAAGGGCCGATAGGACCACATGGTGCCACTTCTGACCAATTTTGAGGGTATAGTTGAGATGTACAAGTTCGGTCAGTAGTGACAGGTGGTCAGCCCATCGCCTACAAAACACCAAGATCCTCTTGTCCCTCTGCTGACTCATTTTATACTCGTATCCATTTCCTATATTTTTTACTGTTACGACCAGGGAGTTTACCCATTGGCTCACTAGATGTCGCTAGTAGCAGAATAGAACGCAACATCGTTTACTAGCATGTTCTGTCGTAGTCTCGGCGTGTTTAGTTCACGAATTGTTGAATGAAGGCCCGAGAACGTTCCAGGATAACACCTACTGGGTTATTGTAGATGGGTCGCTCAGGTATATTCCCAAATGTTCGGGACCGAACGTCGAACCCACAGAGATCTATAGAGTGGCCGTGGGGGCGTGGGCGGTGTAATTGAACTATGAACAAAATAGGCAAACATCGCGAAAACGCAATCAGTCGGGACTTGATTGCCTAACGCGTCACACGGGAGTGTTTTTTTATAATGCCTGCTTGTTCAGTGGTTGTGTGCATGAATCGAAGTGACCATAAACTTGAAGGGGTCACTTTTCATAGGTAAGTACAATAACAATTTTGTTTTCTAGCATTTATACCCAAATTTCATTTTACTTCGTTAAAATAATTTTCACTGAGTGACATATGTAACCTAACGATTGAACCTAATACATTGCTCGCTAAGTGTAGCGTGCCTGGTGTTGAAATCAGTTTGACCGAGTGATGATAATTGCGCATATTGAATCGGCCGCTCCCGCGCACGGCCGCTGCTAAGCGCTTTGACATAGAGTTGTACCTGTCATTTCTTGTTGTCGATACGTCACGTTGCCGCGAATAGTACCTACGAGTAATAACTAATGTTAAGTAGATAATTTTGAGAGTTTAAAAAATATTATGTTTATGTAAAACAATGGTGAATTACTTATTATTATTAGTGTAACAAAGTACCTAAATTAATGTAGATGTGTGCAAAGTCAACTTTCTTTATTTTTGTGTTTCTTATTAATAAATATTTTTTTAAATTATAATATAAAAAAATATTATTTAACTGTAAAATAGTTACTATAAAGTAGTTACTTACCTACTTTGTGTTATCGAGTCTTAAATATTTCAGAATATTTTGTTAAATGTAGATAATAAATGACTACCAATAAGCATATTATTATAGTTTTTTATTTCCATCGAACATTTACATACCGTACTAATTTATTAAAGACTCCGCTACGAATTTACTTTATTCTTTATCCCTTCAAGAAAAATAACCTTTTATTTGTGACCTCATACTTTTGTGACTGTGATGCAACTCAAAATCTAAGCTCAATCGGACAACGAGAAGTAGAAAAAGTAGGTTGAATTTTAAGATGAAGCTAAGTAAAAACATGTTTAAAATTGTATTGTGACCAGCTACTAAAGCCTAAATTGTTCGCGATGTGCAACAACGCAAGTGCTCGATAACAAATTTATCGACAGTCAATCACTAGCGTACGTGTGAAATTTGTTGAATGTATTTGCTATACTGAGGCGCGTACTTACACAGTAGATAGCAATGTGTGCGCGCCAATGAGAGTACCGCCATAAATGTGTAAGTGTCAGAGATTTATCAATGTGGGTGTAATTTGTGTTATTATTTAGATGTCAATGTAAGTGTGGCTTATAGCCGCTTACATCAGAACTCAAACTAAGTGCGCTTAGCGGCCCATCTCCTGTGTTTCTGTTATCTATGGTCGAACCGTATAAATACGACGGATCTCGGCCGACGGAGTCAGTCTTAAGTTATTCTTGGGATAAGACTAGGAAAGCTAAAGAAGACGATACCAGTGATAGTGAAGGAAGTGATAGTTTAGTGCTGTTTAAAGTGCTGAGTTAAAGTGTGTTGTAGTGATTAGTGCTGTAATTTTGTCACCTGTTCCACCCAATAAAAGAGTTCTAACACCTACGCCTACCTTTTAATCGGCAGCTCCGAATCCCCCGTACCCAGTACGTAACATTACGTTTATCATTTGTCTAGCCGGGCATGGAGTTCGTACTAACGTACTTCGACGTGCCGGCGGCGGGCGGCATGCCGGGCAGTGTGACCGCGTGGGTGTCGGGTCGGGCCGCCCCCGCCTATCTCATGAAGATGAGGGCGGCCGCCAAGCGGTATGAGGGGTGGCGGCTTACACACGGGCAACAGGTGAGGGGAAATAGGCAGCTGGAGGGACTTCAAGATGCTTACTTCCATGAACGCATGACGCTCGGGCAACAGGTAAAGGGAAACAGTGGAGTCAGGTAACGGGGGACACATGGGGCTCAGGTAAAGGGAGATAAGCCCCCTTATTACCTAACTAGCAAAAGCAAAGTGATAGCGAAAATTTTACAAAAATCGCTGATTGCTTGTCAAATTCGTATTACGTAAAATGAATTTCTAAGGAACTTTGACAGTTCAACGCGAATATTGTACAATTTTCGCTATCGCATCGCTTCGGCTTTGCTATTGTAAATTAGGTAATCAGAGGTAATTAGGGAAACATGGGGTCAGGTAAAGGGACACATGGAGCTCAGGTAAAGGGACACATGGGGCTCAGGTTAAGGGACACATGGGGCTCAGGTAAAGGGACACATGGGGCTCAGGTTAAGGGACACATGGGGCTCAGGTAAAGGGACACATGGGGCTCAGGTAAAGGGACACATGGGGCTCAGGTTAAGGGACACATGGGGCTCAAGTTAAGGGACACATGGGGCTCAGGTAAAGGGACACATGGGGCTCAGGTAAAGGGACACATGGGGCTCAGGTTAAGGGACACATGGGGCTCAGGTTAAGGGAGATACGGGACTCAAATAGCTAGAGGGACAAACACGGTTTTAATATAGGGAAAAGAGATATTTTTTAGGACAACAAACAGTTACACAATATAGGTACATATATATAAACATAATAATCTAGTTGATTTGACACACGTCTCCAAGGGATGTGTGTATATGTCGCAGGCAATTTGTATGATTCGTCTTTATACAAAACGACTAGGCATTTTGAATAGTATGGGTTTTGGAGCGAGACAATTTGGCTTCTAGCAATTGGTCTGCTTAATTAATTAGGTTAGGTTATGTTAGACCTGTTAAAATAACAACGCATGAGTCGAGTGAGCGTAGCGAGCATATCCCTGCAGCGACCGGCGAAGTGCTAAAAGGATTTTTTTCTCTCATACTATTCAAAATGCCTGGCGACCGTTTATAAACGGACGACGCCGTTTGTATAAAGACGAATCATACAAATTGCCTGCGACATATACACAACATTGCTTACACACTCACTAATTTGTTCAAGTGAATGTTTAGTGTATATTTTATCTATGCATATAATAAAAATGTAACGGATCGCTGTCTGTACATGGAAGATATATGACAAAAAATATTATAGGAGACCTTTATCAACGCAATAGTACCCAAAATAATGATTTTTAAATTTTTTTGTCAGTTTGTCTGTGCGTTTGTGCACGCTAATATCAGAAACGGCTGAACCGATTTCGATGCAGATTTCAGGAATATATTGTGGCAAATCCCACTTAACATTTTATCCCGGATAATTTCGACATTTTGTTTTTTCTGTAGTCCACGCGGACGGAGTCGCGGGCGTCCACTAGTTATGAAATAGAACCATGAAGAAGGTATAAAAGAGGAGGTGGGACTATGAAGTGAGTTGTGTGGCAATCGTGAGGCCATGACGTCATGATAGGGGCGGAGCTTCAGCGCCAGTGTAACGCAGTATCTGTAACCACACGCTTGTGCTCCGAAATGTAACCGTATTAAAATTACAAAGACACTAGCGCTTTTATCAGGGTACTTTTTTTACTAAAACGTAGTATAATATTGCCATCTAGTGATGAGTAATTGCACTAGTAAAACAATCTTGAACCATATTGATAATGAGCAAGTAGTTTGACTAGTCACTACAAGGTGGTTTCTATGTAAATGGGCAGGGCTACAGTGTTCAATGCTCCCCTCGTCCCATACTTCACCCCCGCTCCGCGGCACGCTATTTTTGTATGAAAATATACTTAGCCGCTACTCCTCTTTTATTTCCTCCCCATGAATAGAACCGAGGCTGTTCATAAAAAACCCCATTCTTTCAGGACAGTCCTGACTTCGTGCTGCGTGATGTCACCAATGAGAGCGTTGTCATCAACAATACAGTCTATAGCGAGCAAGATATGGAAGTAAGTAGCATTGTTCTGTCACATATATCCTGCAGGGTGCGCTGACGTGTGCCTTCTTCAAAATTTCTCTTTAGTTACACATTCAAATTGTCATTCATATATTCATATATATATATACATTAGATAGATTAAGTATCTAATGTATATATATCTATACTAATATTATAAAGAGGAAAACTTTGTTTGTTTGGTTGTAATGAATAGGCTCCGAAACTACTGGACCGATTTCAAAAATTCTTTCACCGTTAGAATCCTTATTGGACCTGGATGAACATAGGCTATAAGAATTTCCCGATATTCCCACGGGAAGGCGACCAACGGGAATTTAATATTTTTTACGAAAACCGCTATACATATGAAGCTGAAATCGGGCATATATGTTCATTGGGGACAACGAGGAAGGACTAAAAACGGATTTCCCGAAATTCCCACGGGAAGGGGACTAACGGGAATTCATAATTTTTACGAGAACCGCTATACATATGAAGCTGAAATCGGGCATATATGTTCATTGGGGACAACGAGGAAGGACTAAAAACGGATTTCCCGAAATTCCCAAGGGAAGGGGACAAATGGGAATTCAAACGGATTTCCCGATATTCCCACGGGAAGGGGACAAACGGGAATTCATTTTTTTTACGACAACTGCGATACATATGAATTTGAAATTGGACCTGTATGTTCATTAGGGACTGCGAGGGAGCACTAAGAACGGATTTCCCGAAATTCCTATGGGAAGGGGAGTTACGGGAATTTAATTTTTTTACGAAAACAGCTATTTATACGAAGCTGAAATCGGATTAGGGCTACAAGGAAGCTCTAAGAACGGATTTCCCGAAATTCCCACGGGAAGGGGACCAACGGGAGTTCCAAATTTAAACGAAAACCGCTGTACCTACATATAAAGTTGTATCTATGTATTGATATGTACCGAAGCGAAGCGAGGGCGGGCCACTATATCTAATAAAATTGCAACGTTTCGATTTCTGTACATGAAAAATATATTGAAAAAATTATAATGGGCGGCCTTTATACACGCAAGAGAACCCAAAACAATGTTTTTCCATTTTGTCTGTTTGTCTGTATGTTTGTGCACGCTAATCTCAGAAACGGCTGAACCGATTTCGATGCAGTTTTCAGGAATATATTGTGACAGGCCCCACTTAACATATAAGCTATTTTTTATACCGGTAATTTTATTGCGATTTTTTGTTGTTTCTGCAGTCCACGCGGACGTAGTCGCGGGCGTCCACTAGTAAGTCAATAAAACAAGATTCTTTCCATGCTTAAATCATCATCATTTCTAGTTGATTTGGCACACGTCTCCAAAGGATGTATACACAACATGGCTTACATACTCACTAATGTCTAGTGTGTATTTTATTTATGAAATAGAACCATGAAGAAGGTATAAAAGAGGAGGTGGGACTAGGAAGTGAGTCGTGTGGCAGTCGTGAGGCCATGACGTCATGATAGGGGCGGAGCTTCAGCGCCAGTGTAATGTGGTTGTAACCGTGGCTGTAACCACACGCTTGTGCAAGTGTTCAATGCTCCCCCCGTCCCATACTTCACCCCCGCTCCGCGACACGCTATATTTGTATGTAAAATATACTTAGCCACTACTCCTCTTTTATTGCTTCTCCCTGGGTATAATAAATGCATTCTCTTCCAGTCATCGAAACTGGGACCGGAAATGGAGAGCTCAGAACAGGAAGCTACCACAGTGACGAAAGAACGTGACGTTACAAATATCAGTGAAAAATTTAAAGTAAGTTATCCTTACTAATATTGCGGTGGTAGGCTCACCCCTTACAACGTGAGACTTATAGGCTAACTGGTACACACGGCTGGGATGGGAGAGTGGGGTTAGCTGTAAAGAACAGTGACAAGTTACTAGATCATCGCCTGAGAGAACGCCCCTAAATTCCTTATACTCCAAACTATAATTCGAGAGACTAATTTGACAACTAAGTGACAGATGAAGGGTTACCAGAATTAGGAGAAATTAAATAGTGACGTTATAGTCGATATCGATAATTGTCGATATGATTATAATCAAATTAGACTTGACTGTATAAATTGTTTAAATTGACAATATTTCATATTATAGTTCATTTTAATTATAATTTGAAGTGGTCATGTTGGAACCCAAATACTGTGGTACGAATTGCAAAAAAGTTCCCTAAAAGTGATGCTAATAATAAATATTACGAACGCCAAATATAAAAACAACCATTTTTCTTGAACTGTATTGTAATATTATACCTCACACTGTTAATTAACAATTTTATTGTTTTCTTCTTCTTCTTCAGCCTTATTGCAGGCCACTGCTGGACGTAGGCCTTCCCCAGGGCACGCCACAAGGCTACTGCCATAGTGGGGTTTTTGCCCATAGTCGCACTGGGCAGGGCGGGCTGGTGACCGCAGTGTGATTTTCAGACTATGTTATACTTATTGTTTTAAATAATGTATATTCATACGTAAAATATCAATCTGTATTTTTAAAATATCGATATGAACAGCATTAGCCCGACCATGGCAACATTTGTGCAAAACGAACTGTCAAACTAGTCTCTCGAATGATTCGTTTCGAGTATAGTTGACTTGTACGACATGCACGGAAGGAGATACAGCTGATGTATTTTTTCAGTGAAGTGCACAGGTAAATAGGTTTAGTTTCATTTATTTCTTTGCGATAAATTTGAATTTCGACTGTTCTAACACAAACGTGCTTTTTAAAAATTCATATATTTTATGGGATACCCTTTATTTATCTTTACTAACTGTACTTAATGCCTTGATCACACTTACCGAGTAAACGGGCGAGACAGTAAAATGGTTCTCGGCCGAGACAGTGACGTGGGCGAGTAGCTCACTCGGCCCAGTAAATAGAACAGGGTCCGAGTTACTGTCTTGCCACTCTGGTCGGCCGAGCACTCGCCAAAGTGTTCAGACGAACCGAGCACTCGGCCGAGTTCACTGTCTCGCCCGTTTACTCGGTACGTGTGATCAAGGCATTGGTCGTAAATCGAATAAAAAGTAATTATCTCATTCCAGAAAGAAATTAACGACGCATCAGAGGACAAGCAAACCAGTTGGTGGAGATATATCTACCCGTTTTACTATTTTTGGTAACATAGACAATGTAGAGTAGAGTGGTTCTGTCTCGCTTACTCTTTAATTAATGTACGACGCCATATATAGCAATTTAAAACAACAGACCAGGTCAAAAAAATCATGAAATTACTAGTTGACATGTCAGATTTATCCGGGATAAAAAATATTTTCCCGGGATAAAAGTAGCCTATGTGTTAATCCTGGGTGTCAGCTAACTCCATACAAAATTTTATTAAAACCGCTCCAGCCGTTTTTACGTGAAAGAGTAACAAACATCCATCCATACTCACAAACTTTCGCGTTTATAATATTAGTGGGATTACTATTTATTTATTTATTGTGCATAATAATAGATATTTTTCAAATATTTATTAAGGGCAGATTTTTCAATAACCAGCCGGGCTAGCACGACCACGATAAGTAGATAACGATAAAGGATTTCGTATCGTATCTATACTACCATAATTATCGATTTCGCGAACATGACCAATGGAACGATACGTTACGTTAAGATTTATCCCGTGATATGATACGATAAGGCGCGAGATAAGTTAAACAAATGTTTCTAGAGTCAAAAATTTTTTTTTTCTTTTTTTCAATTGTCGTTCATTCTTTTTTTTTCTTTTTTTCCTTTTTGACATCAGATGTCATGTTAACTGCTCTAACATGAGAGCGAAACACGATACGATAAACCTATTTATCGACTAGCTGTCAAAATACGATAGATATTAGCCGCCATGTTGAATGTTATCGATACCAATTACTAATAATTTAATTTTACCTTTGACCTACCTATGTAAACTAAAAACGAGTAAACTAAAACACTAAATTAAAAATATTGGGTTTGGAGCATATCACTGAAAACCTATCGAACCAAAGAATATAATAGGTATTTTCGATTTCTCTAACCTATCTACGCTTATCGCGCACTACAATGTTCATCGATAACAATATCTTGAATTGATGTCAAAATTCGATATTTTTAACATCAAAATACGGTCATGTTCGGCGCTATCGATAGTAACCGATGCACATGCTCGCATTTTATCTATCATATCGTATCGTGCCGTGTAACGTTACCGGCATGGTTATGTTCGCTATATCGATAAAATTCAACATGGCGGCTATATTTATCGAATTTTGACAGCTAGGTATCGATAACTTGACTTATCATATCGTGTATCGTTGGCCGTGCTAGCCGGGCAGGTAGTTAATCGAAGAATAAATTTAATGCTGTCTTTCTCTAACACTGTTGATCAAGATAGAGACAGCATCAACTTTATCCATGGATAAGAAATAAAAGAGGAGTAGCGGCTAGGTATATTTTTATACAAAAATAGTGTGCCGCGGAGCGGGGGTGAAGTATGGGACGAGGGGAGCATTGAACACTGTAGCCCTGCCCATTTACATAGAAACCACCTTGTAGTGACTAGTCAAACTACTTGCTCTTTATCAATATGGTTCAAGATTGTCTTACTAATGCAATAACTCATCGCTAGATGGCAATATTATACTACGTTTTAGTTAAAAAGTACCCTGATAAAAGCGCTAGTGTCTATTTCGTGGCACAAGCGTGTGGTTACAACTACTGCGTTACACTGGCGCTGAAGGTCCGCCCCTATCATGACGTCATGGCCTAACGATTGCCACGCGACTCAGTGCATAGTCCCACCTCCTCTTTTATACCTTCATGACTTTATCCTTCAAAAAATCCCCTCTGACCATAAAAAAATCTGCTCTGAGAAATTCCAAATGTGTTTCTAAATCCAAGTAGAAAAATATAAAAATGAATGAACTAGGACAAAATTATGGCAACTACGTCACTCTAATATAAATACTCTTCCTTTTGACTTTGCCGTAGTCGGGTAAATCGAATCCACTGGTCTGTTGTGTTTGATGATGTATAGTGTTGATGTAATATTCCACTGGCGTGTTTTTTCAGAAATACTTTTATTAAGGGTAGATTTTTTAAAACATTGCCTATCATTAAAATAAAGTTGATCAGAGGGGTAAGCAGGAACCTCTCGATAGTTCGTAACGCTATCGTCAAACTGTCAAATCACATAGATTTTTCTAGCGAGTCGCTAGCGTTACGCCGCGTAGAAAGCTTCGTGCTTACCCCACTGATGGGTTTTTAATGTTTTAAAGTGGCCCAAATGTAGAATTTAATATCTTTATTACATACATAAATTAGATAAGTGTTTTTATGAAGTTAATGTATAGTTTATTTCTTTGTAGCACTAGACGAGATTCGCGCTGCCATTGGTTGGGTTTTTATCCAATGACAAAGTCGCTTTACCGATTGACCAATCACGCACCATTTACAATGATGTATTTACAAATTTATTGTAATAAAAAAAAATACTCTACCACATCCACTTAGGGCATTTTTTATAGTATTTATCTCTGCCGTTTTTAATGGCGTCTCTTGTATATGATGCATTTATTACCTTACGCCGATGATATTGAGTTCGCCCACCACCGGCCCCCTTATTACCTGACTAGCAAAAGCAAAGCGACAGCGAAAATTGTACAAAATTACCTGATTGCTTGTCAAATTTCTATTACGTAAAATGATTTTTTTTTTATTACAATTCAACGCGGATATTTTACAATTTTCGCTATCGCGCTGCTTCGGCTTTGCTATTGCAAATTAGGTAAGTAATAAGGGGGCGGGTACATACACTCTCAGCTGACCTTCGAAACTGACGACTCGTGATACCTATCAGAGAACCACAATGCGATGAGAAAATTTTGCTTGCGAATCGATAGCGTTACAGCGCGTAAAAAGGTTCATGCTTAATCTACAGTCCACCTAGCAATATGTGATAGCAAAAATTTTAGTATATTCGCTGATTGCTTGTAAAATTCGTTCTTAAAAGAATTTCACATTTCAACGCTAATATGTATTGTACAATTTTCGCTGTCGCATTGCTACCGCTTTGCTTTTGCTAGTTAAGTGATCGGCCTACTATGCACCAGCCCCCGTAGCATGACCACGCACGCACGAACCGGTTTATCATATCGTGTTTCGCAGGTCATGCTACTTGAGTAGATGTTTCTCCGAAGCTACATTTTGCATGTTAAATCACGAGTTAATTCAAATGATTTTTACAATAAATATCACTGATTAAATCATCCTTAATCTTAGATATGGGATAGATCATTTTGTGTTAGTATTAAAAATACTTTTAATAGAGACACCAACTTTGCGTCAACAAGGCTTTTTTCCATTTCTGAATATTTTGGTTCAGATTGTACAAATCTAGAAAAAAACATTATTAATTGATTTTTCGCAAAAAAATAAACTTGAAATTCTCCAACCCTGCGTGTATTATTATTAATCAAGATAGTTTAATATGGTGGTTTCTGTTGTCTGTATTTTTATTTTTATTTCTTCGTAGAACAATTTTTTTTTTGTGTGACACAGACAGCTATAGTGTGTGAGCGAGATAGCGTGTTCGGGTGATATTTTGATTATCTTTACGTCCCTTCTGATACTTGATGTTTTAGTATTACTAATAACAGACAATAAGTAATACAGGGTGTATATGATGGTCAGGAAATGGTAAAACGGATAAGAGACGAAGCGAGAGGGAGAAAGAGGGTATACCCTCTTGCGTCACTAGGTCATGCGTCGGCGCAACGCAAACGTGGCATACAATGCGTTGATCCGTTCTGACGACATGACCTCTCTAACTCGATGTAATGGTACTTTATTGTTATTTTAAACAGAAAACAATATTGAAAAAAAACTTTATCTACAAAGGCGAGTTTATCTCTGACAGAGATTTCTTGAAGTCAACCAGTTATTTTTTTTTCACGCACTTCACGACACATTGACTTAGTCCCACACTAAGATCCCTAAGGTCTTGTGTCGTGGGTACTAAGCAACTTAATTAAGTGATTAGCAAACATAAGGAAATCACACGTGCACAACATTATTTGTCTGACCGTCACGTACACCCTGTATAAAATTTAATATACATAAACTAGCTTTTTATAGAACATGCTAGTTCAATAAAAAGTCATATTTCATCGGTTTCGCACAATACAAAGTATTTGGTATCGAAATTATTACAAATGCTAAGTCAAATTATTAGGTATTAAATTAATTAGGTAATATGGCTATATAAATTATGACCTTATTCATAGAAATTTTTTTTTTTCGCACAAAAAATAACCAAAGATAATGAATAAATAAGTTTATTGATTTCTAACATGCAGCATTGAGATGATTTCAGTAATTGAGAAATAATTACCAAGGATTTCGCGTTTGTTTTGCGGCCGGCTGCCTGCCTGATGCCAACCCTCCTCAGGTGACAATATCTAGTTAACCAATTTACCTCACAGTTTAGTCGCTTTAGTTACTTGTAGTAGTTTTAGTATAGTCGTTTGCGTTACTCGATACATTTGTAAGCGTTCTATTTTATTCGCGAAGCGTACTTTTTTCTCCGCCGCGGAGAAAAGTACGTCGTCTGCGCAGGCTATTAAGAGCCGATTTTACCAAATGTCAGATAGCCTATCCGAAGAATAAAGTTTTTTTCTTCTTCATTCAAAACTTGATAATAATAAAGAAAACTTGATCATAATTAAGACTGCATCAACCTTATTCTTCCGATAGGGTATCTGACGTTGGAAATATCGCCCCTAAATAAAACAGTTCAATAACTCTGAGATCGTTCGTTTCAAGTCCGCCCCCTGATTACGTAAAAGCAATAGCAAAGCCGAAGCCGCGCGATCGTGATAATCTCGAGTGTGTGCGTGCTTGGGCGAGGTGCGGGGCGCGGGAGGATACCGAGCGCTCGTTGCGCGCACGCACACACTCGAGATTATCACGATCGCGCGGCTTCGGCTTTGCTTTTGCTTTTACGTAATCAGAGGGCCGATTAATACTTACTAGTTCATATCAAAGCTATTGTAAATTTATTTCACTGTAACGAACAGTACTCCTAACATAAATTTACCTGCTATTTAGTTATAGTAGCGGTCATCCATATATTACGTCACACGAATTTCATGATTTCCCCCTCCTTGTCAAGGTTGGTCACATTTGTGAGACCCCCCCTCCCTAGTGTGACGTCACATTTAGCTTTTTTTGTAAATTTATATTTAGAGATTATTGAATGAAAATGTGACGTCACGAAATTTAGGACCCCTCCCACCCCCTTGTCACACAATGTCACAGTTTGACGACCTGGATGGATGGCCTCATCTAATCTAGTATAAAATACTTAGTATGTATGTAACGTGCAATAAAAACGCAATATTATAACGTTGTTTGTATAGTAAAATGGATTGTATTCGGCCATAGAGTATGTGTTCACTAGAGACGATGTCACTACGTTTTATATAATCAGGGAATTTGCAAAAGTTTATAGGTATATAAGGTCTACCAAAAAGAACTGATTATCTTTTGACACGATTTTGAAGATTTTTTTCCATATTCTTTATTCATAATTTTATATCTTAATATATATAAATCTCCTGTCACGATGTTTGTCCGCGATGGACTCCTAAACTCCTTAACCGATTTTAAATTAAATTGGCACACCGTGAGCAGTCTGGTCCAACTTGCGAGATAGGATAGCTTAGATCTTTAATTATAGTCGCAATTTTATTTTATTGCAAATTATTTGTCTATAATTAATTGACAGTCACAATTATCTGTTAACTCCAAAAGATTCTAACAGATGTCGATACTTTTCGACTGGATTGAGTAAGTAATCAATAGATGGCACTGCAGTGGTAAACCGACAAACGTGTCATATAAGCTACAATTCAATTTCCACGCGGACGAAGTCGCGGGCGTCCACTAGTACCTATATATATCTTGACTAAGATAAATTTATAAAAACACTTCTCCATTTATATAATCCGTTAGGATATGGTTGATCGTTTCATCTTTAAACATTGTGCTGAGGGATTCAGCTTTGTTTGCCGAAATTTGGCTAGTGTATAGCTATAGAGATGAAGAATAACGTTGCCAATATGTAATTTAGAAAAGAGATGGTAAAATTCGTCATCCGAATAATTGACTCGGTGGCTTAGTGGTTATAGCGGCTGGCACGGTTTTCAGTGGTCGTGGGTTCGATTCCCACTCGGGTGAAGAATTTTTTCCATATTCTTTATTAATAAAATTTTAAAAACCTGCTGATCCATACATTCTTGAATAATTACTGCACTGAAATGTATGGAACAGCTGATTTTTTTTTCAATATTTCAGGGTTGGTCCCATAGTGAAAGTTGTTCAGTACTTTATGGTAGACCTTATATAACACGATACAAACTGTTATTAGGCAAAATCGCAAATGTTTCAGGAATAAGAAAGGTAAATTAAATAAGTGTTACATATTACAAAAGAAATTACACATTGTTCGAGCTAATTGTCTAAACTTCACAGATATTCTATACATTTTGCCGTCAAATGTAATTTTTAGACGGTGTCTTACTTTGGACGCGGTTTTGTAATAACCTCAGATGAATGATATACAGTAATAACACTGATACTTTTTAAAGTTAAACAATCGAGTTAAACATTGATTATATATGTTCATAGAGTTGTATGTAATTTTTTTTCTAAAAACATTTTAAATTTTTTCTCATAATATAAATAAATTGAACTGGTAATTCACCATTTTCTAGTGAAACTATTCGCCTCTAGTGACTATATGCTCAAAGTTTCCGGCGAAATTTCAAAGATGTATTTAATACAACTCTAATTGTAAGTTTTGTATATAAGCTGTTATTGTATTATATCATTGTTAGTAAATATTTTTGGGAAATATATGATGCGTTTTGATTAATTATTTATAGGTAGGTATAGTAAGAAAGAGGATAATAATAGCAAATATAGGTAATAAGGGACTTTAAGATCGTGTAGTTCTTATTCTTTATTGTACACAAAACATTACAATAAATACAGATAAATTTACAAAAGAAACGCATACAAAGGCGTGCTTATTTCTGCAAGAGATTTCTTCCAGCATACCAGAGAGCAAAGTGAGACCAATAAGTTATAGAGGTAATAATGTGTACAGACACTATTAAATTCTTATTTTTTACGCCAATTATCCTCCAAACAGGTTGGGCAGAAGTGTGCAAATTATGTGTAATGGTGTGCCAAATTTTCCCCAGTTAGCCTATTAAGCCCTACATAGGTAAGCCTACCGTAAGGAAGGAACTTAAGAGGCGTTCAGTCAGGCAACTTATCACTGATTTTTAACATCTGTCCCAGCAACACTGAACGTGGCCGCGGCATCTCATCCGTGATCTGGCAACACAGCCGATTAAACGCGTGCTATAAAGGTGTTATAAATCGCAAATTAATTACTATCGGACCAATTGACTAATTGGCCAATCTAACGCCATAAAACTTAACCGCTTGTTAGTAAATTGGCAATTTAATGTGCCTTACAGCAAGCGTAAGGTCAGTTGGCTGCTGCGTTGAAATGCATCGAATTCTGGGATCATGTCTAGTAAGTTTTTTTATTTATAAACCCAGCTACTTATTAGGCCAAACAATAAGTATAGCAATCCACTGCGGCAACGCAGCCAACATTTTGGGCACGCTACCTGATAAGGATAACGGAGGTCGGTTGACCATGCTGTAAAACCGGAACTGGTCGACCGATCTACCATATACACGCTAGCCCTAAGTAGTTTTTAAGTTAGTTATAGAAATTTCTACCCTTTTGTAAATATTTAATGTTGGTAAAATAAATAACGTCTTCTATGCTGCTCTGGGAGTGAAAAAATAACGTGTAAAACTACAGCTGCTTCTCTTCCCGGGCATACTGTACAAGCCAGTAGAGGGACAAGAGGGTCTTGGTGTTTTGTAGGCAATGGGCTGACCACCTGTCACTACTAACCGAACTTGTACATCTCAACTATACCTTAAAAAATGGTCAGAAGTGGCACCATGTGGTTCTATCGGCCCTTAGTGCTCCGTAAGGGATAAAGGCGTGATTATACCTATGTATTTAAAATAAATCTGCGTGATCGAATCAGAAATGAGGAGATCCGCAGACGTACAAAGATCACCGACGTAGCTCAACGGTCCAGCAAGCTGAAGTGACAATGGGCAGGGCACATAGCTCGAAGAACTGATGGCCGATGGAGTCGGAAAGTTCTAGAGTGGATACCACGTATCGGCAAGCGCAGCGTGGGAAGGCCACCCGCGAGGTGGACGGATGACCTGGCCAATATCGCGGGCGTCGGTTGGATACAGGCTGCTTCCGACCGGTCGGAGTGGAGGTTGTTGGGGGAGGCCTATGTCCAACAGTGGACTTCTCAGGGCTGTAAATGATGATGTAAAATAAATAATGTTCAACCCAGCCATAGGTTAGATTCATAGAATAACGAGTCCCCAGAAGGAGATGACAAATGTATTTCGGGTAGAAATCAAAATTCCTGCATTTCCAGCGTTTAACCCGCCGATTGTTGTCAAATAGAGAAATATCACTTTTAAAAGTTCTTAGTATTCTTAGTATTCTTTATTGTACACATAAATTTTTATCATAGACAGTAAGTTGTAAAAGAAATAGTACAAAGGCGAGCTTATCTCTAAAAGAGATTTCTTCCAGCAAACCATTAAGTACAAAGAACAATTTTATAATATATAAAAGGAATGTCATATGTGCACACGTACTTATTAAAATATAAATAAACTTAACACAAAATAAATATATTTACTAAATAATAACAATACTTAATTATCTACTTAGATACATACATAATAGGGACATACATATATATAATAAAATATATATTTATAATACTACTACATACTAATTTATCCATACAATACATACAAACATTATATTGTGACCTATTCAAACTATATCAGATAATAGCACAGTGAAAAAATTAAGGAAGAGACAGGTAATAGTTTCTTAACCTATTTTTAAAAATGCCTATGGACGGAGAGTCTCTTATATATAAAGTTATATATAAATATATAAAGTTTCTATATATATAGTAAATAGGTTGTAAAAATTACCCACATGCCTACTAAGAATATGGTGTGTAGCGGAGCCATCTATCGGATGCAGGAGAGAACCACAATCGAATGCGAAATCCTGGAACGCGATATCGAAGGTTCTCACAATGACTGGAATATATACACGGGCCAAACAACGACTAGTGTCCCGGTGGGGCCGGAAGCGCTTCCCTTTTCACCACCCCCACAGGTGAATGTGACTCATAAAGGAGAGAAATAAAATCATCTTCAACTAAGTCAATTTGACCGGATAAAATTTTCTGCAAAAGTGTGCGTGATCACGGGTTCTGGGGAACTTATTCTATGGTTAAGCTAAGTAGGCGCCAGAAGTATATTTATAGCACAGATATGATAATACGAGTACTATAGATTTATAGCGTATTTTCGAGTGTATTTACTCGTATTTATGTAAACGAAAGAGGTGTGTCAGGATCGTAGCAAAGGGAGATCCGTAATCTCTGCCTACCCCTCCGGGAGAGCGGCGTGATGTGTTATGTAAGTTTGTATCTAAAACGCCACCCCCTGCCATACTGTACGTGGCGGAGGGACCTCCTTTACGGGAATACACAGCTTTATGTAGGTATATGTACCTAAGTTATGTTACCCACATTGTTGGGTAAGGTTACTTATTCTTCTTCAGCCTATTGCAGTCCACTGCTGGACGTAGGCCTCCCCCAGAGCACGCCACAAGGCTACTGCCGCGCTGGGCAGGCGGGTTGGTGACCCCAGTGTGATTTTTGGATTATGCTGTCAGTACGGGAGGCGCTGCTGCCCGTCTCCCCGGAAACCCTTAATCGCCTCGTACGATACCCACGGGCAGGCATGGGGTGGTACAATCCTTGCTCTGCCGGCACCATACGGCTAAGGTTTACTACTAAGGTTCCTATTAACTGAGCTAAAATAAATAAATAAATGTTTCTTATTAATTATTGTTTATTTTGCAGATATTAGTGACATTATTTGGTTACAATGTCAGCAGCGATATTTCCTCATTTCAACTGGTTAGTAAGTTAAACCTATTTAGACATATCGTCCGGGTTTTTTTTCCACTTTTTATCCAACTTAAAAAAAAGGAGGAGATTTCTCAATTCGACCGTATACACAGAGTGAAGCATTCATAGTAAGCTCGGCAATGATATTTCGTGGAGTAGGGATGTGTATTGACGCGTTATTCACACACACACTTACAATTTTATTATATGTAGGTATAGTATATATATATATGATGATCTCAGACCGTATTTCGGCCAAGGCGACCAATCTCTACGGAGATTGGCCAGGTACGCAGGAGATATTATAGTACACAAGTGTGTGCGCAAACACAGTTCCGTTACTCTCATAGTCCGATAGGATGGAAGCCGACACGACCGGAGCCGACGGAACGGACCGGTTTTACGTGCTTTCCGAGGCACGAGCTAAGTGACAATTTTGCAACATTAAAATCTGTACATGAAATAAATTCATTGGCATAGGCCCGTGACTGGGATCGAACTTACGCCTCCCGCTTGGAAGGTGCACGTCTATATATATATATATATATATATATATATATATATATATATATACAGGATGATTTTTGGTCGTCAACGTGCCCGAAAACTACGGAATCTCCTCATCATCACGATCATTTTTCTCTATGGAAGCATACCTGGGAAGTGTCTGGTTTCCAAAATATTAGGGTCCAAAGTTGAGTAAATAGACTGCGTTTTTCTGCATAAATGCACATAGACGCGCGTAGCAGGATTTTTTCACGAAAAATAATTAATATCTGTCTATAAAAAAACTAACACTATACACTATAAATTTCGCACGATCAAGGAATTAAAAAAAAAAATTCACAAAAAAAATTTTTTTTTCCCAGCATTTTTTTTGGCATAAACTTACTTTATTTCATGTATAGAGTACGTACCCTTCGTTAAAGGTGGCCACAAAAAAACACCCTGTATATATATATATATATATATATATATATATATAGAAGAATAGATAGAAGATATAGTAGATAATCTATTTAAAAAAAAATAGAATAGGCTGATCTGTAGATAATTTCATGTAATTTAAAAAACTGTAATTAACTATTTCAGCTCGCTCGCTTGTCTTTCCCTACTGTCGAAACTGTAAGTATCGAATTCATTTATAGTATTTATTTATTTATTCTTATTACATACAAAGCCAAAATCTTAACAGTTACAAAGTCGTCGGTAGATTCATCAATGTACATCTAACGCCGGCAATAGGCCTAATCACTATCAATAATCCCACGCAGCGCAATATTAACCAATCATTGGCTAATACCTCCCACCAGAGTTTAGAGCAACGCCACATTCTACAGGCTGTACTGTAACCAAAGGGTTAACACATTCAGTGCCCCGGCGACTACGCATTTGCGTATTTTAGGCTTTCTAGAGGTGCCGATGACGGTTATTTGGTTCCTGGCACTAGGCGTTGACCTGATGTCAGCATCTTTACAAAATCTGCCGGCAACGAACGTAGCGAAATCCTATGAAAATATACCTTTAATATAATAAAATAAACCTTTTGTTACAGCCTGTAAAGACAAACAATACACCACCACCGCCTTTATTGTACACAGAAAAAAAACCACAACAGTTAAAATATTTACAAAGATCATGTACAAAGGCGCCTTAAACTTAACATTACTAAACTATGTCTATCCCTTTCAGAAACCCTACAATATGCCGAGTGCGAAAGAGATAGATCCAAAGCACTCGTACGCAGACGAGAAATTCGACAAATACCATGAATACTCCACCTATATGAATGCTAAAATGAGAGAGCCACAGAATCCAGTGAGTCTTTAAAAATATTTATTTAAAAAAGCATGTATAATCTGTTCCCCTATGTCCATACAAATTGGGGGACAGATGACACTTTATAGTCCGATCTGTCCCCCTAACATAGAAAGTGACCATCTGAATAGTGACGCCTCATACAATTAATTAATTAATGTGTTGTGAAGTGTGTGGAAAAAAAAAATTAAACCTCTCCTTCTCTCACCTTCAGACTGAAAGGGAGGAAATGATAGCCGGCTCGCAGAAAAAACTGTTCGAATTCATAGACTTCCACATAAAGGATTTGAAGCGTCTGCTATTCGCCACAGACATGTGTCTCATGTCTATGGTTTTGTTGAAACTTAATAAGAAAATGGACACCTCGGAGGCTAAGATTAAGTCCACTCAGGCGAAAATTCCGTTCGGTCTTTATACTAGTCCAGGTAAGAGTTATCTTATTTTATTTTATTTTATTATTTTCATGAGACACAAACAGTACTATTACACAAATATATTGCTTAGCTCATCATCATCATTATCCATCATGCCTTATCATCATTATCATTATATGAGATCACCTCTGAAGTTAGACTGTATCCGACCGATACCAGCCGCTTTGGCTAGGTCGCATACCTTATTTTATTTAGAAGTGGAAAGCGGATCTGGAAGCGGAAAAAAATATAGCGCACTCTAAAGAAAATAACTTATCCACAAAATTTGAGACTCGAAATTGCAAGAAGAATTTCCTAAACTACCAGGGAATGTTCATTCATACAATCTTGAAAAATTATCATGTGATTTCGAGTCTTAAAATTTGGGGATATAATATGTTGTCATAGTCTCTCATACCCCTTTTGTGACAGCCTGTATACTTTTTCCCAGTTTTATTTTTCCCGATAGTATGGTGAATTTTTTAATATCTCAGGAATTTTCATAAAATCTTGAAAAATAAACATGTCATTTTGAGTCTCAAAATTTGTGGATAGGTTCTCTATAGTGGGCTATTTACGTAGATTTTCGCTTAACATACCCTTTTGTTACACCCTGTATAAATGTAATATTTTTTTACAGAATTTAAGTGCCTGGGTACATCTTACTACATAGCGTCAGCGCATAACCAGGAAGATGCCCAAATGATCTTGTCTAGCGAAAGAAAGCCACATTGCTATACTTTCAGGGGTAATATTCAAGTATTTTATCATCAACTAGCAGCCGACCACGGCTTTGCCCGCGTGAGAGTGCATTACTCCCGTGTGAAGCCGAGGCGAGTCCCTAGTTATACATATAAACCTTCCTCGTGAATCATGCTATCTATTTAAAAAAACCGCATCAAAATCCGTTCCCTAGTTTGAAAGATCTAAGCATACATAGGGACAGACAGCAGAAAGCGACTTTGTTTTATTATAATATGTATTGATGATAAATCCTCATGTAGTTTAATAAATCAATCTTCTATACCTACATATAATAAAATTGTTATGGATCGATTCTTGTGCACGCTAAGCTCAGTAACGACTGGACAGATTTCGATGCAGTTTTCAGGAATATATTGTGACAGGTCCCACTTATATATACAGGTGTTTTTTCGTTGCCAACCTTAACGAAGGGTACGTACTCTATACCTCAAATAAAGTAAGTTTATGCCAAAAAAATGCTGGGAAAAAATGTAAATGTTTTTGAATTTTTTTTAAACTTTTTGATCGAGTAAAATTTATAGAGTCCAATGTTTATGCTAGTTTTGTCAGAGACAGATTTAATTATTTCTCTTGAAAAAATCTTGCTACACGCGTCAATGTGCATTTATTCAGAAAAACGTAGTCTGTTTACTCAACTTTGGATCCTAATATCTTGGGAACCAGACACTTCCCAGGTATGCTTCCATGGAGAAAAATGATCGTGATGATGAGGAGATTCCGTAGTTTTCGGGAACGTTGACGACCAAAAATCATCCTGTATAGTAGGCGTTTGGCTTATGTCAGCGTCCTGACGAATAAGAACAACATACAACCACTAATTCAGTACACATTAACACCACGCAGGTGCGTTTTCCTTCATCGCTTTCTACCACCGTCACTCTGAAACGACGTACGTCGGTCCTCATGCGGAGCAGTTCCAAGCGAAGGACCCCAGCCAGGGTCTCTACTGTCACTCTGATGATAACTGGAGCGACGCCCAGTGCATCTTTAAGTACGTACCCTTGGGAAAGTTTTTTTTTTTATAGATGACTAGATAAACATTTGGCCGCCATAGTGCCTCATGTTAAGCAAGATCCGGCCTAATAAGGTGGTACACGTTTGCCTAGAAACTGCCTATTCACTCTACCTATAGCTTGGTTTGGTTGGAGTAGAAGGTAAGGTGACATGTGTACAATCAAAGACGATTATACTCGTCTTTGATATAGCATTGCTTACGAAATACTATACATATATTTTTATGCGTCCAACCGCGTGGACTACAGAAAAAACAAAATGTCGAAATTATCCGGGATAAAAACATTTTCCCGGGATAAAAAGTAGCCTATATGTTAAGTGGGACCTGTCACAATATATTCCTGAAAACTGCATCGAAATCGGTTCAGCCGTTTCTGAGATTAGCGTGCACAAACGCACAGACAAACAGACAAAAATCATCGTTTTGGGTTCTATAGCGTTGATAAAGGTCTCCTATAATATTTTTTATCATATATCTTCCATGTACAGGTAGCGATCCGTTACATTTTTATTATACAGGATGTAACTAAAAGGGTATGTTAAGCGAAAAGCTATGTAAATAGCCCTCTGTAGAGAACCTGTCCACAAAATTTGAGATCCGAAATCACATGTTTATTTTTCCCGATAGTATGGAGAATTTTTAAATATCTCAGGAATTTTCATACGATCTTGAAAAATTAAAATGTGATTTCGAGTCTCAAATTTTGGAAATAGATTCTCTATTGTAGGCTACTTACATAGCTTTTCGCTTAACATACCCTTTTTGTTACACTCTGTATATATAGACATCTTGTGAATTTAAATGTTTGTGGTGAAAAATAAATGATTTCTTTCTTTATTTTTTATTGCACACAAATTGAAACTATCATACAATTCTGGCTACCCTACGTGTACCTACATGCATGTAATACTACCTCAAACAGATAGCAACTAGCACACGTATGATGAATTTGGTGAGAGCGAGATGTCTCACTTTTAAACGTCAAATCCACAGAGCTAAGTAATAACTAGACAAGGCAAGTGTTTCTACTTAGTGTGTAAAAAGGGTTTGCAAACCACTTCTATCAGCCCTAATTCACTCAGTCTGGCTTGAGAACGAGGTATCTATACTAATTCTTAACATGCAAAGTATATATACTTAGTATATCTAGTTATTAATAGCTCTGTGAATTTGACGTTTAAAAGTAAGACATCTCACTCTCACCAAATTCATCATACGCGTGCAGCGCCATCATTCTCAAGCCAAATCTATTACATCCTACCGCGCTATAACAAACGACCTTTAGTACCTAAAGGCGGTGGGACCTCCAGCGCGATCTTGCAGTTCTTTAGCAATTAAATTTTTTAGTAATTAATTTCATGAAATTGTAACACATTATTTTGTTAGTAATTTCTTAATCTGGCAATCCTATTTTGAGAAGACAGCTATGTAGGTATGTGCATATGTATGTATGTATGTATTTTTCAGAATAAACCCTCGCGAAGAGTTCCCTGAATCGGTGGAATATGAACCCAAAGTATCGTACTGGTGCGGCCCTTACCGGTACTTTTTGCCAGCCACCACCGACATCAGGTAATTATGACAAGGTTACAGGTAAAAATGACAAGATTATAGGTAACAGTGACAATGTAACATGTAACAATGTCAATGTAACAGGTAACAATAACAAGATTACATGTTTATAGACTAATGTTGCCCGCGGCTCCGTTCACCTGGATGTCGCTTATGTATGACGTAAAGGGAGTATAAAAATTAAATTATCTTCGTAAAGGTGTTACCAGATCAATCGATCGATCGTCTATCGACGGCACCGATCGATGGCAGAATGGAATTGTCGACGTCCGTCTACGAGACCAATTAAAGCTACCAGACCCGTCGATCTACTTCGATTGAGGCCGTCGATCGATCGATTGGTTAGTCGAACGGTATCGGTCAATCAATTAAAGCTACCAGACGAGTTGATCGATATTGATCGCTGCCGTCGATCGACGATCGATCGATTGGTCTGGTAACACCCTAAGGACCATCCTCGTACTTCAAGGAATATGTTTAAAAAGAATTAGGTATTTAGCAAAATCGGTTCAGCTGTTCTCGAGATCTGCGCTTAGCAACACATTTAGCGATATACAGCATGTTTTTTTGTGGCCACCTTTAACGAAGGGTACGTATTCTATACATGAAATAAAGTAAGTTTATGGCAAAAAAAAAGCTGGGAAAAATTTTTTTTTTTTGAAAAAAAAATTTTTAATTCCTTGATCGTGCGAAATTTATAGTGTCTAGTGTTTATGTTAGTTTTTTTTATAGACAGATATTAATTATTTTTCGTGAAAAAATCCTGCTACGCGCGTCTATGTGCATTTATGCAGAAAAACGCAGTCTATTTACTTACTCAACTTTGGACCCTAATATTTTGGAAACCAGCCACTTCCCAGGTATGCTTCCATGGAGAAAAATGATCGTGATAATGAGGAGATTCCGTAGTTTTCGGGAACGTTGACGACCAAAAATCACCCTGTATTTTATATTAAGTATAGGTACCTATAGGTATATATTAAAATGTTGAACCCAACTAAGTACCTTAGTTTAAAAGCTCTCAATACTATTTGCAAAAGTATTAGTTAGGTAAAGTAAAAGGTAAATATGTAATTTAGAAAAGAGATGGTAAAATTCGTCATCCGAGTAATTGACCCGGTGGCTTAGTGGTTATAGCGGCTTGTGCGGTTTGCAGTGGTCGTGGGTTCGATTCCCACTCGGGTGAAGAATTTTTTCCATTTTCTTTATTAATATTTTATAAAGTAAAAGTTATTCGCATACCACTTCTGTTACATCGTTCAAGCGAAGTACTCGTAGGAATGCGTTTTACTTATGTTTTTCGTTAATTTCAGGTGCATCTTTTCGATATTTTCCATGAATTTCATTCTGCGTTTCGGCTACGACGGAGTCACATACAAGAGCTCGGATCTCTCATTTGTAAGTACCGTACCTATATCAGCGTTCAGGTTACGTAGTAGTACGTAACCTCGATCAGTGTAGTCGGCAGTGGCCCTGCAGGTTCTGGGTTCGAATCCCGATAGCTGCAAACATTGACGTTTTTTTTTCTTTTTTTCCCATATTCTTCAGTGGCGACAAGTAATTCGAACAATAATTACGACGCTGTGTTCACACGGCAGTCCAGTTTTAAGATCTAAGCATACATAGGGACGGACTTACAGCTGCAAGCGACTTTGTTTTATAATATGTAGTGATTTTTTTATTTTTTTTATTTATTATATAATATAGGTTTTTTTTTACAATTTTAATGAAGGGTCACATAATCCCTGGGTGGTTTATGCGTGACCCTTGTCCCCCACCACTTATATCTAAGTACTTATGAATACTACTTACTTTCTATTCCTCGTTACATGTGGGACCGGTTTTACATTGTTGTAGGAAATACTTTTTTAATATCTGTTTATGGTTGTCCCCGCACAGGGACTCAATGACCTCATATGGTAGCTCATTGAGTACCCGCGGCAGCTAAATAGATAAATTAGTCACGTGACGTGTGCGTCACTACATAACGGATACTGATGAGCGAAAAAAGTTGAGCCGGGGGTAAGCACGTACCTCTCGATAGTTCGTAACGCTATCGTCCAACTGTCAAATCACATAGATTTTGCTAGCGAGTCGCTAGCGTTACGCCGCGTAAAAAGATTCGTGCTTACCCCGGTCTTTTATTCCTCTATGCCCCGGTGTAGTTCTCCATCCGACCCGTTTAGGGACGTATTGGTTAGCGTAAACCTCAATCTGAGAATGTTTTCGACAATGTATAGTATTTTTAAAAGGTAAAAGGTTTCGACTACATATTTATAGTAGGTACCTATTTTTGAATATTTTTATCGCTAAAGCTAACTTTGCGAGCTCAGTAACTAAATAATGAACGTGCCCACTACAAAAATACTGAATAAATTTTGTACTTAGTGTTTCATCAAGGACGTGGTCCTGCGCTAGAGATGGGTCGGATTAGGTAAAAATCGTACCTGTTCCACCTATTACTAATATTTAAAAATACCTAATCCAAATGTCTGTTCCTAATATTTATGCAGTATGGCCGTTCCATTACTAATCCAAATACCTGTTCCTAATATTTATGCAGTAGTCTCGAAATATGTTCTCTAAAGATTTACATAGTTTTTCACTTAACATACCCTTTCTGTTACACCGATTTAATATTTACATAGGTACCTACGTAAATATCATAGTTTTGGAACCCAGAATAGAGATGGTGTTTCAAACGACGTAAGTGATGTGACACAAAATAACGGAGTTGGCCTGGGGTTGGCTCCCTTTTTTCGAGGATTCCCGCGTACTTTTGTCCGCTCTGCTCCCTGCATGTCCGCGGTTATTCGGCGGATTTAAATACGCGGTAAAATATCCATCGTTTGCGTTGCTTGATACATTTGTAAGCGTTCTATTTTATTCGCGTAGCGGCCTTTGTTTTTTTTGTTGTTTATCCCATGGTTAAGGCAAATAATACATACAGCCTAGTTTAAAATAATATTATTCATGTTCAGTGTTGACATAATATTGCTAATACAGAGTTATTATTTCCAGATGTATCAAAATGGACAAGTGTTCTACACTGACGAGCCTTGGGCCGGCATGTCTTGTTGGAACTGGGCGTGTAAATGGCGACATAACCAGAACCAACGCGGCAACGAGTTCTTCGTTAACTAACCTTCTTTGCCGCAAAAGTACTCATTAGCTTCATTTGGAACTAGAATTCAAATTCTTTTTTTTTTAAATCTTTTGTTTAAGGTAAAGCCAACTGCACGACGAGATTTATTAGCAACAATTCTAAAAAAATTAATACAGGACCAAATTATTACAGATCTATAACTTTTTCCCACTACAAGTGTCCATGGCTACTTACCGGGAAGCCTCTACTACTATTTGAAATGGATTTTCTTGAATAAAAAGCATTTATTTATTATTTATACCTACATATAATAAAAATCTAACGGATCGCTGTCTGTACATGGAAGATATATGAGAAAAAATATTATAAATAAATAAAAATAAAATAAAAATATTTTATTTCAGACAAATAAGTCCATAGATGGTTAGTAATCAAAGAATCTTGCAAACTATGTTAGCTAATATGAATATTTTCAATATAGGAGATCTTTATCAACGCAATAGTAGGTACCCTAAAAGAATGATTTTTTAAAATTTGTCTGTTCGTCGGTTTGTCTGTGCGTTTGTGCGTTTGTGCACGCTAATCTCAGATACTGCAGCCATGGTCGGGCTAATTCTGTTCGTATCGATATTTTCAAAATACGGATTGGTATTATACGTATATATTTTTTTATTAATATAATCAAATTGTTAATAAAATCACAGTACGAGGTACAAGAAAATTACTTAGTAAGTAGTCGGTTTTTAGATTTTTATTGAGAATTTTGGTCAGCTACACATAATATAAAGGAAACGAGGGTCTGATGATGGAGCCGCCGAAACACATAGTGGAACTTTTTAGTAACAAAATCCCCCTATGGCAGGGAGAGGCCTAGGTCCAGTAGTGGACTGCAATAGGCTTATGAAGATAGAAATAATAAGTTAATAAATTAAGTCGTCTAATTAAGAGCGCTGGCACGGATGCAGAGGTCGTGGGTTCGATTCCCACCCGGGTGAGGAATTTTTTCCATTTCTTTATTAATAATTGTCTAATTATATGTTGCGTTAAGCCGTGTCCGAAGTAAGATGGTGATAGTAAAAGGAAGAGGTAAAATTATTGGGAACAGGGCAGGAAGAAGAAGCGTAATTAATGTTGTTATATGTCAGACGTCAAATTTCGAAGCCTAGTCATTTCTCTCTGTGCCCTTTCGTCATGTGGCCGATTTAATAATTTGCTGGCATCTAAATCTGACAATACTATGCCTACGTACACGGCATAACGTAACATATATTTTAGCAAAATTTTACTTTAGTAAACTCTAGTTTTGTCTCATAGCGGCGGAAGTCGGTTCTTCGTTTAAAAAAATATATTTACTTTTAATAGTTAGTTCCCGTCGGAATAATATCTCTCGGAGTTGTCAATGAGTTATAAAAGATCATAGAAATATATGAGGAGATACCAAAACCCTGTAAAAGATGCGAGTCGACTTACTTTTTATTTAAATATCTATTAAATAGGCTTACGCTTGACTACAACACGCCTGATGGTTCACTCTCGACTTGAAGACCGAGTTCATTGGGAACAGGGAAACTAATATCTTTTTGAAGCCAATGGGCCATAGATATAATATCTGAAGTACAAACTCCAGTTTGAAGTATTATGTCTACCGACATTGGACTTACGAGTAGCTAACTCTTGTGTAACGAACGCATTTGCCGTGATAGAAAGCCCAATATCGCGATTGATATTTGCTTCAAGTAGGTATTTGGTATATGCTTACATGTTTTTTGAGTGAGGATTACATTACAATACTTAAGATTACACTTTATTACACTTTATTACACATTACAAGATGCGCGATGTAATTATCGGTTTTTCTCCTGGGGGGTAAGCACGAACTTTTTTCCACTGCGAAACACTATCGACTCGCAAGAACAGGCCCACTGGTGTAATGCTGGAATTCATAACATTACTTGCGAATGCTTCCGGTGAGAGAACACATTTACATACTCTTGAGAAGTTCGTGCTTACCCAGTTGCTCACAATAGTCATAGGAGGTACAACTAACGAATAAGACATCATGTTTTCTGTATCAGAATAGCTTGAAGTTTCTTTAAAAAGGTGTGGTAGACTTTTCCCCTTTTGGAGAAGACATCATCTTGTTTGTTGTATCAAAGTAGCATGCAGTTGATGCAATTCTTTTTTAAAGGTAGGTACCTGTAGAATATGGGAGCATAATTTTCTCCCCTTTCTATGCTCTCCATTTAGAGTTTAAAGAAGACTTCATCTTGTTTGTTGTAAGTATAAAAGTAGCATAATATGGTTAAAACGTGTAGTCAGTAAGCCTAGCATGACCTGCGAAACACGATATGATAAACCGATTTATCGACATTGAGCCTGACAAAATACGATAAATATAGCCTGTATGATGAATTTTGTATAGAGACGACACGATATCGTACGATACGATATCCACGATGCGTGGTCATGCTAGGGGGCAGGTCTGTGCTTACGCTTAAGCGTATTGTGGATGTGGCATTATTTTTCCCCCTTTCCAATATTTTGAGTTTAAATTAAATTAAAAAATAAAGACATCATCATTTTGTTGTTAGTACCAAAGTTGTATACTTAGGCTGTGTAGTCAGGTCTGGGCTTATGCTTCAGCGTTTTGCGGATGTGGGAGCGTGATTTTTTCCCCTTTTTGTGCGCTCCGTTTCTCCTGTCCAGGACCATGGGTGACGTCAGATATTCTAAATCTAACTCGACCTCTGGTTTTTTCCTGACGATTTTTTTTCTTTTCCTGCATTCTACACTTGATGGAAATATGATGCTGACTGGAATCAATCAAATTGCTAAGTACATACTTGAATAACTACAAACTAAGTAAGTATCTATTCATATGAGACTAGAGTCATAACGAGCCTTAGCGAAGAATATTTTTTCTACAACTCAAGAACGTACATTTTATACAATCTTCTTTATAAAATAAAGAACCTTACATTTGATAACGTATCTCTTTTGAAATCAGATTCTTTGTCTGTAGTGGGCTTATATCATAGCATTTCGCTTATGTTACATCCTGTACATAAAATTATAGTTATTAACTGACTTCGAAAAAGAGAGGTTATAAGTTGGCCTGTATTTTTTTATATGTGTGTATTAATAAAAACAGTTTATGAATATGAAGGTATATTTAAAGCCGGGTCTCCAGATACAGTAGGGAAATCACGTTTTATATTATCCTCTCAAAGGAATGCTAGGGTAATTTTTAAAGTTGACACGACGTTGTCGCGCCTTCCATTGCGGACGCAATGCCTGTAGTACTTGTCTAGGCACAGCTCCATACCTTCGATTAATTCCCAAATCAACCTTATTAGCGAATGCATCCTCTTTACACAGTGTGTAGGAAGTGAGGCAGTCTGGAACGAAATGCTGTACCTTAATTATTTGACAGATCTAATTTTGAAAATAGATTAAGAGTCTGTTTCAGGGATTTGGTATCTCCGTTTCAAAGAATGACTCTTATGCCTGATTTTGTATCTTACATTGTATTTTATGCAATGACAGTTAATGTAGTCATACACATAGGAACTAGCGCCATCATTCAAAGGAACTATTTCGTGAAACTCACTCTACCTAGCGAGTAGCATTCTCCTATAAGAATCGAAAAACGCGATAGGGACAAAGGAGTTTGTTATCCAACAATCCCTTATATATGGGGAAACGAGAACTGGAAGCCCGGCTTTATATACCTGCTTATTATAATATATACATAGTACAAGATGATAATATACTTACGTAGAATAAATATAAGGCCCAAGAGATAAATGTAATTCATAGCAATTTCTGGAGTCGAATACAATGATAATGCAATCGAGATGTACACCACAACTAATTAATTATATCCGTGCAAAGATTGCTAATTAAAAAGTTATAAGTTGGCTTTTCAGTTGATTTACTTCGCTTTAGGTAACAAGCAGCCTATTACCCGTGTCACATAATTTATTATGCTGGCTTCCTATGGTCCGCTATATTGGGGATATAAGTACAGTCATGAAGTCATGATATAGGAGGGGATATTTTAACTTAGATATTTAAAATGACTAAACGGGGCCTTTTGTAATAAATTCGTTCCCGTCGGACACCTTCCTTCCAGCCCCCCTAGCATGATCACGCATTGTGGATATCGAATCGTACGATATCGTATCGTTCTACACAAAATTCAACATGGCGGCTATATTTATCGTATGTTGACAGGCAAAATGTCAATAAATCGGTTTATCATATCGAGTTTATTATATCCTATTTGGGTAGGATGACATTAAAAAAGGCCCACGACCTCCTAACTGGGAATATTTGGGGCCTTAAAATCATTCTACTGAATATTTTTCATCGCCAGTTTTTTTATTCGACTATATTTAAAACAAGCATTTAAAAGCTCGTTTAGTAATTTTAAATACTTACAATAATAATCTCGGCTCTATCCCTTACGGGGTAGGCAGAGCACCAAGGGCCGATAGAACAATATGGTACCACTTCTGACTAATTTTGAGGGTATAGTTGAGATGTAAAAGTTCGGTTTGTAGTGACAGGTGGTCAGCCCATCGCCTACAACACCAAGACCCTCTTGTCCCTCTACTGACTTGTACAGTATTTTAAATGTTATAAAATATTAATAAGACAATGAAATAAAAATTCCACCCGAGTGAGATTCGAACTCACGACCTCTCGCATTCCGTGCATCTACCAACTAAGCTATCGGGTCACTTAACTCGGATGACGAATTTCACCATCTCTTTTAAATTACGTTTTTGGCAACGTTCTTTTTTCATTCCGATAGCTATACACTAGCCAAATCTCGGTAAACAAAGATGAATCCCTCAGCACAATGTTTAATGATGAAACTATCAACCATATTCTAGTGGATTATATTATGGAGAAGTATCTTTTAAATTTATCTTAATTAAAATATTATATATTATAAAATATTAATAAGAAAATGAAAAAAAAAATTCACCCGAGTGAGATTTGAACCCTCGACCTCTCGCATTCCGTGCATCGCTCTACCAACTGAGCTATCGGGTCACTTAAATTTTAAATGCTAGATCTGATGGAAAATTGGCTTACCTAATTTTAATCTATTGGCTGGCTAGAGACTAGGTGAAATTGAACGATTCATTATCTACCATCATAGATAGCATCAGAAATCATTTACTAAAGCTTTTTCAAATAAAAAACTATTCTATTCTATTAAAGCCAATGGCTGTATGGGAATATTTCCCCTTGCCTCGGAATAAACCAAACAAGAAAAAAACAAAATCACGGAGCCAAAACGGACTTTCACAATGGCTGTATGGGCTTAGTTCCCCTTGCCTTTCCTTCGGGATAAACTAAACAAAAAAAAAACATTGGACTTTGGCTCCGTGAGAATTCGGCGGGAAAAGCTGGAAGGGAGCGGGTGTAATTTTCTTGTGAAAATCTAAATTTATTTCTAAATGGCTTGCATGTGTCCGTGAAGTGATGTTTTCTGGTAGATAAGTTATATTTTGTTTACTTGTGATGTGAATATAGTGCGTGTGCATGGTTTATTACACAGGTAAGCTAAGTAAAACTTTAGTCTCTTCGTGGGCTCATGTAAGTTGTTTCTGCAATTATTTTTGATCTTTACTAATTTTACACCCATTCTTGGGGATTTTCCCGACGTTTCCATTCATCATCATCATTTTTCATCCATCATAAATTCAGAAATCATTTACTAAAGACAATGGCTGTATGTAAGTTCCCCTTGCCTCTCCTTCGGGATAAACTAAACAAAACAAAAATCCGTCCGTGTCTGACTCAGTGCCTGATCTTTGAAACGGAATCTACTCATAAATTCAGAAATCATTTACTAAAGACAATGGCTGTATGGGCTTAGTTCCCCTTGCCTTTTCTTCGGGATAAAGTAATAAAAATAAATGATTTGAGATAGGGATGGCGATCCTTTCCGAAAAAGATCGATTTTTGAATCGATTCGAATCGTGACCTGATGAATCGATCCACAAAAAAATCGAGGAAAAAAGATCGATATCCAAAAAATCGATCTTTTCTCAAATTTGCTTTTACAATGTACGTATAAATCAAAGATTATAAATATATTAACGTAACTTTTTTATTGAATAGAAGTGAGGCGAAGGAGACTAAACACACGGCCATCTTCATCACCTGGATAGATGGCGTGAGCGCATTACCTACCCTAATCCTCGCCACCTTACCTCTCAACCAAAGACATCAATAGTTCCTAAGCACTATACAGGGTGTAACAAATAGGGTATGTTAAGCGAAAAGCTATGTAATTAGCCCACTATAGAGAACCTATCTACAAAATTTGAGACTCGAAATCACATTTTTATTTTTCAAGATTGTATGAAAATTTCTGAGATATTTAAAAATTCTCCATACTATCGGAAAAAATAAACATGTAATTTCGGGTCTCAAATTTTGTGGATAGGTTCTCTATAGTGGGCTATTTACATAGCTTTTCGCTTAACATACCCTTTTTGTTACATCCTGTAGATAGACGAAGCAGACTATAGTGTGCAGAACACGTCCGACTAAAAATCGGTCCGCTAGGAAAGACAAATATATAGCAGATACCTAAGCATTGCTTACATCTCTGCTAAATTAAAGGTATCTATACTCTACTACACGAGGGTTAATAGCTATAAGTATTTGTAGCATTTAATAATATGGGATGGGATGAAAGGCATATACAGGAGTACGGAGAAGGACATAGACTACATTCTGTAGTTCACGCATATGAAGTCACGGGCAACAGTAGTCATTCATAAATCTAAGTTTGTTAAAAAAAAAGTAGGTATCATCTCGTATTAAGATTATAATCTGATACTATTAACCCCATGTAGCAAAATCCAAAAACATTAACTTAAAATCTATGGAGATCCAGGCATTGCTAAGATTACTTGCTGTGTCTTTAACCTATTCGTACGTATGCTAGACCGTCTTTAGAAAACCGACCGGATGATTTATTGTCAGCTGTACACAGTCTGGGTGTGTGTGTTGTGTAGCCAGCTTTAATCGTTAGTGCACAGGTGCACTAACTATTCTACTATAATAGGTCTATTCACGGATTTATTACAAAATCCTTCGAGCTGGGAGAGGTGAGGTGGGGGATTAGGGAAGGTGATGCGCTCACGCCATCTATTTTTGACTGTTATTTTAACTTGTCAGAAAATCTCTCATTAACCGGCAGCACTCTTGTAATACGGGCACCTTCAACTAACTAATTGTAGGTATGGTTTATACACAAACAGAAAAAATGATATGAAAGGGTGATGTACGTGATGTATCGATCCAATGAATCGATTCAGTACTACAATATCGATTTAAAAAATCGTTTTTTTTTTGGCTCGAAAAATTGATTTTTCGATTAATTGATCTCAGATCGTCATCCCTAGTTTATGATCGGAATATGCGTTAGCATCTCTACAGTAAAAGGAGATTCGACGGGAAAAGCTGGAAGGGTGCAGGTGTAATTTTCTTGTGAAAATCAAAAACTATTTGTAAATGACTTGCATGTGTCCGTAAAGTGATGATTTCTGGTAGATAAGTTATATTTTGATTACTTGTGATGTGAATCTAGTGCGTGTGCATGGTTTTATACGCAGGTAAGCCGAGTAAAACTTTAGCCGGAATACGATCTCTTCATGGGCCCATATAAGTTGTTTCTGCAATAATTTTTCATTTTGACTAACTTTACACTTGTTCTTGAGGATTTTCCCGACGTTTCCATTCATCATCATCATTATCATCCATCATAAATTCAGAAATCATTTACTTAAGACAATGGCTGTATGGGCTTAGTTCCCCTTGCCTTTCCTTCGGGATAAACTAAACAAAAAAAAGAGACAATTATTGTGTTCTGTGACCAGCGTTGCCAGATGCACGATAATTATTGTAGATCCACGATAATTTTGAGTGCCATGCCATAAAAATTAAAATTAGGTATCGCACGATAATCGTTCAAATCCAATTTTACCCCCAAGAATTTTGAAATTTAGCCCTAAAATCCACTAAATTCCAACTCGTGAGCGGGCGGAGGGGGGGGGGCTATGATTGGATACCTTGTCCGTTTCATATATAATATTTTTGTCTCTTTTTAATTCGGCGTAAATTCTAACTCTAGTGAGCGGGGGGGAGGGGTAGGATTTCATACCTTGTTCATATATTCTATCATGCGATAAAAACACGATAATTTTGCAACAAATATGAGATTATTTCGCAATGTACGATCTGGCAACACGGTCTTAGTCTGTAAGGATTCAGCGGGAAAAGCTGGAAGGGTGTAGGTGTAATTTTCTTGTGAAAATCAAAAATTGTTTGTAAATGGCTTGCATGTGTCCGTAAAGTGATGTTTTCTGGTAGATTAGTTATATTTTGATTACTTGTGATGTGAATTTAGTGCGTGTGCATGGTTTTATATGCAGGTAAGTAAGCCGAGTAAAACTTTAGTCGGAATACGATCTCTTCATGGGCTCATGTAAGTTGTTTCTTCAATTATTTTTCATTTTTACTAATTTTACACTTGTTCTTGAGGATTTTCCTGGCGTTTCCATTCATCATCATCATTATCATCTATCATATGTTCAGAAATTATTTACTAAAGACAATGGCTGTATGGGCTTAGTTCCCCTTGCCTTTCCTTCGGGATAAACTAAAAAAAAAAAGGAATTTCGTTTGGTTAAATACGTAGGTAATAGATTCGGCGGGAAAAGCTGGAACGGTTCGGGTGTAATTTTCTTGTGAAAATCAAAATTTATTTGTAAATGGCTTGCATGTGTCCGTAAAGTGATGTTTTCTGGTAGATAAGTTATATTTTGGTTACTTGTGATGTGAATCTAGTGCGTGTGCATGGTTTTATATGCAGGTAAGATAAGTAAAACTTTAGTCAGAATGCGATCTCTTCATGGGCTCATGTAAGTAGTTTCTGCAATTATTTTTGATCTTTACTAATTTCACATCCATTCTTGAGTATTTTCCCGACGTTTCCATTCATCATCATCAATATCATCCATCATAAATTCAGAAATCATTTACTAAAGACAATGGCTGTATGGGCTTAGTTCCCCTTGCCTTTCCTTCGGGATAAACTAAACAAAAAAAAAAAAAACGTAGGTAATAGAAATATACGTAGGTAGATCACGGAGCCAAAAAATTAAATTATTAAAAAAGGTTAAATGTTCGGTAATAGAAATATAACCTATAGAAGTATAGTCCGAAGGCCGATTTTAGGAATTTTTATGGGTGCAAATTTGAACCAATCGCGGCTCTGTCATTCAGTGCTCAGCGGTCAGTGGCTACGTGTGTATGTCAACCTAAAGGACTTACCATGACGAAATGTGCACTGAGATCCTGCCAAAACTATGCTCAAAAACATAAGAAAATAAATAACATCACATTTCACCGGTAAATATTTGATGTTTTTACGTAATTTCATTGATAAAACAATAAATACACAATCAAATTTTCATATTTTTTTATCTGTCATTGAAAACAAAATGTTGCCATAAGTGTGAAATTTTACCCTATTTTTAAACATGCAGATTGTAGGTAAAAGTAGTTGGATCTACTTTGTCTTTGATTGATTGTGGAATTACCTGCAAGCTCTCTCACCGAATTATTTAAAACTATACATATTGTTACTATAATATTATGTTTAATTGAAATTAGATCTTTAAAATGGGCATCGTCCTTTCCTTTATTGAATAAAATAAAACCACGGAAAATGGCCTCACAGCTTTGTTGACATAATGACAAATTATTCATATATTTTTAATATATTTAAATTTCACGATAATTCTACAAGAGTGTGCAAATCAGTATACTTCTCAGCATCAATAATAATTTTATCGACTATTTCCCCACATCTAGGGAAAAAACATTTTTAAGGCAACATTAATTTTATGTCATGCATACGTCAAGTCGATATTTTATGCCTATTTTTTCGCCTTGCGTTTGGTTGGAACACACTTTCTATAGGTTATAATTCTATTTGTTCGGTGTTCTTCGGTTAAGGTTTTCTAGAGTATATAATCTAAGGTTTTTTTTTTCATCTCTATGATAAAACTCATTGGCATCTCTACTTAGTTTGTGGGTTTACTTTCTCTTCTAACATATGTATGCAGTTAATTTCATTATGTTTGTATATTTCTGTTCTCCGTAATATCCGTCTGCTGGCTGCTTTGCTTGGTTTGATAAGACAGTGTTATCATATTTGGGGGTGTCGTAAAACAATTTCCAAAAGGCCACAGTACCCATTTGATGTGTCCTTGGCGGTAAGCATTGGTTTACCCAAAAATCGTAATATTTTTAAGGTTTACCTGTATTTCATCGATGGCCTTAGAGCTCATAGCAAAATTTGAAGGTTAATGTTAACGCCAGCATGTATGCTCCTCTGAGGAGCTTTTATTCTTGAAATTACCTTACTTACCGGCGTTTCAAGTTAGTCTTGCAAATCCTTTTTTCGAAGCCATAAGTTTTTCTTTACTTAGCCCTTACCCTACCCTACTTACCCTTAACCATGTCTCAACGTGTTGTATTTTGCCTATGACTCCTAGCCAGAAAGTTTAGTATTATTAACTTATTATTAAGTACATATTGTGAAAATATTTGGTCCTCATAACTACTAGTGTTCTCATAGTAGTCCTCATTGTATTTTTAAAGTGTACAGGATGCAAAACTGTATATATTTTCTAGAGGGACGTATCATTAGTGATCTTAATATATTGGTTTTTTTTAATAAACACATTCCTTAGTGCCTACAATTAAAATTTAATATGTTGTATATTTGACAAAAGGATTGGATTCATTGAGCATTGTTTGTAAGGACCTCATTATATTGCTTCTACATAATGTTATTTCTAGAATCAGATAATCATTCATTTAATGCTGCTTCATCTTCAATTATGTACAATTGGGTGTATTGTGGTTTATGACCTTGCAACGTTAACAAAGATCCAGTTTTTATATAAATTTGCTCTTGTACCCTATAAGTGAAAAATCCTGAAGGGAGTGTGTTCAAGTTTGAATTTATGGATGCCATTGCAAATATTGAATGATATTGTCGTATATTAGCCTTAAAATGATTAGCATCAGACATATTGCCTTAGTATAAAATAAATCTAATAATATACCTGGAATTGGCTTTAATGCTCTATCTGGGTGCTCTATGTGGTCATTTATTATTATTTGCCGGGTTATAGAGAAAAAATATTGAGCCGCTTACCAAGTATAATGTTGTCCCATTCCACCAAAGAATATAATACTTCTAACGAGAGCATTCCACACATCGACTGCACATTTGCATTTGCTTGCAGTTTCTTGCAAATATTTTGTCATTGCAAAAATTGCATGTCACTGGAAGAAATTGCATGTCACTTGTCAACCTTTATAAGGTTTTAATTTGACATGATATTTAAGTACATTAAACAACATACTTTGTAAATAAAAAATATTTTACCAGTTTCTTTTATTGGTTTAAAACACTATCAGTCACAAAAAAGATTTACCTCAATACTGTAATTAAATGATTATATACTAAGATCCGATTAACTAAAGATCCGATCCAAGATTAACTAAATATTATAATCTTATAAAAAATCAACAATCATAATATCTTTTATACCTAAGTACTTGCTTAATAGTTATTCCTGAGACGTAACATTAGCAAAAACAATACAAGTATGGTAAATCAGTAATTTACGAGTATCATCTCTCAATTACAGGATTTATAACGAAATATCAAATTATCTTTGTTGTTCATTAGAACCTCTTATTGACACTTAAGTATATTAAAAAAAAATGTTTACTTATTATCACATAGGTTATAAGGACAACTATAAAAATCAAGTTATGAGAGTAAAAAAATCTTACTTGTTACTAGCATATTAAACATTCAAATTAAAATTACTGCATCATCTTCATTACGAAGTGAAAATTCGTTTGGCTTTGACGGGACTTGTACTAATTCAACCTTTTTTACTATCAAATTTTCAGGAACCCCACCACGATCAATTATTTTTGTGAACTTGAACATTAGGTTTTTTAATAGTTTTATAAAATCTAATACATAGAGTAATAGGGCTTTTTATTATTTAGCAGAATATTTTCAAAAATTCCCACATAGTATGCCCAATTCTTTTTTGTGTCATATCGCACTAACACATGATCATTGGAAGAATACATAAACATTGGAAATCGGAGATTTGGCTCAGTAGCACCACCATGACACATTTCATTCTCTTCACATTGAGAAGAAAGGTCTTCTGTAACATCGTGTATGATATTCTTCAAGACAGTGGTACTAGTCATTAAGCGAGAGGGCATTTTATTTCTTTTTGTTTTGTCATATCGTGTATGTATTCTATCATTTGCCTCTTTTTGAATCGCTGAATCCTGGTCCAATTCTTCATCTGAATCAGCATTCAATATATCTGAATCACTGCTGCTCAATGAACCTGAGACGCTAGTTGTAGAGCTATGAAAAGACCGTACATTACGTTTTTTTGCTTGTAATTTTTTAACTTTAGGTTTTTTATCATATGAACATGCCGTGTCCTTACAGGGTTTACACTTGCTTACGTTTTTTGAAGTTATTTCAGAATTTCCCGGTTTCGCAAGAGCTTTATTTTCAGAATTGGGCTCTGTAGGCTTCGCAATGATGTCAGATAACATCTGAATTTTTCTTCCATCTGGCTTTGTCTTCTGTAAGTAATTTGGAATGTCATCAGGTGTCTTCACGGCAAAACGTCTAACCTGGCTATCATTTCTTGAAATATTACTCAAGTACGTTACGTTGTTAGAAGAAGGAATTGATAGCAATTTATCTATTTGTTTATTTATACTTGGTTTTACATTCTTCGTTTGTTCTAGCCTTTTTTGTAGAATCACATAATTATGCGTTATGATGACCTCGGCTCCGGGAGCAATTTTTCTTCGCGTGATCTTTGCAGTCTCACTCCTTTTTACTTTACGTAATAGTAAGTCTTCGAAACTGGTTCTCTGGTTCCCTTTTTCAACTGTAAGATGGTTATTTTTATTGGATGGTTTTTTGTTAAGAAAATAAAGAACTATTGAGAGTAAGCTTCCAGGTTCAGAATTTTGACTTTCTGTTTATTCTTAGACTGTTTCCATTTTTTCAACTTCAAAATGTCGAATTGGTTCTCCTGAACAACTTCTGGGTTTAAAGGGTAAATACCAGCTTTTTGAAAGCCATGACGCAACACAATAGGATCTATTTGGGCCCATACTGTGCCAATCAGTCGAGCAAACTCACTTTGGGAGAGGTACTCCTATATTCATTCGTTGCCATTTAACTAATAATGGGTCCCAGCGATCTTTAAAAGATTTCATTACGGCGACGTCTAATGGTTGCAATACGTGACTTGTATGAGCTGGCAGTTTAAGAATTGTTACATTTTCTTTATGTGCCTCTTCGATTATATTCAGTCCAACGTGTGTTGAGTGGCCGTCGTATAATAGCAATATAGGGCGTTGTTTGCCAAGAGCAGGTATGAAAGACTTTTTTAAGAAGTTTTCAAATACTTGTGTTTCCATCCACCCATTTATTGTAGCGGCATTTGTTGTATTTGGATACGCATCCGGGGATACGCATTTACCTTTGAACACTATTAGTGGTGGCATTTTTTGTCCAATTGCGTTTGCAGCTAGCAGCACGGTTGTATTATCCTTTCCAGGACTAGCAATCGTTCTAATCGCTGCATGACCTTTACGACCGACTATTTTGGTTTTAGATGGGTCTTTAGAAAAACTTGTTTCATTAAGATTCCATATTGCCTCTGGTTTGTCTTTTAAACCCAATTCTTCAATTGTTTTTTGAAGCAAGTTAAAATATGGGTAGAAAATATAAGGGCCTACGGCTTTTTTTCGAGTGAACTCGACAGCCTGTGGTTTTTTTACTGATAAATTATTGCGATGTTTAAATGCCCTGAACCAATCATTTCCTGGCTTTTCATTTTTGAATGGTGTCGATATTCCATTTGAATTCACGTAATGACTGACGATTTCTAAGGGCCTATTCAGTGCGATGCGGACCGTCCTCACGCGGATGAGGTTATGCGTCCGTCGCGGATGAATTCGTCGTTCAGTGCGTTGCGGATCGTGATCGAGAGTGGTACAGTGTCATGGATAAAACTTTGAATTTGGTGATTGCGGCCTATTTATTAAACAACAGAAGACGACGCCATGGTAGAAGATTTAATGTGCATCCACTGGTTGAGAAAAGACTTCTTAAAGGAGAATTTGTATCCTTGTTTTCGGACTTGCAGAATGACGAAATGAAATTCTTCTTATATTTCAAGATGTCCGTTAGGACTTTTGAGGAGTTGCATGCGAAACTGGAGCCCTCTTTAATGCGTTGCGATATATACAAGAAACCCATATGTTCGCGGGAGCGATTGGCTGTCACAATTAGGTAAGTAGGTACTTAAATAAATGAAAAATTTTTTTTAATTACAAAAATGGTTTATTCAATTTAAATTGTAATTATGTAATTAATTACAATGCAGTGTAATCACCGTGTTGCCAGCTTTCTAAAGACTCCTCCACATCACTCCCTGATAAGTGAGGTAAATCGTTGGTAGCGCTAGCGGTTGTTGCAGATGTGCTGGGCGAGTTCATAGTTGGACCTCTGATTTCCATAGCTAGCTCCAGTATTCTAGTTCGGAATAACAATTTTTTATAATTATCGAAATCGCTTATAATGGGTGCTAGGGAATTGAAAAAACTGCAGTCATCGTCTTTAAGAGTCGTGGACGACGCAGAGTTTGTGGTGGAAGTGTTGTTCTTTTCTATTATTTTCAATAATTGTGACTCAAATTCTGTCATACATCTCTTTTTTTTTCTCTGCCACGGTTTTGGAGAAGTCCTCACAGGTGTCTGAAATGTTTCTTCTGTTGACGACAAGTCCGGGGTCGTGGCAATAGGTAAAATACTTTGCGAGTTTTGCGATGACGTTGAAGCGACATTTTGGGAGCTGTGCGACGATGTTGAAGCCATACTTTCATGTGTGGGTTCAAAGTCCTTTGTGTCTTCCAAAAACGTCATTATATCGTAAAAAATATACTTCTTTTTGACACCCCCTGCAGAACCGGACTTTGATGTCTTAAGAATTGCTCTACACTTCATGTATGCATCACGGGCGGTCTTCCATCTTAACTGAACAGCTTTTTCTGTAAATAAAATAATATAAATAAATAATAAAACAACACATGCTTATTAACTTATTTAATACACACTTTTTTTGTTGCAGGTACCTGACTACTGGGTCAAGAATGTCTGATTTGCATTTAAGTTATCGATTGGGGCAATCGACAATTAAATACATCATTGAAGAAGTATGTTCATTAATATGGGAAATTTTGAAAAAACGAATGTCTGCCTGAACCTGATCCAAATTTTTGGGATAAAATAGCACTTGGCTTTGAAAGGGATGCCAATTTTCCCAATTGCGTAGGTGCCCTTGACGGAAAGCATACCAGAATCACGTGCCCAAAAGGAAGTGGATCCGTATTTTTCAACCATAAGCAATTTTATTCTATTATTTTACTTGCAATGTGTGATGCCAATTACTGTTTCACCTATGTAAATGTAGGGGCTTGTGGCAGCGAAGCTGACGCTAATGTGTTCAAGAAAAGTTCGTTATTTCATAGACTTGAACGAAATGATCTAAATTTGCCACCTCCAAAATTATTACCAGGTACATCTATCAACCCACAGCCACATGTCATTGTAGCAGACGCAGCTTTTGGCATTTCCAATACTATACTTCGCCCATACGCGCGTACAAATTTGACACACACAAAAAAAAAATTTAATTACAGGTTAAGTCGTGCACGCCGATACATAGAATCGAGTTTTGGTATATTGACAAACAAATTTGCAATATTCCAAAGATCTATCAATGTATCAACATCGTTTGCACAAATTTTAATCAAAGCGTGCTGCATTTTACACAATTTCATTAGAGTACGCGATGGTTATACGGAAGAAGACGCTATGATTGTAGCTGGATTTACAGATTACAATGCTCGCATTAGTACAAGATCGGGCAATACAATAAGAGATAATTTCGCAAATTACTTTGTTTCGAATGAAGGATCTGTACCTTGGCAAAATAGTTACATTTATTAGATAACACAGATGTTTCAATAAAATTACTTACCGATTTGTTTTTTTTCTTCCTGAACTATCTCCGAAATTCGGACAAACAGCTTGGCAAACATCTATCCATGCCTTTAATTTTGCGTCTCTATTTTTATATAAATTGTCGCGGAGATTCCAAAGACATGGTTGAAGACGTACTTCTTGTATAACCCTCTCGGTTTGCACATTTGACGCAGCCATGACAAAGACTGTACTTTACGTCCGCTCCGCGCGACTGTCCGTTGGGCACTGAACAAATACATTGGGACCAAGTATCGTCCGCCCGCGGGCATCCGCGGCGCGGAGGAGCAGCGCGGAGCGATTTCGACCGAGCGCGGATAGCTCTCCGCGACGCGGACAGCTCCGCGTCTCACTGAACGCGCTGTAAGGTTTCATACATTTTACCGTCCGTCGCGGACGTCCGCGTAGGTCATCCGCGTCGCACTGAATAGGGCCTAACACTTCCATTCTACTCAATCCAAACCCGTATCGTTCCATAGTATGAAGATATGAAGCTAATTTCTTTTCAACGTCCTGTGAAAGAGCCGTACATCTCCCGATAGTAGTAGATTTTGTTCTTCTATTGTGGACATGGTCCATTATGGTCATTCTTGGAATTGCATATAAACAGGCTGCCCGATACCCACTTAATTCGCCATTTCGGACAGCGCGCACGGCATCTTGCAATTTGTCTTAGTATATGATGCCTTTTCACTTTTTCTCTTATAATTTCGGACCATTTTCATGTTACATCTAGAAATAAAATAAAACATTGTGATAAATGTTTTTTGATTTTTTTATTCTGATTTATTTTACAAACCATAAATCGTATGATTAAGTCGGCTAATTGTGATAATTGTTGACAAGATAAAATTTTATTTTATCGCTGTACTTATATCCCTTTCAGGCCCAAAATATATTTTTTAGAAATTTATATTTTTTTGTTTATGTTATGTATTTAACCCTTAAATTGATTCTGAAAAAAAAAACAAAAAAAATCTAGCTACCCCCCAGGGGGGTACACGACCCCTACACGATCGTGACGTTCGGGTTTTATCTGCACCAGTGCACGGTCGTGACGTTCTTGGGCTTAAGGGTTTTAATGTATTGTTTTTTGTAGAAATTAAAACAGAATGCATAGGAAAATCAACGTTTATTACTTTAGTACTCGTATTTATAATTATTTTAAATAATTATATTAAAGAGATATTATTATGTAATATAAATTTAACAAATAGACTTGGTAACGCTATAACTGAGATCAAACAAAAACATAATCCTTCTAATAAATCAGTCTTTCGATTTGCTTCAATCAGACTTTTGAAATATCTTAAATATATATTTTTTGTGATAGCCTGCAAAACAATTTTGTTTTCTTGAAAGGCAAAGGTACACATCACATTTTTGGCATTTTATTTTTGATCGACTTTTGCACATCTCCAGTCGACAGGCGCGAGGATTGTCGATCTCTTCAAAGCTCGGAAGATGGTCGTAGCCGTCGTACCTTTTAGCCTGAGATGGCTGGTTTGATCGCCTGTACCTCGAACTAGTGTTGAGTTCTTCAGCCGACTCGTCATCGCTCCGACTAGTTCGTCTTTGACGATTAGGAGTGTTTGTAAGCCCATCAGCGATTTGCATGCGAAACTCAAGCAAGTCCATCACTTTATTACTAGGGATGGAAGATGCTTTGCACTCTAATTTGTACAAACGCCAGGCATTTGATACGGCAAGGTCGAAGAAATGGAGGATAACTTTTAGTGACCATTTTCTCGTTTTCATGAAAGTCCGGTAGTATTCAATTGACTGATCTAAAACATCCACGCCACCCATGTGTTTGTTGTAGCTATCGATTATGTTGGGTGCGGGAACATCTATGAAAGCCCCTCTGTTTTTGTCCCATCGACGGACTGATGTTAAGTCATCTGCAGATGTGCAGTTCGAGGCAACAAGCACAGACTTATTGTCCATCCATTTTACGACGACGACATCATCGCACACGAATTGTTGTGATTCACCTCGTTGCATGCGACGATCCTGTTTAAAATCGATGTTGTTTCTGTCAGGTATCCGGTTCATCATTATGGTCCCTGTCCCATGTAATCCGATGCTGTTCAGTCTTTCTAACAGAGGTACGGAGGTGAAGTAGCGATCAAAACAAATGCAGCTTCCAGGAGGGATGCATTTTGACAGATGCAATATAACCGACGCTCCAACACCCAGAGACCTGTCGCCAATTGGGGTGTTAGCTCCTCTGTATACTTCAAAATCGATCATGAGACCATCATGGGTAGTAGCAACAAACACTTTTAAACCTTGAGGTCTAGGTTTGGTTTTGATTACTTGACGGAGCCCACGAGGACACACTCCACTGAACGGGATCATCTGTTCGTCGATGGAATAGTAACCTGGCTGCCTTTCTAGTCTATCACAAGTTTGTTTAACTTTACTGATTATGGGCTGCACTTTCCAAAGTGAGTTTGTATTGCCTGGCGGAGGAATATCGCTATCAACGACGTGAAGTGCTGAACGCAATGTCTTAAATCGTTCCCTGCCCATGATGTTGGCTACTTTTTCTAAGCGCAAATCATCTCGCCAATACATGTGCAGCCTCGGGTAAGGGATACATCCCATAATTAAATGGATACCAATGAGCTTTTTGATTTCTACTGTATTCGTATTCAAAATACGACCAGTTTTGCGTATATAATAGTTGTTAGTGTTCATAGCACATTGCTCAAAAAACTCGGTATCAAAGTAATCTTCAAAATATTGTAACGGAGATCTAATTGCACATGGCTCACGTTGTGGATAATTATGATGTTTTTGATTAAATTGTACCTGCCTCCACAGTCTTCGTCTCACAACAGCGCGAATTGCGTTCCTACGTCTGGGTTGAGGTGGAGGCCGAATAGTTGGTGTCGGGGACGGTGCTGGTGGAGGTGAAGGGCTGCATGGCCTTTGGAGGGTTAATCCATCATCATCCAAACCTTCCACTTCCGATTCGTTCCCATCTCCAAGCAGCTGCAGTACCAAATCTGAAGTCAGCTCTCTACCTATTAAAACGAAAAAAAAACCTAATAATTTAAGAAAATAATAAAGTAACCTAAACTCGGCTAAAGTGAAGTTGAACCCAAACATCACTATCGTGACTTTTAATTTTTTGATGGGAATATTACTCGCAATTTGCATAGATTACTAGCAAAAACTAATTAAAAGCATGTATCATCATCACATCAACTAGATCATAACAATGACTTGACTTAAAAGTTACAAAACAAAAGAAATTAAATAACTTACGTGTACCGCTCCCGTCGTCGAAAAATACGGCCATCTTTGTCGCTCGACCAAAGCTGACTAACGAATGAATTGAACAAAAAATTACAATGCGTGCGTAGCGAAGTTCATGCACGATCGTCGCGCTCGGGTTTCGGCCCGAAAAGTTGATTTGGTTAGACGCGGGAATTTTAATAATAAAAATGCACTATCGTGTTTGACGGGTCTGAAAGGGATATATAAATCCCGCAACAAAATTTAAAACAAAAATAAAGTCTAAAAACGTCCGCGTAAAAAGCGAACTGAAAAGATAAAAACAAATTAAATCATCTAAAATTTGCCTAAAATTCATAACATCAGATTTTTTATGCCATGTTTGCATTTTACACAAATTTCAAATATTTTAGCTTGTTTTCTTTTGAGTGTTTAGGCAGTAGGATTTTTTAGATATTTATTTTTTGTTTGTTGCAACCTATAAGTATATTTTTGAAATCGTCCCTAGAAAACCTTGATTTTAATACCTCACTCGATGCATTTTAGACAACTTGCAAAGTGACTTTTAGTATTAAAAATACTAAAAGTCACTTCTGACCAATTTTGAGGGTATAGTTGAGATGTACAAGTTCGGTTAGTAGTGACAGGTGGTCAGCCCATCGCCTACAAAAAACCAAGACCCTCTTGTCCCTCTACTGACTTGTACAGTATGCCCGGGAAGAGAAGCAGCTGTAGTATTATACGTTTTTTTTTCACTTCCAGAGCAGCATAGAAGCAATTTTGAGTATCTGTGCGTATAATTTCAGCACTTTTAACTCCTGTAAAGTTAGTTGGAGTTTCTTTTGCTCCTGTTGAGCACTGGTCTTACGGGTCAACACAGATGTCATCACATACATAATAATCACGCCTCTTTCCCGGAGGGGTAGGCAGAGATCACGGATCATTAATGGGAGGGTCAGTCCGACTCCATGGCTGAGAATGCCGTGACTGTGATCCTCTTAACCTTCTCGAATTATCTTGATGCCCATCAAGTGTCAACTGCTGTGTAGATTGGGCTACAGGTGGAAGAGCCATGAGTATGTCTTCTTCGACCATACTGGATCCAGGTGACGGTGGTGCATGAACTGGAACTGGTGTAGGCATAGGCGGCAGGTGTACTGGAGGTGTTGTACCCTATAATATTATATTGAAATAAACAAAAATACATATTGACCATCCGCATCTTACCTGGGTAGGAGTAATGTCGCTCAAAGAATTTTAATGATAAATATGATAAAACTGTTCACTTACTATTTCAGCAGAAGTAAAACCGACCACTGACGCCTGACCCGCTATGAATTAAATGTTTTCTTGCATCTCAGAGAGGCCAGTATGTGTAGAAGGACCTCCACAAGTCTACAGGCATCATCGTATAGATAGATAGTCTATCATTTGCTGATGTTCATTGCAACGAAGGTTTCTTTTCTTAACATCTGGTTTGGGACGTCCTTCAAATTTCTCCGTTGTCTCAGACTCCTGCGGAAGATTCGGTTGCATGGATAATGTCTTTTGCTTATTATTGAAAATTGCTTAGTCTTCTTTGAAAAGCTCGTATGAATTTCCTTCCTCCTCAAAATGCCACGTAAATTGTGCGAGGTTTAACATCATCAGTATCTTGTATAAAACCTTCTCCCAGATGTGGGTGATTTTCTTCCTTCTCAGGCAAAACTTAGAAAGTGGTTGTTACAGTCTTCGTTTCCAATGTGACGGATGCTTTTGTTGTACGAACCCATTCCCGTTTTCTTATACCATCTGCCAACGCAAAATTTACTAGGGCTCTTTCAAATCTGTTACCTTTTTCTTTCAGTCTCTGGTATAAAGAATGCGAGGCGATGCTCGATTTGGCACATGATTTGTCTACATCCTAAAAGTTTTGTATAACTTAAAAAACAACATGTTATTATAACCAAAATATTATGTTTATTGCTTTTCAAAATACATTTTAAATATTTTTTTATACATTCACTATGGGTGCGCCCATCAGCGGGCCCTACACCCTTCACTGACCCTCGGATCTGATAACTCATAACTGCGAAAACAGGCATTTGCACTAACTACAATCGCCACGAGAAACCAGACCCGAGCACCTAGCATGCTAGACAATACATAGCATTATTCCGAAATCAAAAACTAGATAAATAATCTACATATGTTTCGCCAACAACCGCGGCATCCTCAGGATTACAGAAATTAATAAATTAGTAAACCACTAATTTTGATGAAACTCTAAAACCCAACACAAAATTAACTACCCTCTACTAAGTATTAAAAAATATATAAATAATTAATTACACACCATTATTTATATTTCAAATAAATATATACTATTTGTGCACTATGGCGATTGGCGACTGAAAAACAACTGAACAAATGACAAAAGACTTTTTTATTCACATGGTTTTGACATGACTTGACACACATTGCTAATCCCGAACTGATGAGTGTTCTCTGTCTATGTGTCCCTAATAAACGAACCCGCTATACTCGGCTCTTGTATGTACCGCGTTACCGAACAAACTATGGCCGGGTTGAGATCATCACACGTATCGCTAACACGTGTCGTATAATACGCACTTTCAAGATTTTGATATATTCGCATATACTAAGGATACTTTTCGGAGTCACTTAATTAAATGTATTTGGATAAATATATAACTTATAAAGTTGGTAACGGTCGGATAGCGCGTTGGTTCGAGGGGGGCGATAACGTCAAAGGCGTGATTGAGTTGCAACTCGTTAAGCGCGTTGCCTCTGGTGTTGGTTCTGGCCGAGTTCCAGTAACGATGTTTGGCGTATAGGTCTCCGGCCAGTTTGACCGAGGGGCCTAGGCCAAGCAGAGCGAGAAGGTCTACCTCGAGGAGGGCTTTAGACGGGCTGAGGTAGACGGATGCTATTATGACTGGCTGATGGCCGGTTATACTAATTCTATAAATTGAGGCCTCGATGTTGGTGAGGTGAGGGCAGTCGATAGGCATGCAGTGAAAGGACCGCTGGTAATAGATTAGGGTGCCTCCTTTCGGGGCGCCCAATCTGTCGTTGCGAACGATGGAGTAGTTCGCTAAGCGCAGGTCTCTATTCGCTGGCTTTAGGAAGGTCTCCTGAAGCAGCATGATATTGATTTGGTGTGTTTGGAAGAAGTGGAAGACTTCATCCTTTTGTTTGTAGAGCCCATCTGCGTTGAAGAACGAGATGGACAGCGAACGCGGTTTCCCACGGTAGTTAGCGGGATGACCGGTCAGGCCGCAATTGGTGCAGCTGACCGGGACAACTGACTTGTCACTGGGATAGTCTTTGCTGGGATGAGCGCCCTGAGCGCAAACCAAAAACGGCCGCTATGGCCGTACTTTTGGCAGTTATGAAACTGCGCGGGTATCCCCTTCTTGTGGGGGACCTCGATTCTGAGACCGGAGAGACCGCATATGGACTTGATGTCGAAAATGCCTTTCCCCGGATCTGACCGTTCCAGGGTCACAAGTACCATATCGTACTTGGCCTTGGTACGGGAGTTGATCATTCGGTTTACAGAATGAGCTGGAAGGCCTTGCGCCTTGAGGTCGTCCAGGACCTCGGATTCCGAGACCTGGTTGGGTATATCCCGCACTACCACACGGAGCTGGTGCTTCTCCGATAGAGCGTAAGTGTGATAGTGAAGCTTCTCACTGGTGAGAAGCTTCGTTAGTGCACGATGGTCGGTGCACGATATAGGGCATATATGAATGCCCTGTTCGGTATTGGTTGCCCTACTGTACTTGATAGCGAGCGCGTTTAGCTTCCCGCTAAAGGCGGTCCACCTGTCTTTGTCCGAAAAGAAGACAGGAGGCGGAGTTGCGGCTTTAGGAGCCGTGGGAACGTTATCTTGCGATAACGCGGGGGCGCGAGGCCGCCCAGACGCGGGCCTCGGCGTCTTAGCAAGCGGGGGCGATGCCCCGCTGCTGCTGAGAGAGGTGCGACCTCTCTTTCGTTCCACCGTGATCCATTTCTCCTCCATAGGGGAGTCGGGACGGGCCGGGGAGGAGCTCCTCGAGGATGAGGATGATGATGATGCCTCGCTCGAGGACTCAGCAACCTCCATGGAGGCTACCGAGGCCTGCGAGCAGGGCATCGGGGAAGATGGCGGAGAGGTAAGGGTCTCCGCTGTGCCGATAGTAGCGAGGCCTGAAGAGCCGGGGATGGTTTGCCCTGAAAGGGCGGCTTCGCTGGCTCGAAAGCGTTCGAGCAGCGCTGGTTCATGAGATACAATACATCTCGGGAACCGAGATAATTCATGGTCCTCAAGAGGACCCGCGGACGACTGGATCGGAACGGCGGCCGGGCGACGACACTACACTGCACGAGCGGAGTGGGACGTCCGAACGGAACGACGGCGCGAGCGTGACCACTGAACTCGTGCCACCCAAGCGCCCGGCTTTTATAGCTTGATCGCATACGGTAATTTTAGGAATCAAATTGCATTTAAATAATGCCAGATGAATTTGCCAATTTAGGTATATGCGCCTACGACTTTGTGTATAGTTTTTCTGCCCTGGTGGGCAAAATTATAATATAGTCCTTAATATAATAGAAGTCCTTTTTGTATATATAAATAATGTCCGTACCTAATATGGTTAGTTTCTTTTGTATAGTTATTTACTCGGTAGGGCGTAGGTAGCAGGCAGGGGTGTCGATCGGCCGAGGGCGGGGCAAAATCTCCCCGTCACCGACCGATCGGCGGATCTACCCGGCCATGTCTGCCTGCCGTCCTACCGACAAGTGTGTCGTCCCGTTCTTTCAGAGTGCATGGGCATTCCCCCATGCACTCATTATCATTAGTTTTAGTTTATAAGTTGTACAGTTCTGTCCTTCGCTGCCTCGGCGACTAAGCCAGGGCAGCGCGGCCTACGGCCGCAAAATAATGACCGGCGCGCTGTCGCGCGCCGAGATTTTGCCCGGGCACAGGGGCATCCCTAAGGCCCGTAACCCGAAGTGCGCTATCGCACGCTTAGGAAGACCCCAGATTCCAATTTAGATAAATTCCTCTGGCAATAAAAACTAATGCATATTTTGCGATTTTATTACTCCGATCACCACCACCAAAATCTTCGAATCCCTCAATTAAATCATATTTACTAGTATATTCCAAATCAGCCATTATACTCATCTCATCAAAACATACTGCACATGACCTATCCTTAATTGGTTTATCGGTAAATTTAATTTTAATATTTTCAAAAATTTCATTGTTTATCCCGGGGAGACAATTCGTTTCTTGGAGCCAGCGCTGTATCGTAGATGGAGCTGCCAATACTATGCCGGAATTTTTAATAAATTTATATGCAGCGGGTGACTTGTAATAAAGAGACATACACATTTTTTTTCCCTCTTTAGACCAACGTTTTTTTGATTTTTTTCTTCTATATTGCATTGTAGCCAGTATCTTACTGGCAGTGTGGCCAACCCCAGCACACGCTAAACTGTAGATATACTCAAAAAAAAACTGTAGAAAACTGTAAATATCAAATTAATAAACAGCAGTAAATCTACAGCTTAATATTATTATAATTTAATGATGGTAATAAATAGAATACATTTTAGAGAGGCAATTAAAAACAAGAAAATTCATGAGATTATCGAAGTTTTAATCAAATTTAATATCAAAAGTCATAAAGATAGGGACCTACATTATGTCAAATAAAATTAGTAATGTTTACGAGCTAATATTGCAACACTTCAGGAAATGTGACTAGCACAGCTTATAAAGGTTCATCCATAACAATGAAATAGTAGCTGATCAGTAGCTATACATGTTAGATAATATCACTAGCTACTATCTCATTTTCAATTTGAAAATCTTCTTGATTTTCCGTTTCATCTTTACTCTTGAAATCATACATATTTTGATTGAAGTTTTTGAAATGATCATTCCTTAGCTTCGTCTTCATAAGATTAATGCTGGAAAACAAGCGTTCTACCGTAGCAGTACTGTGCGGCAAACATAGAAGCTTTCTGGTTAAAGTCGATAACAGAGCCATCGCCTTTTTTAAATTTAGAAACATGCCACCAAAATTCTTCTACACTGGGCGTCTCAGTCTCATTAAATTCAAAATTGGTCTTGCGAAGGGTTCTCCATTCTCTATCTAATTCTGTTATATTTTCTGGACAAATACTTGGGAAATAGTATAATAGTTCAGAAATTGAAGTTATAAGTTTTTTTGTTAAACTCATGACTTAAAATCACTTGTGGGTTCAACATCTGTAAACACTTCAGTGCCTGACGTTCTTTATCATCGAAAGGAAATCTTTGTCTGATTTGGGCAGCTGCCTCAATGTAAAACTCTTTACATTTCGTGTAAAAATTGGACAGTTTATCGTTGTCTAACTCTTGAGTATCTCTTTTCAATCGAATTAAATTTGGTACCATTCCTCCAACATATGTTTCTAATAACGGCAAATGGATTCCCACGTTATTCACATCAACACTTAATATTTTTTGTTCTTTGGCATTTAAGATATCTTTGGCTTTATTTATCTCTTCTTTTGTTAGTTCCAAATAAACCGGTTGTATGAAGCATTCTAAAATTGTCACATATGCTGTGTAGATCTGATCATATAATAAGTACAACTTTGGTTTTTCTGCCTGCATTTCTTTATTCAAATCTGTGAATATTGGTAAAGCAAATCGTAGGAATTCCAAGTATAATTCGGTTGTCGGTTCCATGGCTTTTGTCAAAATGCTTTGGGCAGAAAGAAGACGATCTGTAAACACTGCTGATTGGAAATATAATTTTATAGCTGGAAGTTGTTCCAACAATCTATTCACGACATCATTCAACGATAGCCATCTGGTTTGTGCAGGATGTAATATTTTATGTGGTTTTATCTTTGTAAACGCCTGAAAAGTTTTAAAATCACCCATGCGCTTAGGTGAATTTTGGATGTGATTGAAAACTTCGCGGCAAAAATCTTCAAGGCCCCTCGGTAGTTTTTCACATGCGTTTGATGCGCAAAGCGCAAATGAATGGCATATACATTTCATAATGAAAAGATTAGGTACATCATTCTTCAAATGAGTGATCATCGAGTTATTTGCTCCGAACATGACATTGGCGCCATCAGATGCAAATCCTAACAAATTATTTTTGTATGGAATTTCTTTCTCATTAAAATATTCAACAGTTTTTGTGTACAAAACTTTCGCTGAGCCGTCGGTGATCGGTATTAAAGTTAGAAATTTATCTTCTACTTCATAATGTGTGTTGACTATCCTCGCTATTAAAGCTAAATGCTTGATTGTCGACTTATCAGTACTCTCATCTACCAGCAATGCAAACTCATTTTCTCTTAATTTTTTTATCAAGTTTTCTTCGGCGGTTTTACCTGTTACATTTACTACAATAGATCTTGCTTTTGTTCGGCTCATAGACAAATGTTCAGCAGTTTTTGAATCTGGACACACCGATTTTACTAAATTAGTCAGATGTGAGGCAACATTAAATCCAAGGTTATGTTCCGCAATAAAACATGCTAATTTGATTTCGCCAGCTTTTGCCATTTGCTTCGGTTCCTGTGATTTTGATCAAGATGCAAATAAAGACGTAAGCTTAGGTTGCTTTTGTATTATTCTACAGTTTATTTGTTGTTTTGATGAATTTTTGTGTCGCGTCAATTCTTGAATTCCACATTTACGATCACAGTCGCATGCAGAGCAGTAAAAATATGTGTTACCTTTTTTACTTTTTGCGAGCCATCCTAACTAAATTTTTCATCGTCGAGCCAAGAGTCAATAAATTTTTGCTCGTATCTCACTGCTTTCTTTTTCTTGCTGGGGATTTGTCAACATCTGACTCACTATCACTACTACAGATTTGCATAATCGTAACTTTTTGCTCAACTTATAACGTTTACCGAACAACAAAGAATTTAATCTGACGAATGACGGAATGCACAGTCAAGTACATATATCTCGATTGTCAAAGCATCCGCGGGGATTCCCCAGTAAGAAAAATAGAATGTCAGTAAAACAGACATCGACCGAAACAATCTACGACTGTCCAATACTAACGCCATCTATTAAATCGATTGATGACTATTACCTCAGGTTCGATGATAGTTGGTTTTACTGAAGCTGAGTGCACGGACTACCACGTAGCAAATAAAGGTGGCGCTAGAATCATAAGCACAAAACTGTAGATATCGAGGCCTAAACTAAAAACTGAGAGAATTTCCAAAAAACTGTAGATCTACAGTTAAAACTGTAGGGTTGGCTACACTGCTTACTAGATTCACTGGAAAACCTATGGCGTGATAAATCAATAACATTTTTATCGTTTATTTTTTTACTTAACTTTTCATTTTTAAAAATTTGCCTTTTCATTGTTTTTTTTTGAATTTACCTTTTACACTTCGGTGTATCTTCATCACCGTGTTCAGGTATTCTTTTTCTTCGCTTAGGAGTTGCTACATATATTTTGTCCGACTCGTCGATTGGATCTTCTTCTATTCTTAATATTTTTTTTCTATTAACATAGACTTTTTTATGAGTCAGTACTTTCAAATCTGAAAAAATAATAAAGATAATTTTTAAAGTTTCGGTTTCGAATTAGCAATCCGGCCCCCTCCACGCTCTGTGTTGCGGTACCGCAATTGATTTTTTTTTAGTTTCATTTATGTATGGGAGGACAAAAGGGGGCCATCTAATCTACATACCTATATTTTTTAGGGTTCCGTATGTCACAGCCACTTTATTCCGAGCCTATAATAGCCAGCGCAGACGACGGACGTTTCTACGCGGCGGGGAAAAAGGTACGCTCGGCGAATAAATAGTCCGCCGCAGATTACCGCGAAGTCAACGCACACGGTGTACGATCATTTGTTGCCCGGAAATCGATATGTGTGAAGTTAGCACCGCCATTTTGGAAATAAAAAAAATGGCTGTGCATAAATAAAATAAAAAATCAGAGGAAATAAAAAAATCGCCAGCACCGCCATTGTGTAAAATTGATAAAATAACATATGGACACGTTTGTGTAGTGGCGGACTAAAGGTCATAGCCTACTTACACGCCTCTGCTCCTCCCACCCGGCAAAAATAATATACTTCAAATATGGGCTTTAAATTTTTCTCTTTAAGATATATATTACATTGGCATCATAAATTAGCAGGCAGCTAGCTGTCAACGAGCTTACGCCGTCAGACTACTCGGTAGTTGACGCCTCGCTGGCCGAGCGGAGTCCGGGCGCTCACTGCTAGCAGTCGCCGCGCCGAGTTCGACATAACTATAAACTGAGAGCGAGAGCGGTCGGCGGGTGGACTGTTGGGTGCTTGCTAGCTGTCGCCGCGTGAACTGCGAGCAGTCGTCTTAGTTTAGGGCGGTCTTGGGTGGGAGCGGTGTTGGATCAGTGTCGTTTAAGTGTGCTATGACCTTAAGCCTGTCAGAGGCCCGGGCGGTCGGCAATGCTGAATAAATTTTAAGTTTTTCGAGCCTTTTATTCAGGTCACATTTGTATGTACCTACTTACAAATAAATGTTTGTTTGTTTCGTAAAAATCTGGCTTATAATTAGTTACTACGGATTATAATTTCTGGGCAAAATTATACGAAGAATTACTTAGTTTTTACAAATACTTGAAAATGCACTAACTCTGAACTCATTTAATTTTATATCGCAACAAAAATTAAAAACACTATTATACTCGTTAATGAAAATCACATGAACGGATGATATATTAGTATTAATAAAAATAGAAGCGCGAGCGTAGCGAGTGCGAAAATTTACTGTTTTTTGGTACATAAGTACACATTTACTTCCAGAAAATGCAGGCTCTATTAAGAATTTGTGACGTGTAGAGTCTAGATGGCTGTAGTGGTATTGATCTTGATTAAATTGTGTAGTACGTGTTTTTTCCACTTAGACCGCCTTCTAGTAGAAGGTGTAATATATTTTTTTAATTATGTAGGTACTAAGTACATTTTTAAAGTTGTATAGAATTGATAAGGGGGACGCGGAGGCATTTGGGGGCCCATCCAAGACTCGAGGCCCGGGGCGGGCCGCCCCTTCTTCCGCCCCTGACTTCGTGCTAGGGCTATGCAATACTGTGCCTTCGATACCACTATAATTTTCAGAAAATCACGATTGAAAAAAAAATTGCCACACCGCCATTTTATCAAAATCATAAATAAAAAAAAATGTTTAGATTCCGTTTCATATGCTAGAATGTGCTGCAAACGAAAAATCAACATCTTCTTATTTTATTTTTTAATATTTTCTCTGCCACTCTTTTGGTTTTTTAAACTTAAGTCCGCAATGTACGTTGCTTCGCCCGGCGTTGCCAGATGCACGATAATTATCGTAGACCCACGATATTTTTGAGTGTCATGCCATAAAAATTTAAATTAGGCATCGCACGATAATTCGTCCAAATTCTACGATTATTATTTTTTATTTATTTTATTTGGAACACCAAACAGCACAACAAAATAACTATGCTAGTTATAAATTAATCTTAACATAAGCCAAGAAGCAGGTGTCCCTAACGTAACATAACATTTTATCACTGAGCGGACAATTCTTTTAGTAGGTACATATAGTTTTTGTTTTATAAGCTATGATACAAAAAATAAGTTATGAAAATGTAAATGTTACTTATCCCTTGACACGTAGATACAAGTCAGGGCAGTACATTATTAAAATTAACAATGGAAGGCAAGAGATGCTAAATGATAATTAAGTTACAAATAATAAGTTATGAAAATGTAAATATTACTAATCTCTTGACACGCGGATATAAGTCAGAATAGTGCATTATTAAGACTCACAATGGAAAGCGAGAGATGCATGCAAAATATAAAGAGTAATCAGGTAAAATCAAATGAACATGCAGCATACTAAATAATATATGAGTGATGAGTATTTACTCTTAACAGCTTTCATACCAGATATATAGTTACTGTATGTGTCATGTGTGCGCTTAGGAGATACTCAAGACATCAAGATAATAATATATGGGTATAAAGCAGGCCATACACGCTAGGGTATGCCTGACAGGAATGCCTGTACAGTTACGCCTGTCAAGCAGGCCATACACGCTAGGGTATGCCTGACAGGAATGCCTGTACAGTTACGCCTGTCAGGTAAACCTAAGCTTCATAGAGCCCATACACATAGCGGAAACCTGTACAAACTCTCAGTTGAAACCATGGCTCCGGCCGCGACAGTCGATCTCGATGCCGTAGCTTTAATTGGTTTATTGTTTGTTTTATTGAGAAAGAGGAAATTGAAACGAAAATCTCGTCTACAATGGTGCAAACCATGGTTACTGCGAAGAAAACAATACTCCCATATAAATTTATTAAAGGAACTGAAATTCGAGCCAAATGATTATCGAAATTATCTACGAATGGATGAGAAGACGTATCTCAAACTGTTAGCAGCGGTGACTCCTTACATTGAAAGGCAAGATACAATAATGAGAAAAGCTATATCACCACGTGAACGATTAACCGTGACTTTAAGATATCTTGCAACAGGGAGATCATACGAATGTCTTAAATATTCTGCCATTATATCACCTCAAGCTTTAGGAAAAATCATACCAGAAACCTGTAATGCCATTTATCGGACTTTACAGAAGGATTATCTCAAGGTACGTTAAATGAAAACAAGTTAACTAATTTTTATGAAACGTGTTTTTTTATTAATCAAGGTTTTATCAATCATATTAGAGTAGTGAGACGGCAATATAGAGGTATGTTTTATTAATCAAAGTTACAATTATTGTAATAAGACGACAATGACGAATGATGAATAGTTTATCAGGTCCTTGGTCAATCCATAATTCAGTACTGTATCAGCTCATGGGGTGGAACACATAAAACCATCATACTATCTCTCGAGCGAGCTCAACGCGCAATACTTAAGGTGGCTACGTTTCGTCCCTTCCTATTTCCAACTTCCCTACTTTATAATTCTTGCAAGGTGCTAACCGTCCGCCAGCTTTTTATAATGCACACTGTTCTAAAACAGCACAAAGTGCTTGCTTATGATCATGACGTGACTAACAAAAGACGAAAAGATATTGTTTGTACTGTTTCCTCAACACCGTTTGCTTTTACAAATAGATTTTTTTGCCTATATGGGACCCTTGTTATACAATAGAATAAATAAAGTTTATTACATATATAACCTCAATTACTTTGATTGTAAGAAACAAGTTTACAAATGTCTGCAGGAGCTGTCCTATGACGAAACCGAGAACTTGCTTACGGTAGATAAATAGTAAATATATAGTTTTAAATTATTTTTATGTTAAAAAAAAAAAAAGTTATATAGTATATCAAAATGTAACACTCTTTTTTACATGTGTTTATTTAGTTTTAATTTTTATGTAAAGAAATAGTTATATAGATCAAAATGTAAGAATCTTTTATGCATGTATTTATTAATTTACTTTTCATAATCATGAATTTTCGCAAACCTAAAGCACAGGCTCAGCCTAGTTTAGGTAAATTTTATATACTACCTATTTAAATTTTAAGATTTTTAATGTATGTATACCAAATGTTTGATATTAAATAAATTTTATTATTATTTTATTATTATAGTTTCTTCTGGAATTGACAATGGAAGTGATGTCTGAGAATTGTTTTGAAATAAATTTTGAGATGAGCCCAAGTATTGTTGGTTATTGTGTTGGTACAATTGTGATTGTATGGCATGAGCTTGTTGTACTTGTGGCGAACGTACGGACGGCTGGCTCTCTGGGCTGGGTGTTGGTGAAGAAACTATGTATGTTGGACTAGGAGTCGATGAAGGTTTATTTATGTTTAAATAACTATCATAATTTAAATGTTCCAATTCAGCTTCATACAACGTGTCATGAATTATTTTCTCAGCTATAAGGCGCTGCCTTTTCTCCAGCGACCTTAACTTTATTGAGATAGTTTTTCCAAGTAAATTATAGCGGTCTTCTTGTGGTGCAGGACGTTTAAAATGTTCATGTACGCTTGTTAATACTTCTTTGGTTAATTTATCTTCATTGATTCTTTTTGAAGGTCTTGAACGTGTTTGGCTATTTTTGGGTAGCAATTGCTGTTCATTAACTGTGGATTCGTTGGTAGGGACATTTGTAGAATTCATATCATTTTCTATATGACTATTTTCTCCATCAATGTCTTCATTTGTGGTCGCAACGCTAATCTGAAAAAAAAAATTGTTACAGTTTCCTGATTCAACTGAAAAATGGAAGGAAATAGCGGAACAATTTGAAGATAGATGGAATTTCCCTCATTGCTTGGGTGCGATTGACGGCAAACATATTGATATAGTTCCACCTAGCCAAAGTGGATCTTTTTATTACAATTACAAAAAGAAACACAGTATGGTTCTCATGGCAATAGTAGATGCAAAGTATAGATTTTTATTGGCTGATTTTGGAACAAATGGAAGGATTTCTGATGGGGGTGTATTACAGAATACTAAGTTTTTTGAAAAATTACAGAACAAGTTAAAAGTTCCAACTAGTGAAACTCTCAAAAATAGCAGTAAATGCCTTCCATATGTATTTGTTGCTGATGACGCGTTCCCTTTAAGAGTTGATATGTGAAAACCATTTCGACAAGCAGATTTGAATTCAAGGGAACGCAAAATATTTAATTATCGATTGTCTCGAGCGCGACGTATCGTAGAAAACGCATTCGGAATTTTATCTTCAAGGTTTCGAATATCCTATCACACTGCGATAAATGTAGAGCCAGAACAAATAGAAAAAATTGTTATGGCTACATGCGTTCTGCATAACTTTTTGATAGAACACACACCGAGTTCTTATGCGCCCCGGAACTGCTTTTATCAAGAAAATACTGAGAATAGTACTATTGTCACCACGGGTTACGATACTACAAACACAAATATGGAAAATTTACTGCTACGACCTCAAGGAAATATTATGACTGATGCAAAAAATGTGAGGTTACAATTCGCAAATTATTTCGTTAATGAAGGCAAAGTGCCGTAGCAAGATGCTTTTATTTAGAGCAAGATATTTTCTTACTTTTTATTTTAAGTATGTATTTTTAATAATAAACATAGTAAATATGAATGGTTTTTTTTACTTACCAGAGAATCATCATCATCTTCAATCATATTAGACCTTGAAGCACGTGGAGTGTCCTGATCTTTGAGGAAGTCGAAAAGGTCGTAATACCATAATGTTGGTTTGTAAACTTCGTCTGCAGATGCTCCGGACTTTGTGGAATCTTCAATTTTTTTCTTTTCTTTTCTTACGTTGCATCGCAAATTGTTAATTTTTTTAATTACGTCTTCTTTTGTGGCATTGGGCTCCAATTCTCTCAATTTAGTTACTAACTTTTCATACGCTGCCGCCCTCTTATTAGCTTCGTGGTATTCCTTGTATTTAACGCGCCAAAGACAGTATTCAGATTTATATAAATCGATAAATTCTTCAATAGTAGTGTTTCGCTTACGAGACATGGCGCCGGAGCTCCGCGAGGCGAGCGCGCGTCCTTCTGCGTCTAGCGTCTCGGACGACTGACGCCTGCACAGGCAACCGCCACACACGCTCCGGTTTACCTGTACAGGTTTACTGTGCAGGTATACCAACCGGTAAAAAATACTAGATTTTGTATTTTCTGGTTTGCCTGGACAGGCGTGGAAACCTGCACAGTTGTTTCACATACACGCATAGGTTTAACTGTACAGTTTAACTGTACAAGCATACCTGTCAGGCATACCCTAGCGTGTATGGCCTGCTTAAAGCCTGAATGCCTGTACAGTTACGCCTGTCAGGTAAACCTAAGCTTCATAGAGCCCATACACATAGCGGAAACCTGTACAAACTCTCAGTTGAAACCATGGCTCCGGCCGCGACAGTCGATCTCGATGCCGTAGCTTTAATTGGTTTATTGTTTGTTTTATTGAGAAAGAGGAAATTGAAACGAAAATCTCGTCTACAATGGTGCAAACCATGGTTACTGCGAAGAAAACAATACTCCCATATAAATTTATTAAAGGGACTGAAATTCGAGCCAAATGATTATCGAAATTATCTACGAATGGATGAGAAGACGTATCTCAAACTGTTAGCAGCGGTGACTCCATACATTGAAAGGCAAGATACAATAATGAGAAAAGCTATATCACCACATGAACGATTAACCGTGACTTTAAGATATCTTGCAACAGGGAGATCATACGAATGTCTTAAATATTCTGCCATTATATCACCTCAAGCTTTAGGAAAAATCATACCAGAAACCTGTAATGCCATTTATCGGACTTTACAGAAGGATTATCTCAAGGTACGTTAAATGAAAACAAGTTAACTAATTTTTATGAAACGTGTTTTTTTATTAATCAAGGTTTTATCAATCATATTAGAGTAGTGAGACGGCAATATAGAGGTATGTTTTATTAATCAAAGTTACAATTATTGTAATAAGACGACAATGACGAATGATGAATAGTTTCTTCTGGAATTGACAATGGAAGTGATGTCTGAGAATTGTTTTGAAATAAATTTTGAGATGAGCCCAAGTATTGTTGGTTATTGTGTTGGTACAATTGTGATTGTATGGCATGGCTCTCTGGGCTGGGTGTTGGTGAAGAAACTATGTATGTTGGACTAGGAGTCGATGAAGGTTTATTTATGTTTAAATAACTATCATAATTTAAATGTTCCAATTCAGCTTCATACAACGTGTCATTAATTATTTTCTCAGCTATAAGGCGCTGCCTTTTCTCCAGCGACCTTAACTTTATTGAGATAGTTTTTCCAAGTAAATTATAGCGGTCTTCTTGTGGTGCAGGACGTTTAAAATGTTCATGTACGCTTGTTAATACTTCTTTGGTTAATTTATCTTCATTGATTCTTTTTGAAGGTCTTGAACGTGTTTGGCTATTTTTGGGTAGCAATTGCTGTTCATTAACTGTGGATTCGTTGGTAGGGACATTTGTAGAATTCATATCATTTTCTATATGACTATTTTCTCCATCAATGTCTTCATTTGTGGTCGCAACGCTAATCTGAAAAAAAAAATTGTTACAGTTTCCTGATTCAACTGAAAAATGGAAGGAAATAGCGGAACAATTTGAAGATAGATGGAATTTCCCTCATTGCTTGGGTGCAATTGACGGCAAACATATTGATATAGTTCCACCTAGCCAAAGTGGATCTTTTTATTACAATTACAAAAAGAAACACAGTATGGTTCTCATGGCAATAGTAGATGCAAAGTATAGATTTTTATTGGCTGATTTTGGAACAAATGGAAGGATTTCTGATGGGGGTGTATTACAGAATACTAAGTTTTTTGAAAAATTACAGAATAACAAGTTAAAAGTTCCAACTAGTGAAACTCTCAAAAATAGCAGTAAATGCCTTCCATATGTATTTGTTGCTGATGACGCGTTCCCTTTAAGAGTTGATATGTTAAAACCATTTCGACAAGCAGATTTAAATTCAAGGGAACGCAAAATATTTAATTATCGATTGTCTCGAGCGCGACGTATCGTAGAAAACGCATTCGGAATTTTATCTTCAAGGTTTCGAATATACCACACTGCGATAAATGTAGAGCCAGAACAAATAGAAAAAATTGTTATGGCTACATGCGTTCTGCATAACTTTTTGATAGAACACACACCGAGTTCTTATGCGCCCCGGAACTGCTTTTATCAAGAAAATACTGAGAATAGTACTATTGTCACCACGGGTTACGATACTACAAACACAAATATGGAAAATTTACTGCGACGACCTCAAGGAAATATTATGACTGATGCAAAAAATGTGAGGTTACAATTCGCAAATTATTTCGTTAATGAAGGCAAAGCGCCGTGGCAAGGTGCTTTTATTTAGAGCAAGATATTTTCTTACTTTTTATTTTAAGTATGTATTTTTAATAATAAACATAGTAAATATGAATGGTTTTTTTTACTTACCAGAGAATCATCATCATCTTCAATCATATTAGACCTTGAAGCACGTGGAGTGTCCTGATCTTTGAGGAAGTCGAAAAGGTCGTAATACCATAATGTTGGTTTGTAAACTTCGTCTGCAGATGCTCCGGACTTTGTGGAATCTTCAATTTTTTTCTTTTCTTTTCTTACGTTGCATCGCAAATTGTAAATTTTTTTAATTACGTCTTCTTTTGTGGCATTGGGCTCCAATTCTCTTAATTTAGTTACTAACTTTTCATACGCTGCCGCCCTCTTATTAGCTTCGTGGTATTCCTTGTATTTAACGCGCCAAAGACAGTATTCAGATTTATATAAATCGATAAATTCTTCAATAGTAGTGTTTCGCTTACGAGACATGGCGCCGGAGCTCCGCGAGGCGAGCGCGCGTCCTTCTACGTCTAGCGTCTCGGACGACTGACGCCTGCGCAGGCAACCGCCACACACGCTCCGGTTTACCTGTACAGGTTTACTGCGCAGGTATACCAACCGGTAAAAAATACTAGATTTTGTATTTTCTGGTTTGCCTGGACAGGCGTGGAAACCTGCACAGTTGTTTCACATACACGCATAGGTTTAACTGTACAGTTTAACTGTACAAGCATACCTGTCAGGCATACCCTAGCGTGTATGGCCTGCTTAAGTGGGTATAAGATAAAAACATTATATTACGCGTGAGCGAATGAAGTTGGTAATTTCGCAGTTTTTTGTCGTATATATTGATACATATACTTATGTATACATACATATATAAATATAGTGACGTATTTATTCGGTTATTTTTAATCAGGATTTTTTTACATAAGTATGGAAATTATTTTATTTTTGAATGTCGTTTTAGAGCAAAATACAGGATCAATGTCAAAAAATTGCTGATTGTTTCGCGAGCAGATACGATTAATAGGCGAGTTCTGAGCATACTTAGTGCGTGAGACGAGCGTAGCAAAAAGCTTAGTATGTCTTGTGCGATAAAGTGGAACCGAGAACTGTATTTGGGACAATAAGTCTGGACTATACAATCTTCCGTGAAGTACATCATGCAGTAGCATTTGGTCTAGTAACTCTCTGCGCTTAAGTAAAGATAGAAACTTGTAGTGAGCACATCTTTCTTCGTAGGATGCATGATGAGTTAATGTTTTATAGTCTACGTAAGTATTTCAGAAATTTTTTCTGTAGCCTTTCCACCTTATCAATGTAGACTTGATACTGAGGAGACCAGATACAGCTACAGTACTCAAGGGTACTACGTACGAATGCATAAAAAAGTACTTTCATGCAGGTAACGTTGTAAAAAGGTTTACATGTGCGCAGGACGAAGCCAAGGTTTCGGTATGCTTTATTGGTAATGTAATCAATGTGCGCGTCAAAAATAAGCTTGTGATCGAGTAAGACTCCGAGATCCTTTACGAGGGAAGATTTAGTAATAGGTATTCCATCCATTACATACGTAAAATTAAAGGGTTTCACTTTTCTTGTGAATGTGATCATTTGACATTTGTTGCTATTAACAGTAATGCGATTGGAGACGTAATAGGATGAAAGTCTGTCAATATCATCTTGCATACTTGAGCAATCGTTAAGGTCATTTATTTTGAGAAAGATTTTTTTGTCGTCAGCGTACATCATGTAGGAAGAATTTTTGAAACAAGTGTGAATATCGAACAGATATGCATTTTGTGAATGTGATCATTTGACATTTGTTGCTATTAACAGTAATGCGATTGGAGACGTAATAGGATGAAAGTCTGTCAATATCATCTTGCATACTTGAGCAATCGTTAAGGTCATTTATTTTGAGAAAGATTTTTTTTGTCGTCAGCGTACATCATGTAGGAAGAATTTTTGAAACAAGTGTGAATATCGAACAGATATGCATTGTATAGCAAAGGCCCTCAATGTGATCCCTGAGGCACCCCGGAAGTAACGGCAATGAAATCAGATCTGAAACCACCTACCACGACAGCTTGACTACGATTTCTGAGATAGGACTCCAGCCACCTAAGAAGATCACCTTGTATACCGATGTGCTTCAGTTTGTACGAGTACGCTTCATCATATCCAAACACAGTTTTGAAATTCGCTTTCTTTCGTGTTTTTGTTCGATTGTCAACAAACGTGGCACCCATCGTGCAGACAGCTTTGTCATACCCAAATCTTCATGCAGGATTTTATGTACTCGCTCAGTGGAGATGCCTGTGTTCTCAGCTATTTCACGCACCTTCACTCGGCGGTCGTCGAGTACAATATTATGGACTTCTTCAACAACATCCTCAGTAGTGACTTCGATTGGGCGACCAGAGCGTGGAGCATCAGATGTGCTTGACCGACCACGTTTAAAATCATTTATCCAGTTATAAACAGTCTGCAACGTTGGTGCGTTAGTGCCATGAACAGAATCAAGTTCAGTTTTTATTGTGGCAGCACTGCAACCCTTCATAAAAAAATGTTTTATAACGGCACGAAATTCAGTTTTTTCCATAGTTGTTGAATATTTACGAGTGATCACAGTTAAACAATGGTTATACTGACAAAAACTTGTGTTTTTTTTGCTGAATTTTTGACAGTCTTCATTTGAAAGATTGTGCCTGCCAGTATTAACGCCATTTACCAGAAAAAAGGTTTTACAAATAGTTTTTAAAAGGACTTATCAAACAGCCCTCGTACTTCTTCTTATTATAACTAATCTCACTAATCTTTAATAAAAAACAAAATCTCTGTTAACAATCAGCTTAAAACAAACATCTTAACTAAAAACAATCATAATTTTTCTCATCATAACTAAAGATCACTCACTAATCTCACTATGTGGGTTGTATGGTATCACAATTTTTGGCAGTTTTAATGTAATTAAATAAGAGATATCTATCTACTATTAATACGAAAAATATAACTGTCTTTAAGCCTGCTTATTAATTCTTATGAAATATGCCTTAAGATAAACCAAAGCATTAATAGATTTATCAGACAGCCGGCTCCTAATCTTACTGACCACATTTCCCGATATGGAAAATACCCTTTCATTTTCTGTTGAAGTCGGCTTGACTGAAATTAATGCTTTGTATAGTGTTTCCAGATTAGGGGTCCTCTTGCCTGTTTTTTCAAATAGCAAAAACTCTTTTTTTATAATTGATTTGGAAAGCACCACAGCATTAGTTGATTCACCATTTCTCGAAACACCTTTTATTGCTCTCTCTAATTGAGCTGCAAAGCTGTCTTGTTCAGTTTCTGATTCGCTTACGCCTGCTTCGACAACTTCTGAATTATTTCCTGTCGAAGGTTCTGTAGTAGTGGGAACAGTGGGGTATAGACGATTGAATAAGTCTTCAGCGTATCCAATAAAAAATGTCTTGCTATTATCGGTAAAATAAGCACTCTTTTTGAGAATAAAATTATCGGGGCTGTTTAGGTAGCGTAGCAGCGATATTAGAGGTGTATTCCGACGATCTGATATTTTCATTTTAAGAGATTCTACTAACTGAAGAGCCAAAGGGTCGTCGATACTTTCTAATTGTTTTAGCAACACATCTGTTATAGCCTCTGCAGTTAGTAAATTGGCATCTTGTCTGCTCAATGCTTCAACTGCAAGTTTAGTTGGCGTCAATATCAACCGCAATTTTTGTAGTATAGGAATATTTTCCTCCTTCCATTTAAATGAGCTATCTAAATCAATCAAGGCTTTTTTAATGGAATTTTTTAACTTCAAGAAACGCTCAATCATTGTTAGCATTGAATTCCACCTAGTTCTGACATCCTGTAATAAGACTAGTTCGGCCCTGAATTCAGTCTTCACATGTTTTTGTAGTGTGATATTTCTAAGGGGACTCTTTCTGAAAAATCTTATGATCGAACGGGTCTCATTTAGCACTTTGTTTATGTCGTCAATAGGCTGCAATATAGATTCATCATCAGATTCTTCGTCATCGTTATCAGTGCTGGCTTCATCAGAGCTGCTGTGTTCATCGTCGCTAACAGGTGTGTTTCTTCTAGCAACTGTAGTTACTGTTTTTTTTTTGCAAAAGGTATCAAGAATAGCCAAATGGATGGCATGGTTTACACAGAGGACCATCTCACAGGGGCTCTCTTTGCCAAATTTTTTCATAACATTTGGCCCGTCGCTTGTTACGGCCAAGACATAATGCTCCAAGTTTACCCCAAAGTATTTCAAACGCTCCTCTACTATTTCTCTAACCTCTGCGGCACCGCATTTTCCGGGTATGTAAACTAGCCCCAAATTGTAAACTTTTGCCTCTGCTGTATGAACACAGACGCTAAAATATCGTCTGTTTCGTATGCTCGTCCACTCGTCAATTGTCACACTTAGCCGGTTTCCTGATGTGCAAAGCTGAGAAAGCTCTTTTATCATCTCTTTCTCCTTTTCATCATAAAACTTCAATATTAGGTTCATAACTTCGGTTTGGGTCTTTGGAAGTTTATACCCCTTGGCAGCAAGTGATTCACGGATAAATTCACTTTTAGTAATGCCTCTTATAGTAAAACCATCTTGGGCTGAAAGTTTAGCTAAAATTTCACCTAACGATTTTCTGGGTTGAACGTCAAATTTCAGTGTTTGCTGTACGTGCATAGTTTCAAAATCACTTCTTAATTTTTTTGGTGCCGTCACCCCGGAACTAGACGAACTGGTAGATGCTTCTTCTGTGTCCATTTGAACCTCGGTGGATCTTACATCAATTTTGTGTACATGAGCTAAATGCCTCACTAGTCCGCTTGTGTTTGATCCTTTACAGGCTATGGTTTTAGGACATTTTAGACATTGCGCATTTGAGGCGTCCTTATTTTTCTTGAAATATTTCCAAACTTTGGAAGTTTCCATTTTGGTTCATTAGTTGTAAAATCTATAACAAACAGTTCAAGAATTAGTAAGTATTTTAGTTTAGTACCTACAAAATAGTTGACGCAACAGTGGGGAGGCCTATGCCCAGCAGGGGGTTGATGTGGTTAGGTTAGGCTGATGATGATGATGAAAAAATAGCTGTGTCCTTTTGTATACTACGTTTGGTAGGATTGGTTGGATACGTTTTGTGTTATTTGTAGTAGATAAATTGCCATAAAACAACGTCTTAATATTATGTGTTTAGTTTAGAACTTTAGGCTTTTGTGGGATTATTACAACATCTGCAATACAAATGCAATTAATGAAATCGGTAAATATTTATGCACTAACAATTCTCTTATTTGATTAAAAACAAAAGTTTTATTTCTTTAACATACCTATTCATTTTAAACAAAAATATTATTTTGGTAATACAAAAGTACTTACAAAACAAAACAAACACTTGAACTATTTAAATAAATAATAACAATACTTACCTGTTTGTTCTGCGATTCTATTACTCGTGCGTCACTAAATAGTAAATACACTCACTATGCTGGGTTTATGATCCGACCGATCCGAACACGGCGGGAGTTGAAACACGAATGAACAAAATACAACTGGGGCCGCGTCGCGCTTGCGTTTGTCGGCAAAAACAAAGGATACCGACAGACACGAGCCGTGCTGTCAAAGGATGCCGCTGCCGCCTCGCATTTACAAAGAAAGCTAAGCGTAAAAATGTTTATTTAAACTTCTCGATGTCTCGACTTTTCTCGAGCTGAATTTCCCGGGTACGAGACCGACCGATTTCCCGGGAATTCTCGTCCCGGGAATTCCCGGGAAATCAAACAAACCCTAATCGTGCGATAAAAACACGATAATTTTGTAATAAATATGACATAATTTCGCAAGGTACGATCTGGCAACACTGGCTTCGCCTATTTTTTTTCTCGGGAACTCCTCCGTACTTTTGTCTAGTCCGCTCTCTGCATGTCCATACATTTCAAGTGTAGTGAAGTATCGGTTTCCGTTCAAATTGGATATTTGGTTCAAATGATTTGACAACACAATTCAAAATATTATGTTTTCCTTCTTTGCATTTTTTTTAATAACATGAATCCTTTTATTTATTTATTTATAAACACACCGACAGATACAGATACAGTAGGTAATATTACATTTGGAAGTATTACAGCAGATAAATGTTTTCATTTGTACACTAATTATGGGTGTGCATCAACATTCATTATAGTAAATCTAAATATTCATATACAAACAAATTATAATTAAATTTAAAATTAAAAACCCCCGACCCAAAAAAAGTACGCAATTATTATGTCAAAAGGTTTAAAATGATAAACCCTATAAAAAGCAAAAAATTACTTTTAACACTACGTAAGTACCAACTAAAGCATGTCTGACTATCTACTCGGGACTTTGTGCCATCTTTATGTCGGAGGCATAACCGCTAATTTTGAACTGCAAATGGTTATCTTGGCCTGCTGTTGACCGTACGTATGAAATTTTTGATAAAATTTTGTCGTGTCGGGGGACCGCTCTAATTTATTAGCCTAACGTTAGAAGCACACATTAAGAAGTCCTCAATCCCATTGTTATACAAATATAATTGTAATAGCTTACTAACGTTGACGGTCGTCATTTTTCATGCAAATTTTTTGAGTCGTTCCTAAGATTGGTGGTTAAAATTTTTGTTTATCATTTATTTGGATAGTTTAGAGTATTAAGTTTTTTTTATATCGCCACAGGGTTATTCCACTAATCCCCATTGGAAATCCCCATAAATGGGGATTTGTGAACTTTTGGTCCACTTATCCCCATTGATGCCTTATGATGGGGATTTGTGGAAAAAAGTTGTTGATAAAGTTCACAAATCCCCATTACTTTAGAAATGAAATACAAAAACAAACAAAACAGAAAGTAATAATCAGAAAGTCTTTATTTGTTATGAAGGTTAGTTTTTACAATTTTTCACTTTCGAAATAAATGCTCAGATTTACAAGTTTTATAAACCACAGTCTTAGAACTATTAATAAAATCACAGATTTTGACAATATCTTATACATAAATAAAATCAGTCTTAGAATCATTAATAAAATCACAGATTTTGACAATATCTTATATTTAAATAAAAGCATAGTTTTAAAATCATAATTAAAATCACAGTGTAAGAATCAATAATAAAATCACAGATTTTTTATTTTTGAAATAAAATCATCTTTACAATCATAAATAAAAACGCAGATTAAAATCTGCGATTTTATCCGCGACCGAGAGAATTGAATATGAGTTATGTGTAAAATTGTTGACCAGAACTGTGACCATTACGGACATGATTTGTCGCATGTTAAAACAATTTCTTATTATCTAGACAGAATCAGTCTTTTTATCAGTTTTAAACTAAAAAGTTATCGATTGAAATATGTCTTTGTATAAAATTATTATTTTGACATACGCAAATATAAAATGCAAGAATCACCTTAGCTTTTCCAAGAAATTGCCTATTGTAATTTCCCCATTTAAAAGTTCCATTTGGGCTTCCTGTATAAAAATATAGTTGTGATCTTTTTGCAATACCTTCTCTACCCTCAGAAACCCCTAATGCAAGAACTTCGTAGTAAGAAGCATCTTCGGCCAAGTAAGTGAGAAGCTTCATAAGATTAGGATACTTTTTTACAACGCGTCTTTTAATTTTTTTATTCAAATATTCAACTATTATTAGTGCGGTAGTTTTGACCAAATACGCACCACGTTTTAATGAAGTCTTCTTTTATCCATTGTTTGAGCATGTAATTTCTGAACTTTTCACTTTTATCGTCGTCGGGGCTTTAAGAAGCTACGTAAAACCAACCTGCCATTATTTTGTCTGGTAGCAAGGGCAAAACAGCACTAAGGGCAACTTGTCTTTTCGTTAATTTATCCTTTGTCAGTCCAAGTAATGTACCTTTTTTCCATTCTGAGTGGGTGAAGTGGAAATAGCAGCCACTGGTAGAGACATTTTCATAAACCTTCCGTATTGCTTTCATTACTGCGACTTCAAAATCACATTTAAATATTTCTGGATTCCAATCAGAAACTTGAGATTTAAGCATACTAAACATGATTTCATATGCTTGCTGGTTTTTATGACTCATGAGGACATAAATAAGTGGCACAATATTTATGTGTTTTTCTGTATTCCCCAAATCTCCATGGATGGTGTACAGTTGATAAAAAGGTTTAGTACAGGTCCAAAACGTTCCATCTCCAAGGAATGTTTTTACCTTAGTCAAATAATGCCGAGCAGATTCTGAGCAGAATGCTATTATACAGATATCATTATCACTGTAGTCTGCCAAAATAAATGTTTGATGAGCCGAAGGAATTTTAACTTCCTTAACACTCTTTCTTGCACTCAATTTTGTTAAACGTGTTTCTGTGTTTATATAGCGTAGTTTTAATTTTCTTCAAATTCTTTTATCATATCGATTCCGGTATTTTTGAATGTACTTACTGCTGTGTTGTATGCTGTAGGTATGGCAGGTGCTTCTGGATCAGAAATATGTTCTTTCAGTTTGTCCAATATTACAAGAATTTCGTTTCCGGTTTTTTGTGTGGCTTTTCATTTAAGATTTGATTTTCCAGAAAAAAAAATATGAATGATTACACTGGTCAACACAAGTCTTGGACCTTTATTTTTTTTCTGTTATTGGGTATTTGAGGAAGGAAAAAATACTGGAAGATTGCTAACAGCTTCAGTTTTTGAAATATAGAGTTTTATTATTTTGATAAAAAAAGTACAGAAAATTAATAAATGATGTTAACAAAATTTCTATTGAACACTATCAAATGATCTTTTATACGATTTTCTTGAATGAACGACTTTAGGTAGATCACGTTGCAAACTCCAGCAGTAGTCTGCCATCATATGTGAGTCCCACCGCCCCTGATACCGCTCTTCCATTGTTCGAAGATCCTGATGGAATCTTTCACCCTGCTCCTTACTAAAATCACCTAGATTTTGTGGAAATCGGTCTAAATGTGAGTGCAGGAAGTGGATTTTTATGCTCATGTTGCAACCTAACTCTTGCAAGTTCGATAGCATGGACTCAACAAGCTCGACGTGGTTGTCAGATTTCTTTTTGCCTAGGAAGTTACTCATAACCAAAACGAATGACTTCCAAGCTTTGGATTCGACTTCAGTCATTGATTTGACAAAATTAGGATCTTTCACGAGTTGTCTAATCTGTGGCCCATCAAAAATACCAGCTTTTAATTTTTCTGTACTTAATCCTGGAAACTTGCGTGAAAGAAAATTGAAACAGTCGCCACTTTTGTCAAGCGCCTTCACAAACTGTTTCATTATGCCGAGTTTAATATGAAGTGGTGGAAGTATGATGCGATCTCGGCTAACTAAAGGTGTAGGTGACCTGATACATAATTATATATATCTATGTGTATTTATATTTATTAATACTAAACAGATACACTATATTTTACAATACAAGGATCACTTATGAATCCCTAAACAGATAATACAAGAACTCTTATCCACTAAGAATACGTGACAAGTAATACAGGTAAATAAAAGACATTATTTCTACCATCTAATATAATAATGAAAGTAATATGAAAAGACAATTACATTTTAACAAAGTACCGATAAGATCCATAGATAAAACTCCACTCACTAACTTAAGACGCAACAATAAACATGACAACTCCAATGAAGGCAGCGATTTCCTCATCAAGTTTAGGGAGTAATCTCGGAATTACCTCCGTATATGGCTTAGAACCTTGTGTCCCAGTAATCAGTGTTGGTTTCTTGAATTGGTAATATTGATCAGCTGTTTCAAGCCCAACTGCAAGAACCACGTTGTAGGTGTTAGCCAGCTCATGGCTACGAACCCTAAACAATTTCCAGTTCTCCTTAATCTCAACTCTAGCTACCAATACCTTTCCATATGACGGAATGGTAATCATTTGGTCCTGAGGAGCAGACTCCACCACAGCCTCCATCACGAAGCGAGGGATAACAGTCTCAATATTGGATTTAACCATAGCTCCAACCATATAGACCCGATGCTCAGAGTCATCTGTTGATACATCCTGCTTCTCACCATGCTTCGGAAGATCAAAAACTGTTTGTTTCGATGTCAGAGGATGTGCTGACTGAGGGGACAGTGGAGATGTGTCTTGGTCCATTACATCTAAGGGCGGATATAATGAAGTGGTGGCTGCATAGGCTGGTGGGGCTGACGGGATATGGGGCTGTTTTTGAGGTGGCCTTTCAGCTTCTGAAGATTCAAATTCCAGAGGTCTTTTGGGAGCTTGACGACTAGGAGGGGGACCATGGTCATCTCCATCATCTCCCGATCCACCCCCTCCGAAGAATCTTTTTAGGTCGTCAGACGAGTCGTCGTTGTCCATTTCGGATATCTTGTCACTAAGAAAACCTGTGAGAGCTTCGGAAACCAGTGATAGTTTGAAGAACTCTGATGTAATTGTATCCCCTTTCATCATTTCAGTGATGTTGATCGCCTGTCCCTCAGTCATAAGACTATAGTCCGTTGCCCATTTTCTAAACTTGTCATGCTGAACCTTCCCGATGTTTGTTAGGCTCCCAACTCCACGGTACTCATTGAGAGTATGCTGATTCTTGACAACAACTTGCAATTGAATGCAAAGCCCTGCCAAATTTGCAAATGAAGCAGCAGTTCCTGATAGTTGATATCCAATGAGGCTATTGTTGCCAATAGCCCGTAGAATCTCAAAAACTTTTTGCGCTTCAATCCTTAACGATGGCATGGCACTCAATAAAGGTCCCCAAGGGAAGTCTGGGAACTCAGATAAGCTTTTTGAACTGGTGTACGGTGAGCCACTCCGCCTACCTGGCGAATTCTTCGGCCATAACCTCACAGGCTACACCACCGACATCACCGAATTCTCAGCACGTCTCAAGTCCTTTGCCGAGAAGATACGTCCGGTCCCAACCCAGCACCACTCGAAATACAAAACCTTCGTGTTTAAGGACCTCACCACATGTAGCCACGTATTCCTTAGGGAAGACGCGCTACGTGGTTCTCTCCAACCGGCCTACACAGGCCCACACGAAGTTTTGTGCCGAAGTGCTAAGCACTTTAAGATACGCGTCAGGGGTAAGGACGTGACAGTCAGTATAGATCGGCTGAAACCAGCCTATATACTGACTGACAATGCCGTACCTCTACCGCCACGCGGCGGTACTGATCCTCCTGACCGACCACCACAACCAGACCATCCACCACCTGTGCGGGTAACGCGATCGGGAAGGCGAGTTCACTTCCCAGATTACTATCACCCGTAGACTCGGTCTCTGGAAGGGAGTACTGTAGGTGACCTGATACATATTTATATATATCTATATGTGTATTTATATTTATTAATACTAAACAGATACACTATATTTCATATATATGTACACCTACAAGAAGACAAGCATTACACACATCATAGTCATACATTCGCAACACTATATTTAACGCACAAGCAACGCCGCGCGATAACCGTAGTTCAGCAAAACTGCTGACGGCGCCGAACGTGATCGCGCCACACCCCGCTGCTCATGCGCTGGTACCTCCAGTCGTCCGAGGACTGTGACACAGAGTCCACGCCACCCTGTACCGCGACGACCCACATACGCGAGTGCCGCTACGCCACTGGTGGCCTATTTATATATATAGGGTAAATGTGGGATAGTCGCCTCACTGGGATAGACGCCTCGGTAAACACGTAGCAACATGTACAAACAATAACCTCGCGCTGTTTTGTTTAAACGTAAGCCTAGCTCCTTCCCCCCGCCAGTCAGTATCGGGCATTTCGTTAGAGCGCACGTGTCGAAATTTGTGAGACGGAACATAAATTACGCGGCAATTTATTGTTGGATTTGCCTTGCGTTAAATCTTTTTGCCCTCGCAACTTTTCATGTTATGAGGTAAGTACTTGAAGTTTTGTATTTTTAATGTGTATATATGTCATATAAACTCATTTTATTATTTTTAAAGTGTTTTTTAAAGCTATTTATTTAATAATCTGGAGGGCGTCTATCCCTTCAAAAAAGGATAGATGCCCCAGTTTTTGTGAGTATAGATGCCCTAAGAGGCATCTATCCCTTTATTGTGTTTATTGTGTGTGTATATGCCACGCAAATACGTGCGTAAAGCAGGGGCACGCCCCAGAGGCACGTGGACAGAAGATGCCCTTATAAAGGCCTTTGAAGAGCTAAGGCAAAATAAATATGGTATAAATGAAGTATCTCGTCATTTTGGAATTCCAGCCAGAACCCTAAGAAGACGATTTGCTAAACAAGATACAAAAAAAATCACATTAGGTATTTTTGTTAACTTGTCTTCAAAATATTAAATCATTTAAAATATTTTAATATCTTCATTGTTTTTAATTTCATACGTTTATTTTTAGGAAAACACCCAGTTCTGGATTTCGAAAATGAAAAACGGCTTGTCGCACACATCCAAAAACTAGAGACTGCAGGATTTCCTGTAACACGAGATACGGTACGAAGACTAGCTTTTCAATTTGCTGAAAAGCTAGGTATTGAACATAACTTTAATAAAGAAACACGCAAAGCTGGACCTCATTGGCTACAATCTTTTCTGGAACGCCAGCCAAGGCTTAGCATCCGACAAGTTGAAGGTTTATCTCTTGCCCGAGCTCAGGGACTTAATCGTGAGGCAGTCGACAAAATGTTTAAGCTGTTGCTTCAAGTCTTAACAGAACATGATTTACTAGACAAACCAGATCGTATATTTAATGTCGATGAAACTGGGGTCCAGTTAAACAATAAACCGGGAAAGGTTATTGCTACGAAGGGCGCAAAATTAGTTCACTCAGTAACATCTGGGGAAAAAGGGGAGACTCTTTCGGTAATAGCTTGCTGCAATGCCGCTGGAAATTTTATATCTCCAGTAGTTATTATTAAAGGAGTAAACAAAAAGCCCGAATTCCAAGATGGTCTTCCTCTTGGATCAGATGTCTACATGAGCAAAAAATCGGCTTATGTTAATGCAGAGTTATTTCAGAAATGGCTATTGCAGCATTTTATTCCCAGAAAACCTCATGGAAAAGTGGTTTTACTTCTAGATGGGCATTCTTCACACACAAACTCTGCTGACATGTTAGAGACTGCGGAAGAAAATGGTATTATACTCTTTTGTTTGCCAAGTCACAGCACGCAAGCTTTACAACCCTTAGACCGCAGTTTTTTCAAGCCATTTAAAACTTTTTATGCAGCTGAAACTAAAAACTGGATGCTTACAAATAAAGAAAAAAAAAATCAATCGCTTTGCAGCTGGCAAACTAATTGGTAACGCATGGATCCGAGCGGCTACGCCTTCTAATGCTATTTCGGGGTTTCGGGCTTGCGGTATTTACCCATACAATCCAACTGCTATTCCAGAAAGTTTTTTTGCAATCTCTGATTTGTCATCAAGGAGTCAACTCCGCGATAGCTCATTGATCGAGCAAATCGATTCGATCGATGCACATAATACATCACAGCTATCTGGTCCCTCATGTAGTAGTCAGACGTTAATAGAATTAGACTGCAACGAGGTTCTTATGACCCCAACTGTGGCTGAAATGCCAATTTGTACATCACCAGATTCAGATCTAACTCACGAGATTTGTAATACTAGTCCCAATACAGCAAGAGAAGTTTCTCCATCTCTCATCTCTTCTTTACCTTGTCTGCAGCCTAATGCAGAAAGCACTCAGGATACGCCTAGCAAGTTCTTGCAAGAATTTTCTCCAATACCAACAGTGCCCATACCGTTATATAAAAGAGGTAAACAGTCAGCTGCAGTATTGACTTCTAAAGAAAACATCGCAATTAAGAGAAACAAGGGCAAGCTAACTCCAAACATACCGTGTAAAGGTAAATCACTCAAAAAGACAGTGAAAAAAAGATCAAGAGCTGATTTACAGGATACAGATACAAGTGCAACATGTGATTCCGATAACTTTAAAGAAAATGAAACTCATGTTCAAATGAAAAAGAAAAGAGATCTAAGAAAATGAGAGGAAAAAAATTAAATAAAACTTCAACTACAAATACAATTCAGCGTCCTATTCGTATAATTCATAAAAGGAACCAAATAAGCAAAGTTCGTGATGAAAGGGAAACAACTCCTTCAAATATATCAGACTCTTCTGAAAATGCATCAAACGAATGCGTGGAATGTTACGAAAAATTTGAGGAAACACAATCAACGGTGGATTGGATTCAGTGCATCATGTGCAAAAAGTGGTTGCATGAAACCTGCACAATGTATGGAGATTATTGTAATCCATGTCATCGTTTAAAACTACGTCAAGAAAAAAATTGTTATATGTAAAACAAGTTAAGCGCATAGCAATACTTAAAATTGATGCTGATTGTTTTAATTAATCTAGATTTATTAGATTTAGCTCATTCCAAAGATGATTATATTGGAGAAAAAGTTGATTAAAGTTAACGAAATCTAAATAATCTGTAATTTAATTACATAGGGTAACTATCCCACAAGCCGAAATATCACTGCGGCATCTAACCCACACAACAGGCGTCTATCCTCATTTATAAATCTTTTTAATTTAGTTTATTACTAAGTAAATAAAACAGATAAAATTAAATAATCTTAATTAATTAACATTAATAAATACACAATAAATCACAAAAGGTCACGATTTGAAATTGCTTATTTTCTATAAGTTATTCGCCTGTTTCAAAAAGTGTGGCAACTATCCCACATTTACCCTATGTGTTGTGTATGTAGAATCATATTGTACCATTTAACTTCATTAGCAACTTAGAATCTTATTGGAAAAGCCTAAATGTAATTAGTATGAGTTCAAATAACTAGAAAAACCTTAGTTTTGTATCAGTTTCGTATTAATTCTGTATTACGCAATACTTGCCAATATTGCATCATCTTTTTCCTCATACCCCTCACCCCTCAGGTGAGTTGTCTAAATTGTTCTAAGCATTGTAATTGGTTAATAGATTCAAAATACCTTCCTACCATAGTCTATCACATAAGTAGTGTCTGTATTGCATAAATATAAGTTCAATAAAATAAATTAGCCAGTCTTCGTCTGTCGCTGGAACCGTTCACATCGCGTTATTATTTCACACTCCACGCTTGTAACCCAGTCTGCAGCAAGTAAGGGGCTTGTGGGCAGAGTGGTGTCTAGACACCGAGGGTAGAGGGCCCTCAACAACTTCTAAAATGTAACCATAGTCATTGTCGTCAGGTATACTCATCACGTCGAATCGACTAAAATCACACACCTTGAGAAATTTAAAATCGGAATGTGGCAGATAAGCACATAGAGTATCCGTATAAGTTATTACAATCCATGTATATTAAAAAATTACTAGGCTGAGTCTCATCATAATCAGCTTGATATTTATTATTTGATTTAGCATACCTCTTCGAACATAAACAAATACCCCCTCGAATACCCTTTTGTATCATGTGATAAATTTCTAAGTCGGTAATAAGTTCTAGTTGTACTTTAGTTATTAATAACATTGCATCAAAACTGAGACTTGGTGCAGTTAGATAAAAAGCAGGATCTAAATTGTAATTATATTTACAAGTTTTACGAAACTTTTCAAAAATATCTGCTAGCAATAAAACATCACTTTTTACATATAATTCCGTATAATCGCCAAGAGTTCTTACTTTAAAACAATTCCTAACATTTCTCGCATGCTGATAATCAGATTCAGATATCATCTCACCAGTCAATTTATTATAAACTAGTGGACGCCCGCGACTCCGTCCGCGTGGACTACAGAAAAAACAAAATGTCGAAATTATCCGGGATAAAAACATTTTCCCGGGATAAAAAGTAGTCTATAGGTATGTTAAGTGGGACCTGTCACAATATATTCCTGAAAACTGCATCGAAATCGGTTCAGCCGTTTCTGAGATTAGTGTGGACAGACAAAAATTTCTAAAAACATTATTTTGGTTATTATTGCGTTGATAAAGATCTTCTACATATTTTTTTCTCATATATCTTCCATGTATAGACAGTGATCCGTTACATTTATAGATATATAGTGGACGCCCGCGACTCCGTCCGCGTGGACTACAGAAAAAACAAAATGTCGAAATTATCCGGGATAAAAACATTTTCCCGGGATAAAAAGTAGTCTATAGGTATGTTAAGTGGGACCTGTCACAATATATTCCTGAAAACTGCATCGAAATCGGTTCAGCCGTTTCTGAGATTAGTGTGGACAGACAAAAATTTCTAAAAACATTATTTTGGTTATTATTGCGTTGATAAAGATCTTCTACATATTTTTTTCTCATATATCTTCCATGTATAGACAGTGATCCGTTACATTTATAGATATATGTATAGAATAGATCACTTGAAAACATGTCGTTAACCTTGAACTTGTGATGTCTTCTATTAAATTATGAGATGTTTGATAAGATGTTTTGCTCAGTTTTCATAGACCGCTAATATATACATACTACATACAGGCGTGGTGGCGTTTTAGCGTTTTTGCCTTTCCATTGTCGATATAAAGTTTTCAAGTTTTTTTTACCATAACATCTGAACGGATTTGTATAAAATTAATATGTAGTAGTGGGTGTATTAATTGATATTAATGTTTTATATAAATAAACATTATGATGATTGTTATAAATATTTTATTTAAAGTGGATTTGAATTCTAAATATTTACAACAAAAATATCTGATTGGTATCAAAATCTGGTAACCCTACAAATTTTCTGTCATAAAAATTATCTTTAAACTGTACAAACAAAAATTTTATTATGAAATAGTTGAGATAAAACTTTATCTGATCCTTGCTTAATAAATGGCATATATATAGTTAGGTATTATGTATCCAAAGTTTAAGATTATTCTTTGCTGGTGATTGAGATAAGACAACTTATATAAGATAAAGCTGACCCGCACCCACTTCGTTGGGTGGTAAATAGCCCATGTCACTGTCCATCCTTTTATTTAACTATCTCCACTTAAAAAAAAAACATCAATTCACCACTCCGTTTTGCCGCGAAAGATGGACAAACGACATCATCATTATCCACAGGCTGCATAGATTGTCTTTATGAGGATGTTAAAGTTGTTAATGATGAAAATATTTAACACGGTCAGCGCCAGTGTATACTTAAGTATACACCAAGGGGTGAGTTGTCACAGGCCAGTGTATACTTGAGTATACACAGTACTATGCCAATTTCGCGGGCCAGTGTGTAGCTCAGAATACACCGTTCCATACATTTTAGTATGGCGTTTGAAAGCGTTGGCCCTGGAGAATGTACTAGTGTATTGGGGTTTGATTATGTATAAAAATGAAAAAGTTATGATTTTTTTTTTAACGGAGACTTTTATTTTCTATAGGAACATACAAAAAAAGTAAAATTCTTCTTCTTAAACATGATTATTTCAGTCTTAAATCAACTTATTATCTATATTATCCTTCAAAGAAGTTCTTAAAAATTAGTGTGCCTTGTTGAAACATTTTCGGCAATAAAAACATTTACAAATATTGCAAATCGTTATTACTTGGGCAGCGTATTTTCGTTTTCCGTCTATGATTTTGCCTTTTTTGCCATAAATTGCATAGCAACCTTTACAACGACCTTTCTTCGGTTTCGGAGAGTTCTCAATGATGTTGTCAACAAGTTTGTGTACTGCTGAAGTTGAGGCTGCTTGTCGCTCTTTTTCTGGCTCAGTTACATTTCCCTTGTGTTTGTCAATCATCTGTTCAATAACAAGCTCTCTAAATTCGGTGATAGTCAACTTACTTTGCCTGGAATATTTAGAGTATAAGAAATAGGCATTTACGAGACTTGTACCCCAGACCAATTCAAAAATAAGCTTTCTATACCACTTCACACAACGCCTTAGTGCTGAACTATAAGATGCCATTTGGTCGCTCACATCAATTGATGATTTTCCGGTATTGTAATCAACTATGGAAGATGGTTTTAGAATAGATCTTCCAGTTTTGGTCCTGATGGTCTCCATTGATTTCGCAGAATGTTTAGTGCTTAGTACAGTAACGTATCGTTTATCTTTCCATTTGGTCAAAGCTATTTTCCCATCATCCGTCTCCATGCCTGCCAATTCTCCTCTCTTCAATGTCTGTCGAACAACTTCCTTTGATGCATGTTTTCTGTTCTGTCTAAATGTTCCGACTAAATCGGTCTTCCTATGTTTTAGCCTATAAGCCAGAGGAATACTAGTATAATAGTTATCTGTATATAGTGTACGTCCGGCATCAAGCAAACCTTCTGTCATCTCCATTACAGCTTTCTCAGACATATCTTTTACTGTCGATGATGATTTGCCACAATAAACAGAAAGATTATATGTATACCCTTTATCTGTGCATAATTTGAAGACCTTTATGCCGTACCTGTGTCTTTTGTTAGGTATGTATTGTCTAAAGATTAATCTGCCACGCCATGGGATCAGGCTCTCATCAACACATATCTTTTCTCCAGGAGTATATGAATTTTGATAATTTTTTATGAATTTCTCCATAACATTTCTCACTTTGAACAAACGGTCATTCTGGGTATCTTCTTCATTATTAGAGAAATGTAGAAACTTCAAAATCATTTCAAATCGATTACGTGACATTACAGTTCTCGCAAAAGGTAGACCATAGAGTTTATGTTTTCGCCAGTAATCACGAATAGCTGGCAGTTTCACTAATCCCATCCATCCTATCAATCCAAAGAATTTCCACATCTCTGCTGAATCTACTGGCTTCCAAGAATGAAGTCTAGACTGGGCAGATGTATCATTTGTCAATAGATATTGACTGGCGTATATATTTGTCTGATCCACAATGAGTTCCATAATATCTTGAGTAAGAAACAACTCAAAGTAGTCCAGCGGCTGTGCATCAGCTAATATACCTTGGTATATATCTTTCATTCCTAATGTACCAGTAAATTGTTCACCCTGAGGTCCGGGATCTTTTGGTGGGACCCATTTGATATTGTCAACGTACTGTTTGACAATCATATCTTCAGTAATATTATTTGCTGTTGTACCAAAAACACTGGGCATGCTCGGCGAATCTGCACGCTGTGGTATTCTCAATCTCAATGATGATAAAGGAATATCATCACTACTACTGCTGTCTCCTATATCACTATAGTCACTAGGCTCATCACTAGGATAATAGTCGGGATCATAATCTGAATCGTCTGATGAATAATCCATTTTTTCGTAAACACTAAATGTCTCAAATCACTCAAACTATAACAATCAGAAAAGAAAATATAAGAAATATAGAAAAAAATACATTGAAAATGTAATGTTTTTCTATATTTCTTCTATTTTCTTTCTTCTTTCGTATCGTAGGTTCTTCTTATGATCTGAAACAAACCAAAAATTAAAGTTTTCAACACAAAATTAAAAATAAACGGGAAAAACTAGGTGTATACTGTAGTATACACCTGGCCTGCTGAATACAAATCCGTCGATTCTACATTCCCAGGCCGGTGTATAGTAAAGTATACACCTTAAAAAAGGGGGATAAAAAAATAAAAAATAAATAAAAAATATATATATATGTAATGACTGACACGAGTAGAATCCAAATTTGCAATAAAAAAAATTGTGAAAATCCACACATTTTTACAGAAATGGCTTTGGCGCTGACCGTGTTAAATGTAATTAATACTAAGTTTTCACTTCTGCCGGGAGTCCCGAAGTGTAACCCGGTTGTTTTAGGATAGATAAATAAAGCGATTATTGTAGAGCTTCTCTATAAACAACATTAGACGTTAAATTATTTTCTGGTAACAAAATATACTGATGGTCGGGAGCCCCGACCCGTGATAGGGCAACGTAAAGTTGCCCATGCGTAAAACATTCTTTTCGTAAATCAATTCCTACTAATTTGAATGTTTGGCCCTGGGATTTGTTTATCGTTAGTGCGAAAGAAATTTTTACTGGAAATTGGAGCCTTTTGAAGGGTATAGGCAAATCAGTAGGAATCATGGGTATTCTTGGTATATGAGCTAATTCACCAGCTGCAGGGCCGGTGATAATCTTCGCTACTATTAAATTATCTTTTAGCTCCTTTATAAGAAGTCTCGTGCCATTACACATGTTAGGGGGGTTTAAATTTCTGAGAAGCATTATCGGCGTGCCTACTTTTAACGACAGTTCATGAGGTGGTAGCCCAGCGGGGTTCAGAGAATTTAAAAATTCCTGGGGATAGTGTACTGCGTCCTCGATGTTAGTGACGGTGTCTATGGATTTATAGCACTTAACTTCACCCGGTACTTTCTGCATAATTAAATTGTTTATTTCGTTGACTGTTTCATTCCTGGGAGAAACTATTGCTCTACAACACAGCCAACGAAAATCATTTTGATGTAAGTTTTCGATGTCAGGATATATAGCATTTATCAGACTATCTAAATTATGGACTATTTGGCCTAGAGACTCATCTAAAGTAACTGCATAATTGGTGCCCAAATTTAAAAATGGAAAAATTCCTTCTCCAAGTTTCAGCAGCTGTTGTGGAAAATTGCTATGCGTATTTCCATGTAAGTGAGCTCTCATGTTGGTGCGCAAATACAAATGTTGAACAGATGTCCAAAGTTGAGACGATTTTAAACATGCCTTCATAATATCTGCTCGCGTACCTCTGTTGACGACTGGAAGCGTTTGTCGGAAATCTCCAGCAAATACAAAAGTGATACCACCCATAACATTAGCAGAGCTTCGGAGGTCTTTTAAAGTACGGTCCACGGCCTCCACATGAGCTCTATGACTCATAGTGCATTCATCCCATATTACCAACGACGCGTCTTGCAGTAACTTACCAAGAGGCCCATTTTTCCGAATAGAGCACGTAGACCGTTGATCTAAAGATACAGATAGCGGGAGTTTAAACGTAGAGTGAGCAGTTTTTCCTTCGTTCAAGAGAGTTGCAGCAATTCCTGACGAAGCAACTGCAATCGCTATCTTCCCTGATTGCCGTATCTTAGCAAGTATCAAATTTGCGAGAAAAGTCTTTCCGGTGCCTCCTGGTGCGTCCAAAAAAAATAATCTCCCCATGTTATTGTTCACGCTATCCACAATAGTCTCATAAGCATGTCTTTGATCTGGTACTAATTTTGGCACATTGTCATTTACAAACGCTGTTAGATCATTTCTGTTATACTGTTGTACCATTGTGTCAATAGTATTATTCTGGGTACGAACGGGAGAAGGTAATCCAAAATCACTTAAATTTTTGTCGTTTAATTCTAGAAGTTTGTTTTCTATTTCAATTAATCCTTCATTATAAATTACTTCAGTAAAGGGTAAAGTGTTATCCTGATTTTGTTGTCTGATACGATGTCTAATATCTTCACAGAACTGATCTTTGAAAGTATGCCATAACTTCAATGGTTCCGATGGTTGACAAAATAAAAGTATGACTACGAATAACTCCCTTAGTTTTTTTGGACAATGTGATAACGAAGCTTCGCTTAAAGTATTACCCCAATGGTCATCGTTTTCAAGTAAACCTCGGTCACGGCAAGCTGCTTGATACGTCTCTTTGACAAAACCGTTTACAGTTTTGAGGTATGCAAATGAGGTCGGACCGCGTACGTGGTGCAGTAGAATCCTAAGATAAAAACACTCCGATTGTGATGGATGTATCCCGTAGACTCTACCTAAAGCGGCATCTTTTTTTATCCCCGGATGTCCAACTACATCTTCACCACGCCTCCTTCTAGTGAATTTATTATTTGCCCATGTATAGTACTGCGGGACTTCATGATACAGAAGAGTTTTCGCGAATTCATCTTCATTACAGAGAGCAAAAAATGCCAGTAATGTGGTATTGCGTGGGTTTTGGATAACTTGATGAGCTGTCCCTGGTGTAAAATACACCCTTTGACCGTTCTCTAGATGAACAGCCAAATGCACTACAGTAGGATACCGGTCGTGAATGGGAAATTCAAATAAGCGCCAGACAGCTTCAGATGTGCTTATGTACCTGCCATTTAAATAGTTTTCGACCTCATCTTGTGGGTTCCTAAGGCTAAAAGTTGCCTGATCTGAGCCTTTATTTATATATTTACATATATACTTAATGGCTTGGACAGAGTGGCAATACTCCACGTTTATATGAGCGTTAAAAGTCTTACATAGTAGCGGGGAGTATGGAACAATCCACCTATTATCTATCGTCACCATGTTGCCCCTAATTTGTAGCGTAGTGCTCCGACCGCCATTTTCTGTATCGCGCCTACGATAAACTGGATACCCATCCTCTCCGGTTTGGGTATCGTTCATGAAACGGCGAGGGTATTTTTTTGTGCAGACACCGTTCTTCATGCATGGTGCAGCTAAATTATGCTCTCCGCAGGGTCCATGTACCATATTTTTAGTTATAATATTGTGTAGTACCGGATCAATGTCTTGATCGGGTAGCTCCGCAACTATGACGCTGTCGATCTCGTCTGGTTGTATTTTACTTTCTAGCCAGAACAGCAAATGACAATGAGGTAAACCGCGCTTTTGCCATTCCACACTTGCCATATAACATTTTGTTTTACCGAATATCTGTTCTTTGACAAATAATTTGATGAATTTCTTCATCTTTAAATGAAAGACACGGGAAATTATATCATGACGGTCGAAAGACCGTTGTCCTGGTAGTAGCTCCGCCTTAATCTCAGGCCATTCAGGGTTACATGTAAAAGTGACAAATAGGTCAGGTCTACCATAATTTCGGACGTACGTCATCGCGTCCTGCGTTTTTTCGTGCATGAAACGCGGAGAACCCGTAAATGACGATGGCAATATGACATGTTGACCGATGTTTGATGGGTCAACATTTGCGTCATGATTTAAGGCATCTCTGAGATGAATGTAGTCATCAGCCCTCAGTCTTTGTTGATTCCGGGAAATATAATTTAATCTTTCAGATATCATTTTCGCCATCATGTCAACACAATATTGACTAAATAAGTCTCTGTAATAATGTAACGGATTAAAAGAGTTAGTTCTAAACATTAATCTAAATGCATAAAATTGCATACATGAAACAGTCTTATTACGCGCAGAACCCTGCTGAGAGATAGTCAAATAATAACCGTCTTCTCCTGACACAAACATTATGGGATACTGTAGTGGATCATAGGACCGATGTAGCTCAGAAACTCTCTTGAGCTGTCCGTCTCTCCCGTGTAAGACTATATCCCTGGGACCTTTGTCTTCATCGACTAAGAGAACGGCTACCTCGTTTACAGTAGGAGCATTATATCTGCCTCTGTGTGCTGTCTGTGGAGTGCGATCTGAATGAATAATTAACTTTAAATTATCTGAGGAGTTGAGTTCTAAATTTTGTTTAAAACTTTGTATATACGCGTTATGATTATTCAGAACGGTCTGTAATTCGCGAATTAAATCCATTTTTAAGGTTGGTGCGATGCTTGATCGCAACGATAATTGGTCTGCATCCGAAATAAAATATATTTGCAAGAACTGTGGGTTTTGGCCTGATGGTGGTAAAAGGCTACCAATGAGATGATACACCTGTCCTTCAATTTTAAAAGTGGGCATAAAATGACCTTCCCTGATTTCTTTAGCCCCAAAAGAAGTCATTTGAAAAAGACTATTGTATTTACGTGTATTTGTTAAAAAATGACCAGATAATGGATGGTTATTAGTTAAAAGATTTTTTATTGGTTGTGGCGGCTCCTGAAGGTTAGGAAGACAAACTTTACCTGAAGCACAGCACATACCATTAGGTTCATCCGCCCATTTCTTGGCAGAACAGTTAGAGCAGATCTTATTCATGACTCCGATTTGGACGGACGCTTGTTGTGCATAATCAACCTGCGGATCATATCTGAAAGCCAGTCTGTTGCTGTTAGCTAAACTTCGATTGCGAACTCTATTTGTGGACAACTGCTGTCTCTCTGCCTGAGCTCTAAGTCGCTGCAAACGCTCGACATTCGACTCGCTTTCGCGCAACTGAGAGGTCCTTACATTTTGTTCACGAAGTGGTTGGGAACGCTCCAGCCTCGACTCTCGTGCACGTAACTCAGAGGTTCTCAGATTTTGTTGTGCAAGGCGTTGCGAACGTTCGACACTCGACTCTCGTGCGCGAGCCTGAGAGTTTCTCTGATTTTGTTCAGCAAGGCGTTGTGAACGTTCAGGTGAAGATTCTCCCATACGACGTATTCTTGCTGCCCGTGCTTGAGAACTATGGTTAGAAAGTTGGGACCTGGCTCTCTTAGGCATTTTCAAATGTTTAAGAAAATGTTAATAGCCTGTAATATTCTAGCTCTGAAAAGAACTGTTGTTTAGCCCTGAAAAGAACTGTTGTTTAGTCCTGAAAAGAAATGTTTTTTAGTCCTGAAAAGAACTGTTGGGTAGCCCTGAAAAGAACTGTTGATTAGCTCTGAGAAGAACTGTTGTTTAGCTCTGAGAAGAACTTTTGCGTAGGTGTAGTTTTAAGAATGAAGTCTAATAAAAATCGAACGAAAATGATTAGACTTCGCGCACGACCGCTGCGTAGGGAGCCGACCGCGCGACTGAGCCGCGCGGGTACCTTACTCATAGATCTAAACTCCCCTCCCGCACTCGCACCCCCGCCTTGGTGACGCCCACTTCGCAACGCAGAAATAGTAATATTTTAATTTCGCCATAACTTCAAAACCAAACGTCCAATTTTAATCTTTTAAATACCAAATATTATCTACATAAACTGTACTTAGTGATGAAATAATTTATTTTGATTGAAAAAATTAAGATTTTTAAATAAAAAAATGGTTGTTGTGCCTCACTCGACATAGATAGGTATAGTGTGTCGCGGACTTTTTTGTAGATATTTATAAGATCTCCAATTAATTAGAACATTTTATGCTTCTATCTTTTATAGTTTAGGCAGCGTACGCAAAATAAGTAACTTTTCTGGTTGATTTTTTACACTTTGTGTCCGAAAAACCCAAATATTTTAAGGAACCCTATTTTTTTCCAAAATAAAATTTTGCCTATGTTACTCGTGGATAATGTAGCTTTCGAATGGTGAAAGAATTTTTAAAAACGGTTCAGTAGTTTTTGAGCCTATTCATTACAACCAAACAAACAAAGTTTTCCTCTTTATAATATTAGTGTAGATAGTGTAGATAGATTAGTGTAGATAATATATAACATAGTGGCCCGCCCTCGCTTCGCTTCGGTACATATCAGTACATTAGCTACAACTTCATATGTAGGTACAGCGGTTTTCGTAAAAATTTGGAACTCCCGTTGGTTCCCTTCCCGTGGGAATTTCTGAAAATCCGTTCTTAGAGCTTCCTCGTAGTCCCTAATCCGATTTTAGCTTAGTAAAATAGCGGTTTTCGTAAATATTTGAAATTCCCGTAAGTCACCTTCCCGTGGGAATTTCGGGAAATCCGTTCTTAGTGCTCCCTCGCAGTCCCTAATGAACGTACAGGTCTGGTTTCAAATTCATATATATCGCGGTTGTCGTAAAAAAAATGAATTCCCGTTTGTCACCTTCCCGTGGGAATTTCGGGAAATCCGTTCTTAGTGCTCCCTCGCAGTCCCTAATGAACGTACAGGTCTGGTTTCAAATTCATATATATCGCGGTTGTCGTAAAAAAAATGAATTCCCGTTTGTCCCCTTCCCGTGGGAATTTCGGGAAATGCGTTCCTAGTGCTTCCTCGGAGTCCCTAATGAACATATATGCCCAATTTCAGATTCATATGTGTAGCCGTTTTCGTAGAAAAAAATAAATTCCCGTTGGTCCCCTTCCCGTGGGAATTTCGGGAAATCCGTTCTCAGTGCTTCCTCGGGGTCCCAAATAAATATAAATGCCCAACTTTAGATTCATATGTGTAACCGTTTTCGTAAAAAAATATTAATTCCCGTTGGTCCCCTTCCCGTGGGAATTTCGGGAAATCCGTTCTTAGTGCTTCCTCGCAGTCCCTAATGAACATATATGCCTAATTTTAGCTTCATATTTATAGCGGTTTTCGTAAAAATTATGAATTCCCGTTTGTCCCCTTCCCGTGGGAATTTCGGGAAATCCGTTTTTAGTCCTCCCTCGCTGTCCCCAATGAACATATATGCCCGATTTCAGCTTCATATGTATAGCGGTTTTCGTAAAAAAATATAGAATTCCCGTTGGTCGCCTTCCCGTGGGAATATCGGGAAATTCTTGTAGCCTATGTTCATCCAGGTTCAATAAGGATTCTAACGGTGAAAGAATTTTTTAAATCGGTCCAGAAGTTTTTGAGCCTATTCATTACAACCAAACAAACAAAGTTTTCCTCTTTATAATATTAGTGTAGATGTTCATAGAAGGTAAACTAGTTTCATCAAATGAATTCCAACTAGTTATGTAATCGTAAGGATATACACCTTTTCGACGTAATAAGTATATGTCATCGTTATGACAGTAGCGCGATAAATGTGTGAAGTCGTTTTGACCTAGACTGCAAGCCAACTTCTCTAAACTAGTACCCAAAAATTTAAATGAATCGACAAATCTTACAACAGCATATTTATCATCAGCAATATGAATGAATTTTGTAAATGATATATAATTTTCCTTATTTTTAGGTATAACTTTTATCATACCGGGGGAAAAACTTAGTTCACGAATGAATAGATGACAGTCGTATCCTGATAGGTTATGAAAAAATACCGGTATAAATTTTGGCAACTGAAACCGAAGATTACAATATGAATGAGTTGCACCTCTATATTTTCCTGTAAAATGACAATGATCTCTAACTTTATCACCCACTAATAAATTGTCGCACAGATATTCGGCATACTTAAATTGTTCCACATCCTTTTCGCTTTATTTGATCGGTTGAGGTTCCTTTGAACTTTTATCTAATATACTTTGTATATAAACTATATCTGTTTGGAGATAGTTAATAAATGTTTTTGCGCTATTTTTTCCTTTATATGAAACCAGACGATTAAGAGAAAATGGAAAGTTCTATACTATGTATTATAAACTTCGAGAACATCCAAATAATTTTTTTTTGATATTTCCTAATGAGTTTTAGAAGCTTTGATTAATTACTTCGCACTTTAGGACCTGCATTAATATATGAAAATACGAACTTGAGATTGTCTGTGCCAGCTGAAGAAAGACTTGCTGTAACTTTGAGGTACGTAAACAAAATAAGTTCAAAGAATATTTATTTTAATGAAAATACAATGTTATTTTAATTTTAAATGTAAGAATTAATCTAATAATTTTCCGTGGTAATATTGTTCTCCTGGCAAATATCATAAACTTCGGAATCATCATTAGAATCAGATGTAAACTGTGAAATATATGATTGAACACTACTTGGGGCTGAGTCTTCATAATGTACCGGGTTTTGATTAGGAGGAGATTAATTCGACTGTGTATATGTAGCCAACTGAAGGTAATTTTGAGGACTCGGCCGTGGCGGTGGTAGAGACAGAATATTTGGGTTTGATTTGTAAATGAGGGCTTGTAGATGGAATAGATACAAAAGAAGGGGATAAATTCGGTTAAGTGTTTGTAGCTATGTGGAGTTGGTTTTGGGGACTCGACTGAGGTAGAGACACAGAATACGTGGGTTTGATTCGGTAATTTTGAGGACTTTCTATGTAACTTGTAGATGAACTATACATAGGAGAATAATTTCACTGGGTACTGTGGGAGTTTTGTTTCTGTACGTCTTCAAAAATTTGTAAAATTTTGATCTATACTTCTAACTTATTTTCCTCCGGGACCGCCTATAACAATGGCACCAACGATAACGCAAAATGTTTTTCCCTGTCATCGTCATCACAATTGCTTTTATTATACCTCGCAGCCTCAATGAACTTGTTATCGTCAATCCTTTTTTTTATCTAAAATGTCTAGAAGCCTTTCTTCGTAAGACATAACTTTAGTTTTTTCTTTCGGGGATATTGGCTTCGCTGTAGTACATCTTCATCATCATCCCTACTATCATCTTCGTAATCAATGGCCTCTGCATTTCCGGAGGTCTTTCTAGTGCCCATGCTTGGGACAAGGAATAAAAGTTGGTCAAAATGTTTGTACTTTCTTCTGTATTTAGCGGCCTGACCAGATTTGGTGGATTTTTGCTCGCGTAGCTCACGAGAAAAACAAGCTCTTAAATTTTTACACCTTTTTTGTACAAGTTTACCTGAAAATAAATGTTTAAATAGTATAAAAACAATAATTTAATTAAGAAATATAAATGAGCCAAGTTTTTATGTATGTTTGTGTATTATTATGTGATATTCATTTGCAGTTTATTTGTTTCAGATATCTTGCGACAGGCGCCAGTTTCTACAGCATTTCATTTGAATATTTGTTAGGTGCTACCACAGTACGAGAAATTGTAAAGTTTACATGTACTGCAATATGGAATTTACCTCCACTATACATGCCAGAAAAGGCAGTAGAAGATTAGCTGATTATTTCTAATCAGTTTTACCAACGGACAAATTTTCATAATATAATTGGTGCAATTGATGGCAAACATATTAGGTGATTAAGCCGGAAAATACGGGTTCGCAGTGTTTTCATTACAAAAAGTACTTTTCCACAGTTCTTATGGCATGGGTAGATGTTGATTATCAATTTGTATACATAGACGTTGGTGCTAACGGAGCCGCAAGCGACTCTAGTGTATTTCAAAATTCTGCCATGGGTGCCAAAGATTGCAGCAAAATCGACTAAATATACCACAAGATCGTACTTTGCCTAATGATGAAAATGGGAAAAAAATGCCATTTTGTCTAGTAGCAGATTAAGCATTTGGCTTGTCTAGGCACATTTTGCGACCGTATGCAAGAAAATCATTAAAAACTTCTACTATTAAAAAAAATTACAACTATCGATTTACGAGAGCACGACGTATGGTTGAATGCACTTTCGGTATTCTTTGTAATAAATGGCGAATTTTGCACAGGTCCCTTGATGTCAGTCTCGATTTTGCTGATATAATAGTAAAAACTTGCTGCATTCTACATAATTTTGTACGAGGCAGATTTGGCATTCAATTTATTGATACTGTTTATAAATGACCATTAGAAAGTATTACAAGTCCGTCCGATAGAATAATATCAGCAGCAAATATACGTAATTATTATGCGTCATACCGCAAGGGACTGTATCATGGCAATATGACAAAATTTGAATTTTTATCTTATTAAAGGAATTTAATGCTATAGATTACAATCCGTTAATTTCTTGGTAGGTGTAAATATACAGGGTATAAAGTAAAGCTATCCTTAACCTGTTATTACGGTACGTAAAAACATACCTATAGTAATAAATTTGTTTTTTCTACAAAAAGTGCCGTAGTATGCACGTGAAATGGGTAAACGGGCCTATTAGGGATATATATTTAGGTAAGATCACGCACGACCCCGATGCTACCTGTATAATAATTTGTATGTTTGTTGTACCTACCTAAAAGACAATAATAAGTAATATATTTTGAAATAAAAATGTGATTCTTACCAGCTTCAGTTTTTTGTTGTTTCGACAAGTTACCCCAAGCATTGGAAAATATTGTTCTGCTTATTTCTTCCCACGCTTTAATTTTCACATTTATATCTGAATACTCTTTCATTTTTTTTATCATAAAGAGCAGGTCTCTTTTCCATTTCTTCTATAAGAATATCATTATCAATATCGTCTTCACGAATGTTTACATTTTGCGTAGGTTGTGACGCCATTTTGCGCGTCGGTAGTCAGAATGCAAATGGCGAACGACCGACGACGAGAGTGACAATTTTGTCACCAGTGCGCGCACCGCTATGAAAACCTAACGGCGCGGTGACAGTTTCATAACGGGCTTGTTCGCCGGTCGGCGTACACAAATGTCACCCAGTTGTCACGTCGTAACATGCGCGCATCTCTACGTGACATTGGCGGAATCATTGTGCCCGACACAATTGTGGCCATTAACAAAAATTGAATTGAATTGAACATGCGCGCATCTCCATACATATCCACGGACTTGATTAGAGTGACAAAACAGTCACGCTGACAAGTCACCAGTGCGCGCTAGCTCTTATCGTAGGTACAAATAGGATTATGTTTGATGAAGTAGTCTAATTACTATGCCAAGGATAACGAGCTCAATTTTGAAATAAAACAGGTGATAAAAAGTAAAATATATATTAAGGTTCATTCACTATGATATGGATTCATATTGCCTGTAAGTTGCCCACTAAGTTGGGCGTTTAAGGTTCAATAAGGTTTATACATATGTAATAACAAAAGTTTGAGACCGCTGCTGCTCTGGGCGTGAATTTCTTAGTCAGTAGAGGGAAAAGCTTGGTGTTTTGTAGGCGATGGGCTGACCACCTGTCCTAACAATCTACCTTACTAGAAAAAATTTCTTTCTTCACGCCGTCGTGTGGAAATCTAAAAATGTTAAAGTAATAAGAATGCGGATTTAAAGTACGAGTAATAAGAATGCAGATAAAAAGTCCATCAGCTTCTTCTCGCTGTATACTTTGTATTTCAATCTGAATACGTTTTTCAATAATTAATTGTTTTTTTAATGTATCTGTTTCTGTTTTTAATCTTTTACTAATCTCTGTACACTTTGAACATACGACGGTTCTTGGTGTTCCAAATCCGATATTATAGCATTGGTTAAAAAAATATCTTGGTTCAACCATGACCCAAGAAAGACTGACAAACTTAGCCATTATAAGTATCAGAACACTAGTTTGAACATCGTAAATATTATTTCATACGCCAAACCCTATATTGGCGCCCGACGTAAATCTACCCTCAGCTGAAAATATTAAGCAAATAAGAGATAGGTATTTTGAGAAAAATGGCAAATAATGTCGTAATGAGTGAAGATCAGTTCAGTCAGCTACTGGAATCAATTGCGAACGTATCGGCAAACGAGGAACAAGTAAATCGACTAGCCAAAACAATTGCTTCAGTATCTATATCTAACAACGACATGTCAAAGGCAAGCTTCGCGAAATGTTCCTCGCGCTTCGACGGCCAACGAAATTACTAAATAGTGGACGAGTTTATAAATACCATTACCACGTACAAATGCGTTGAGGGAATATCAGACAATGATGCGGTAAAAGGGCTATCGCTCCTATTCCAAGGAACAGCTGCTACCTGGTGGCAAGGTGTAAAGGCTGACATCAGAACTTGGGAGGCTGCCTTAAAACTGATTCGCGAAGCATTTGCACCCAAACGACAACCCCACGTCATCTATCTGGAGCTTTTCGCGACCAAGCAACGTGATCGGGAACCGATAGATGCATTCCTGTGTAATAAACACGCCCTCTTAGCACAGCTGCCGACAAAGAGACACAAAGAGGAGGAACAGCTATATTTCGTGTATGGCCTACTGCACATCAATATCCGTAAGAATGTACCCCGCTCTGAAGTTAAAAAATTTGCAGAGTTATTAGCCAGAGGTCGCCATGTTGAAAGCACGAACTACAATAAGCCAATAACCAAACGTTGTAATTATTGTGGCAAGCGCGGGCACATACAGGAAGATTGCCGTAAATACAAGGCAGACGCGGCCGTAAACCCTGATAGTGGAAACAATACAGGTATAATAAAGGTTGCGGTGAGCCAGGCGTCTTTTTCGAACAAGCTGGTAAAAATGCACAAATTTAATTTAATAAACTGAGACACCTTCACACTCCGAAATACCGCCAAAGAATGAATCACTCTGTTGCTCGTTGTCCCGCCAAAACTTCTCACAGCCAATCACATGGCGAAAATAATGTGAGCTCGATGTCTACTGGTCCTTTTTGGCGGGAAGCGTCAACCTTGTATTACTTTTCCGGTCCAATATTTTCATCAATTTGTGAGTTGAATTAGGTGGCAGCACTGCACCGGTAGTACTGTACGATAGCATTATCCATCCGAACTGCGACCGACGACAAAACTGAACGAGCGCATACACGTTACGATCAGTCGCTACAGTTCATCCGATTCCGATCAATCAATTGAAATTTACGTATTGTTCCCTTCGACTGCCGTCTTAAAAAATTGGACGAAACTAACATACATGTAGCGATGTTAGGGTACCGTTCGAACTGTATAGTCTGACCGTAACGATTTCTCGTAGTGTGTATGGCGACCATAATGAATCCTTAACCATGAGCATTGAGGTGTAGATTTTACTAATGAAGTGTCACTTATATTAAGCTTCCGTTTCTTGATTTTTGAAGAATTGTGATACAACTCACTCACTAACCGATGCAGATAATATTTTTATTGAGTTTGGCGTACATACGAGTAGGACGATTGGAATTATTCACGAATGGTTAATTTGGAAGAGTGAAAGTGACTGGTTCTGCTAAAATCTCCATACTCTCTTTACCCATCACAACCATATTACCCGAGATGGTGTTATCACTGTCAAATTTTGATGGTACACCTTCTACAATTCTCGTACTGTATCCAGTAGAATTGCAGTTATCATCCAATAGAGTAGGACTTTTTCCACCGCCAGTCTGCCGATGTGCTTTTTTAAATGCAGCAACATCCTTTTAAGGCCGGATCCACACTATAAGGTCGATCACGGTTCGTTCGCGGTCCGATCTCGGTCTGGTAACATCTAATTATGTTCACATTAGACAATCTGACTTAGTTCACGATTCAGTCTTGAACCATAATCGAAGTCGGATGTATTTGGCTCATAATTAATAACAAAATAAAAGTTAAAGTATTTAAGTGCTTGTAATATTCGCGGCAGAAAAATGTCACTGAACTTTTCGATTGAAGAATTAGCTGTTATATCTTTTATTCTTGACGAAGAAGATAATATTATCAATGCAAGAAGAGAACATGAAACAAGGAGAAGAATGTGGGTGCATCCAAGTTTACTTCAACGAAAAACGGAAGGAGAATACTACACTCTCTATCGTCATTTAATTAATGATGAAGAAAAATTTTTACAATACTGTCGAATGGATTGGAGTACGTTTGAAATGATTTTAAAGAAAATCACCCCAAAAATAGTAAAAAAAAACACAAGATTTCGTGAAGCGATTTCTCCACGAGAAAAATTCATTGTATGTTTGAGGTAAGCATCATTTATTGCAATTAAACATTCATCAAAGTTATTAATTATTCATTGCTATTATAAAGTAATCAAAGTATTTATTTGCATTTGTAAAAGTTAAATTCTTAATATTAATTTCACTCAATTTTTCTTTGAGATATTGTTTTGTTCAATACGGTTCTTTACGCTCCTGATGTTGTCCCATTGTCGATGAATATTGGACTTGCAAGTTATTGTCAGTGAGCACTGTTGATACAGGTACATTTGACGCAGTAGACCTTTGCAATCCTGATGAGCTATCGTAGTATGTGGCAGGTGGTATTGGTGGAATGACATTTCTGTGAGAAAAGTTATAAGATTGTACATTAACTGGCTGTTGTTGTATATAAGTATGTTGTGATGATGGTGTTGGGCAATCACGTGATGAATCATGAGCACTGGATTGACTAATGTCCAAATAATTGAATGTTGATGACGAATCTGACGATGGACCAGGTGATATTTGACTGTGATGAGTAGATGCTGGTGGTAAAATTATTGGAGCAGGTACCAAATATTTTTCCTCTATTTTATTTATAAGTGAAAATACTTGAGTTTTTGCTACATGCTGGTCAAGCGTAGAAAATTTTTTCACAGTTGTAGCCATTAATGAGAAAAACTGATCGATTGAATCCACTGGACGTTCTGATTTTTTATTTTCTAAAATATACTTCATCAATGTTGATGATGCACTCTCCGGATTGACATTAGTTCGCTTCATTTTCTTTGTTTGGGTTGTTGGTAAATTATTGGTAGATGCACTTGTCGATTGATGAACTGAATGGTTACAATCATTGGCGGATATCATTTCTTCGTTATCATCGCTTTCTCTCAATGAAGTCGCCTGCACAACTACCCTCTCGTTATTTATGGAGTCATTACTTTCGTGGTCCGTTTCCTCATCTGCAATCGACGATATTCGTGGTCTATCAGCAGTAAGATGATCATTGAGAAATTGCATTTGATCACAGTATCGCCATTTAGTAATTTTCTTTGCGGCTTGGCCACTTTTTGTTTTCAATTTTGCAAGATACTTTCTATATTGAGCTCGTAGTGATTCCCATCGCGTTTTTGCTTCTGTAAGGAAATATGTTAAATTAATTGAAAATTTATAAAGTCATAATACATTATGAAAAATGTCAGAATTATTATTATCTTTTTTTCCAGATTTTTGGCTACAGGCGATTCTTATAAAACAATTGCTTTTAGCTACCGCCTTGGACATTCGACAGTACAAAGTATTGTTATCGAAGTATGTACGGCAATAAATGAAACTTTAATAGCAGAATTTATTCCAACGCCTTCTCGAGAAAAGTGGTTACAAATAGCTAATGACATGTGGACGATGTGGAATTTTCCCAATTGCTTAGGAGCTCTAGATGGGAAACATGTCGTAATAAATGCTCCATCCAATAGTGGATCTTTATATTTTAATTATAAGAAAACATTTTCCATAGTACTGTTGGCATTAGTTGATTCTAATTACAAATTCATAGCCGTAGACATTGGGTCTTATGGGAAAAATAGCGATGGAGGTGTTTTGGCTAATTCAGCAATTGGAAAAAGATTTGAAGATGGAACACTAAATATTCCTGAAAACTTTCCACTCCCAGGAACAAACGTCTTGGCTCCATATGTAATATTGGGGGATGAAGCTTTTCCTTTAAAAACATATATGATGCGGCCTTACGCAAGATCAAGTGTTGACGACGATGAAAAAAGAATATTTAATTACCGGTTATGTCGAGGAAGACTAGTAGTTGAATGTGCATTCGGAATTTTGTCACAAACTTTCAGAGTATATTGCAGAAGACTCATAGCTGATCCTCAAAATGCAACCTCAATTATATTAACAACATGTATTTTGCATAATATTATTAGAAATACCAGAATTATCAACACAGAAAGTAATGTAGACAGTGCCAATAATAGAAATAACAATATGCAGAATTTAAGAAGACAAGGAGGAAATGCACAGAGGCAGGCATTTGAAATGAGGGAAATTTTCAAGGATTTTTTTAATTCTGCAGAAGGCTCAGTGCCATGGCAGAGAAATATAATAGCCTGATAGCAATTACAAAAAAAAACGCAATTTTTATAATCATCATTTTTGAATACACTTACCAGTTGCCTCTACTATTTGTTCAATTTCATTCCACATTTTCTTCTTATAATTATTATCACTATAATGAGGTGATTGCAAATCGTATAAACCTGGTTTACTTTTAACCAGTTCAATAAGTAATTCATCTGAAAAAAATTAATAATAATTCCTTTTATAAAAATAATCATTTATTAAATTTGTATCATTTGCAACTGTAATAAAATTCTGTTAATACTACTATTCTTATGTTATTTGTAATTATCATTTTTTAAAACAATTATTTGTGTATAAATTACCTTTTTCAAAAGTCCACACTGGTTTAGACATCGTGAGTATTGTCGCTTTGACGGGCAATAGCGGACTGAACCCGAAACAAAAAAGCATTCATACTATCGATTCATGTCATGACAAGTTCGATCTCGCTCAAACAAAATTGCTTCAAGACTGATCGCGACTGGAATGGGATTCGACCGGAACGTGACTGTTACGGATAGTATGAATACACACATTGTTTTTCATTTAATGATATTTTATCAGACCGAGATCGGACCGCGAACGAACCGTGATCGACCTTATAGTGTGGATCCGGCCTAAGCGTTCCTCTTCATTTAATCCCATTTATTCTTCAACTGCGTTACACTCTTGATTACAGAGCATGCAGGTGCAAGGTCGCTGTTAAATTCGACATTTAGGGTAGACCGAGGCGAATCGGATCATTTTGACTTTTGAGATTTAAAAAAGCTACTTTTGTTTTTAAGTTAGTTATATTAAATTTATTCATTTAACATCAGTACTTATCAAAGATACCTACACGTCATATTTTGTTATAAAAAAATTAAAATCTTTCCTTTTACAAACAAAAATCAAAACTGAAGAAATATCCGATTCGCCCCAAATTCGGGGGCTAATCGGATCAAACAAATATGTACCATAAAATCAAATAAAAACGATAACAATTGCCAAATAATCTACATAAAAACAATGAGTATCTTAATTTGAGATCAGTAATCATTATTGGCACACAAATCACATGTGTATGGTCCTTTGGCACCTCCTCTATCAGCACAGTTCTCATGGCACCATTCCTCACATGCACTGCACTGAATCCAGTCCACTGTTGGCGGGTGTATACATTTTTCTGAGCAAAAAATGCAGTGCCAGTCTCTTGAATAAATATTGCTCTTTAATTTTAGTCCAGGTGTAGCTTTATTCTTCTTCTTAACCGTATTCTCTTTGCCTTCTCTTGCTTTTCCTTCTACTTTAGATTTTGTCTTTTCTAATTCAGCTTTTTTCTTGGAGTCTTTTAGACGAAGAATGTCCATGCTTTGTGGTGAAGTTAAATGTAAAATTGGTTTAGTAACCTGACGAGGTTTTTTAGTTACTAGGGGGGTCTTTAGCGGAGATGGTAGTATTTCTTTTATGGCATTCTCAATCTGTTCTGCCTTTTGTGAAATGGTAGCTGTTTGGGCACTCGTGGATGGAAGTTCTATGCATGCATTAGCATCAACTGCGGCAAGATCGTCTACAGTATCCCCAATGAACTTATGTTCTGATATTACATTGGGATTGAGGGGGAATATTCATGTCTTTTTTCAAATTCATGTCACGAAACCTTTGGCTGCATTCCCAACTGTTGCAGATTGATTCCAAGCTTGTTTTAACAGCCCGCCAAATGCAACTTTGTATATTGCCTGGTGTGGGTGGGAATGTTGCCAAGCTGTCGCATGTTGGTTGTATTATGTTTTGAGGGGTTTAAAGAAAGAAACATCTAGTGGTTGGAGGGCATGTGAAGTATGCGCAGGAAGTAGCACAAGTTCAATGTCCATAGCTTCACACCAATCAGCCACATCAAAGCTCTTATGAGATGAATAACCATCCAAAATTAAAATTACTTTTCCTTGAGTCCGGTATTTATTAAAATGTTGCAGCCATAACTTGAACGATTCTTCTGTGACCCAGCCCTTCTCTGTCATTGCAATTTCTGTACCCGTGGGCATTTCTAGCATGAAATCATCGCGTTTGCGCACGCCTTTAAAAAGCCAGAATACTCATATACTCACACTCTTATTTAAGATATTAAATTTTCGATTCGCACCTCAATATTTGAGGCAGAGATTTGAATATCTTTTCTCTAGGGATAGGCCTCTTAGAGCTGCGACTGCTTCGCTATTATCAACTCCCCGTCATAATTCTGGTGCCTACGGCTATTCCTTTTCGGTGCATGCAGTCAACCTATGGAACGATTTGCCTCACTCGATAAGAGACTGCAGGACGGTTGAGACATTCAAAAATAAGTTAAGGGATCACTTTCATGCACTGGCTGACTGATCGGTCTCAATTATCTGCTGAATTGTTGTCCTATTGTTTTATGTATTTTTTTCCTATTATGTCTATATGTTATTTATTATGTCTAACATTACTTATATTATTTGATTGTTTGTATGTATCTATGTATGAATATTTTATTTTTGTTTATTATAGTTACTTCGTTTAATTCTGTACACATTATTACCTCTATATCTTTTGGTCTCACTTTGCTTTCTGGTATGCTGGAAGAAATCTCTTGCAGAGATAAGCACGCCTTAGTATGCATTCCTTTTGTAAATTTCTTTCTATTGATTATTATGTTTTGTGTACAATAAAGAATAAGAATAAGTACAAACGGTGGAATGTACTGCCCTGCAGCATTCATACAAGCTAAAACAGTCACGTTTTGACCTCTTTCCACACTCGTCAAACTTACCACATCTTTTGATCCTTTCTGTGCAATAATATTTGGCGGATGGTTATTCAGTGGGATCCTAGTTTCGTCCATGTTGTAAATACATTCAGGTTTTCCTCTTAAGTCGTTGTTATCCATAACTTGAGCTAGAACATAGAAAAATTCTGCAACTATTTTCTTCTACATACCATTAATCCTTGCTCTGGACAGTCCTTCTGGTTTACGAATACTCATGTGTATAGAGTACGTATTCGTACGTACTCATCACCATCATAAGTAATCAATATGTTGTCTAAAAACTGGGCTGGAGGAGTGACACTTTCATACCTAGATACCATATCATTGTCATTATATGAGCACAACAACCTACAGTCCTACGGCCGACACGACAATCACAATAATATTCTGTGATGGCTTCCATGCCTTGTGCAGGCTATCGCAACTTAGAACAACAAAAAAAATTGTATGGAGATTACATGGCAATTAATGGCGGAATCTACCATCGCACTCGCTCAGTATTGTTTCTCTTTCGCTCACGAATCCGTCAGCCATTATTGCCTGTCATTCGCTTGTGTTATTGTTATTGTACGTTAGTCACAGCTGAATTGTTGCGTATTTTTTTTAGTTTCTTCGTATAAAATTAATAAATAAGTGTTTCGTGAACCACAGTTAACCAGTTTTGTAAAAATGCCACCGAAAAAACGTTTTATTACTTGTGAAATATGTGGAGAACGGGCCAGCCGTGTTGATCACAAAAAAAGGATGTTTATGGCGAAATTTCCTTTGGATGAAGCTCGGTGAGAATATGTTTTTATATTTTTAGTCCTGTGCGTGTCCTGTGTGTAATGAATGTAATGTAATGAAATAAAAAAAAACGCTTTTTAACTTTAACCTAATTTTTGTAATAAAATAGTGATGTACCTTACTTATCGATAACTTTCACGGTACCTACACAAATATTTTATAAAAATGAATATAAGTACATACCTACTTAGTTTACGTATTTTTTTATCCCGCTAAAAACAGGATTAATGCCAAAATTTAAATAAGGTACCCAATGAGTTTTTTTCTTTACAGTGGCCTTCTCGAACACGGTTTTTGATCTTAAATATATGAGCTTTGTCCGATATTAATTTAGTATGCGCCGAGCTCTTCATGACCATAGACGTTCTATGTTTGAATTTCAAAGAAGTTAAATAAATAAAATATGCCTCCATGTGTCATACGAGATGTAAAAAATATTTTAAAATGTGTGATAAAAGCTTAGGAATTACATTTCACCGATAACTTATATTTATTTCAATTCAATTTTGCGATATGGCGTCTCTCTCGCTTACACGGAGACTTTGCCAATGTCACGTGTTGACATCCAAACGTGAATAAAAAAAGAATATTAAAAAAAATATATATATATATATAACAAAGGAAAATGATCAGTTTCAGGGACCCAGACCAAACGGGTAAAGGGAATAATCAGTAATAATATAGATTACATATAGATATTATGTACAATATATACAATAAATATACATATTACAATTTTATATTATTAAATTTAATATATTTGGAGAAGAAGTGGAAAAAAGGAGAGGGAATTAGGGATAGAAGGAAGGATATATTTACCGGACGAGCAATGGCATCCGGCAAACAATCGTAGAGGGGGATTTTTAGGAGAGGACAATATATAAAAAGGTGATCAATGTCACCCTCAGCTAAGCCACACTCGCATAGTGAATGATCTCTAACTCTTATCTTCGCTAGGAACACAGGAGAACAGACATGACCTAATCGGAGCCGGATAATTGTTGATGTTGTCGCCTTGTCGGCTTGTCTATACTTAAAGAACCAAGGTTTAGGAGGGATAACTTCTTGAATGGCACCATAGTGTTTACCTTTTATTTGCTTGGTTCTTTGCCATATATCGTTCCAACTACTCGACAAGGTAGAGCTAGCCATGTTCCGTAAATCACGACATATGTTCTTAAAGTAAACGTCGCGGCCCATGTGAACAGCGAGCTTAGCATGTGAGTCTACAGCCTCGTTTCCCACAATGAATGTCCAGGTATCCATGCCAATACTACATCGATGCCTGAGGTCTTGCATTTATAAAGGATTTCTCTGATTTTCAGGATAACGAACATATTGTCTCTAGATTTTAATGGGAATTTCACAATGTCCTGCAGACAGCTCTTGGAGTCTGAGAGAATGAGAGTTTGATGCAACTTATGGGACTCAACATAAGAAACCGCTTCCAACAAGGCTATCGCTTCTCCAGTAAATATTGAGCTCAAGGGTGGGCATTTTTGATTTAAAATAATTTTGAATTTTGGAATCCAAACTGCAGCGCCGACATTACTGTCGTCAGAGAGTTTGGATGCGTCTGTGTATATTAGTAACCAATCGTGCCAAATGTTTTCAATGATGCCGTTAAAAATTCTATTTGTTCCAGGTTGTTTCTTACTTAGTCCGAAGTTAAGGATAACATCAGGAACAAATACTAATGACTGGAAATGTGATGTAAATAATGGATTTAAACTAAATTGAAAGCAAGAAATATTAAGATTTTGAAAATTATTATAACTTTTGACTAAGCAAGGGGGATTTTTATTTCTCCAGTATGCAGAAGTAGAAACAGTATTTGACAAGTTGTTGAGTAGGCTATGAAGATGGTGGTGTGAGCTTTGAAGCACCTTATAATATAATCTGTCAGCCAAATACTGTCTGCGAAGGGATAGAAGGCAGTCAACACATTCCACTTGGAGGGCATTTATGGGTGAGGATTTCATAGCACCACATATGATTCGTAAGCATCTAGATTGAATACTATCTAATTTGCCCATAGCTAGTTTACTACAAGGCTCAAGTAAGTATAATCCGTAATCAAAGTGACTACGGACTATGGCATTATATAGTAGCTTCTGGCAGTAAGGGTGTGATCCCCACCATACACCTGAGACAGCCCGTAGAACATTAACATTCTTGTTACATTTAAGAATGACATTATTCAGGTGTTGCACTCCTGTCATCTTGTAGTCCAAAGTGAGGCCTAAAAACTTTACTGAATCCTCCACCGGGATCAAAACTTCGTCCACGTAAATTTTTACTGTAGGAGGGACCCGTTTTCTGCAAAACACCACAACTGAGCTTTTAGAGGCAGATAAAGAGAGACCATGTTCCTCAAGCCAAACATTGAGATAGTATAATGCCCTATTCAAACTACTTTCAGCCTCATTCACCGATACGGATGATTTATATAAGGCTATATCATCAGCATATTGCAAGATATTACAGAAAGAGTCAACCGATTTGTCAAGGTCAGAGGTATATAGGTTGTACAGGATGGGACTGAGGACTGAACCTTGAGGTAAGCCTTTCCATAAAGTTCTAGCTGGTAAGGGTGATCCTCGAATAGAAATATTCCTACACATTAACAGTCTACTTATAGTATCAACCAATCTTGCAGGGATACTCAGCTTAAGCATTTTCTGCCTGAGTAATGGAAGATGGACATTGTCATAAGCAGCTGTTATATCAAGAAATACTCCTACCAGAAATTGATTTTGGGACAATGACAGTCTTATTTCCGATGTAAGTATGCTGAGGCTATCCATTGTTCCCATGCCCCTCCTAAAACCAAATTGATTATTAGAAAGGGAGTTTCGGTTCTCTAAAATCCATTCCAGTCTGTTTTTAATTAGGTGTTCGAGAACCTTTGCAAAAACCGAAGAGAGAGCTATGGGTCTGTAAGAGGATGCGATACTTGGATCTTTACCCGGCTTCAGGATTGGAACAATTATTTGATGCTTCCAGCTGTCCGGCAGATCTCCGTATATAAAGAAATGGTTATATAACTTTAAAAGGGTCTTTTTGGTTTCAGATGAAGACTTAACCAAAAAGGAGTAAGGTACTCCATCTGAACCCGGAGACGAATTGCGAAGGCCGTTAAGAGCACACGAAAGTTCCTCGTATGAAAAGATATCATTCATAGGGTCGGTGCTATTGAAACATAAATCAACTGTACTAACAGGATCAGGAAAAAAGGCATTTTTTGGAGGGACGTATGGAGGAGCTAGAGCATCAAAAAATTGCTCCAACTGTAACATGGTAAAATAGTCACTATAGGATTTTGTTGTCTTCATTTTAAAATTGGACGTAAAGTTGCCAATTTTAACTTTTTAATGTTAGGAATAAGTTGGCTGAATGAACTCTGGCATTATAATCACCTAATTCCTTTGCTGTTAGTTAGGTTTGAAAGAAAAATACATCCACCAATGGGAGTCGACCACATCATCTCGGATTGAGAAGTTTCTAGAATGTTTTGAGTATAAAAGGGAGCTGCAGATCACATTCGAAGCTTTTTCTGATTTTGCTCTGAACCGTACAAATGTAACAAACGGAGTGACTTTCTATACCTTCCATTTTGCACTGAGTGCCACCTCATCTGGAGTCATGGCCGAAATAATTATTCAAAAATATAAATAATCATGTAAGTATAGTGGAATATGTATTTTTAGGCCATTTCTGGCATTTGTCTCTAATAAGTAGTCGTTAATTTTCTCGTTGTCTTCTTTCCTACCAGGTGTGCGTGGACAAAGATATGTTTTCTTAATTGTCTGGCTGAATAACCGTAATCGAGAACAGATGGATATATAATTCCCAATTAATGTGAGTATTCCTTTTATTTCTGCTAGGCGAACATTAGTGTTTTGATGATTAGGTAGCTAATTCTGTTCTTTCTGTCTTTGTACTTTAGGGGTCCATAGGAAGATCTAAAGCCTAGGCAGTTTTAGTCTTAGTCGCCAAGGAAAGCTACCTATGCTCTGACAGTCGGACTATGCAGTAAAAACCTGCCACGTGCTATGGGGCTGCTACTTGGAGATCTTGTCACAGCTTGACTAAGACGTCTCCTCGGATACATGGACCATGGGAAGTAGTTTTCTAGTTCATTAATACCGTGTACTCTGAGTTATGGATTTAACTTCATATTTGATAGTCACGTGGTGAACAAATACCACCCTAGCGGTTTCTGGTAGTAGGATCTGTACCTTAAATAGTAAATTAACCAGAAACTTTATGTAATCTATCTGGCCTTTAGCCTCAAATCCTAATTGTTAATTTATTAAAGTGTTCTAGGTTACTTTTTAATGCATAACTAAATAATTTAAGTCTGTTCACGCACCATGTTTATTATTCAATAGCTCTTCAAGCTAAATACCATTAGTTACCTTTCATTATCATATATATATATGTCGGAGATCAAGATGTCATATCCTACAGTCGGATCTCCAACGCCATCTATTTTCAATCGTTGAAGTTAGAAACGTCAAGTCGACAGCTATCACTGACTTGAGGACAGCTGTCACTTGGGTAAAGACAAGACAGAGTACTGAGAGGGCGCCACTGTAGATTTACAACGACCACCGGGTCGTTTGAATTGAGCCGGAGGGTATTCTGTTCTTTTTGTTGCGTCTGGAGCGAAGCACGGGTGCTAATCAGCCTCTGTCTTGTACTTACCACGTTTCTACGTTATCCGCTAGAATCCTAGTAATCTTGTGCGTAGATACAGTGAAAGTGTTTGTGATTCCTAATTAAGCTTGTTTACTACACGCCGCATTCTTTATTTCGGATTTTGGAAGATGTCGGACACACCTAACGGCACGCCACTCGACCCATCTACGTCATCAGGCGTGGGATGCAACCCGGATCACCCACATGAAACACGTGCTTCAAATAGTGACTCGAGCGAAGAAAAATGGCGTCTTCTCTTCGAGCAACAAAATCAAAATTTTCTGGCGTTGGTGCAAGCAATAACCTGCATCTTCGGACTCTATTCGCCTTCCTGATTTCGACCCAGAGAAAAGAGACATCGACGCCCGAGCTTGGATAACGACCGCGGACATGTGTATCACAGATCGACATCGCCATGGATCTTCTCTGATGATCGCGTTAAGCCACGCACTCAAGGGCGAAGCATCATCTTGGCTGTCTTCAATATCGTTTCCTAATATGACGTGGGCCGATTTTAAGGAGCTTTTCGTAGCAAGGTATGACTGTCCTGAAACTGCTGCTTCCTTTCTCATCAGTATGCACGACAAGAAACCGAGAGATAACGAGTGCCTGGCCTCATACGCCGCTACCCTCATAACATCCTTAATGGCAAGGTGGAATGGACTGACTACAGAACAGATAGCAATAGCCACTGTCTTAGCTCATATTTCAAAACAAGAGCCACGTGTTCAGAGGATTGCTATAACGACTGACATCAAGACGCGTAACCATTTACAAAAGGAACTGAAGGCTGTCTCGTTCCTGAAGAGAAGTTATTCATCAAGTATTTATCGTGATGGACCCGACCTAAAAAGAAACCGACCTAATGGATCTGCTGTGACCATCAAGTGCTTTAATTGTGGACAACTAGGCCACAAATCTCTTCAATGTCGCAACAAAGCCAATTCGAAGAAGCAAGATGACCGGTCCAAACACAGGTCCTTTCACGGGGACCATAACTCGACCAACCAACCTACAGGGAGAACCGATCGCATCACCTGCTTCAACTGCCGGGAACAAGGCCACTATGCATCCGACTGCCCGAAGAGGAAAATCAAGGAGGGGAACAACGGTACCGGCGGCGGCACTGGAACTGGTTCAGCTAAGGAAAAGCGAGTAGACGTGTGCATTGTGAATGCGCCTTCGGGTTCTCTGCGTCACTCTGGTGAGTCATTCCCATTTACTTACGACTCAGGTTCAGAGTGTTCCTTAGATAAAGAATCGATTGCTTTGAAATTTAGTGGTAAGCGAATTTATGACAATGTTTCTATGACTGGTATAGGACAAACTTCTATAGCCTCGACCATGCAAATTTTAACGACAATTGACATTGACAATATTAACTTTGAGATACTCCTTCATGTTTTACCTGACCATTGTTTGCGATACAACATTATGATCGGACGTGAAATTCTAGCTATCGGTTTGACTGTACATATGTCGGTAGATAAAGTACGTTTCGAGAAAATTAACATAGTCGAATCATGTGATGTAGTTGCAAATAATGGTATAGACCTTGACTTGGTAGATACTGACGTTAGTAATGAATACAGACCTAGGTTGATTGAGATTTTAGAACGGTTCAAGCTTAGTTTCATTACCGGTACACCTACTTCTCCTGCTGACACTGAACCTATGCAGATACGGCTCGTAGACCCGCACAAGACGGTAAATCGTCGCCCATACAGGCTGACCCCAGATGAACGTCAGATTGTGAGGGGCAAGATCAACGAGCTGCTTAATGCTAAGGTAATTAGACCTAGTTCTTCACCGTTCGCAAGCCCGATACTTTGGTAAAAAAAAGACGGTTCAGATGGAATGTGTGTCGATTATAGGGAGTTGAACGATAACACCGTTGCTGACCGTTTTCCTTTACCACTCATATCTGAACAGATTGCTAGGTTGCACGGAGGACATTTTTTTACAATTTTAGATTTAGCATCGGGATTTCACCAGATCCCTATCGAGTCGGAGTCCATAGAGCGCACAGCATTCGTGACAACTGAAGGTCAGTATGAGTACCTTACTATGCCCTTCGGTTTGAAAAATGCTCCTGCAGTGTTTCAACGTGCTCTCATACATGCTCTAGGCGATCTCGTGAACAAGTACGTTGTAGTGTACATGGATGACGTGCTAGTTGTGGCCAGTAACATCGACGAAGCTTTCGATAGACTAAAGGTAGTATTAGAAGTTCTTTCTGGGAAGGGATTTTCGTTAAATCCTAAAAAGTGCTCATTCCTGAAAGAAAAAGTAGAGTACCTAGGCTTCGAGGTGCGCCGAGGTCAAATTCGTCCGAATCCACGAAAGATAGTTGCACTTACCGCTTTACCACCGACCGGCGCTCTTAATAATCAAGGTAGATTTTATGATTTTCATTTTGATTCGGGTGCTGAGTGTTCACTAATAAAAGAAAGCGTTGCATCAAGTTTCAATGGTAAAAGAATTGCTAAAACTGTCTCTCTAACGGGAATTGGTCAAACCAGTGTATTCAGCACCCAGCAAATACTGTGTAATGTTGAAATTAATGATTATTGTTTAGAACTTTTATTACATGTTTTACCCGATGTGTATATGCGTAGTGATATTATGCTAGGTCGTGAAATATTGAGTCAAGGCTTCGTTATTAACTTGTCAACAAATAATTTTAGCATTTCAAAACAAAATAATTTGACAGTTTTAAATTGTGACGTTTTAACCGATTCTAGTATCAGTAACGACTTTAGTAATGTTGACACAGATATACCCTCTTGTAAAAAGTCAGATCTTTTAACTATTTTAGGTGAATATTCCAGTTATTTTACAACAGGTTTGCCAAAAACTCGTGTAACTACAGGTGAACTCGAAATTCGATTAATTGATCCGGAGTATAGAGGTCCTTTTAGGGTATCGGAGGTACTTGAAGGTAATCGTTATGTTCTTAAAGCCCTTAATTCCAATAGAACCTATAAGTACGCACATGACAGACTTAGGCGAATGCCTGCGAATGACATTACCAATGACAATTTGACATGTGACCGTGATGATAATCTGTGCGAACTTGACGGGGATGGACCGTCATGTTCTAATTAATGTTGAGTTGACTGATTGAGAGTGGTTTACGGATACCGGATAGAGGTATTCAAGAGTCACTGGATGGAAGTGACTAGACTGGTATACGGAAGCTGGATGGAAGTTTCTAAGAGTCACTGGATGGAAGTGACTAGACTGGTATACGGAAGCTGGATGGAAGTTTCCAAGAGTCACTGGATGGAAGTGACTAGACTGGTTTACGGAAGCTGGATGGAAGTTTCCAAGAGTTGCTAGATTGAGGCAACTAGACTTACTTGACTGACGTTACTCTATATGGATTGTGCATACTGTAGCCTTGTTTTGGAATTATTTACCTGTGTGTGACGATTATAGTCGATTTCTTTGTTTAATAGTATGCAAGTAAATTTGTAACAATTTGGTATAGTAAAATGATTTTCAATTTTGATTATGATGATATTGGTTCGTTTGAAATAAAGGTTTAGTAACGTTTAAATGAAGTTTTTACTGTCCCAATGGTCAGAAAGACCGAGCGTGAGACATGTTACTTTGCAAAATCCTCTTTCTTTCCAGAAACCCCACGCGAGGACGCGTGAGTTGTCAAAATGGCCGTGTCGGAGATCAAGATGTCATATCCTACAGTCGGATCTCCAACGCCATCTATTTTCAATCGTTGAAGTTAGAAACGTCAAGTCGACAGCTATCACTGACTTGAGGACAGCTGTCACTTGGGTAAAGACAAGACAGAGTACTGAGAGGGCGCCACTGTAGATTTACAACGACCACCGGGTCGTTTGAATTGAGCCGGAGGGTATTCTGTTCTTTTTGTTGCGTCTGGAGCGAAGCACGGGTGCTAATCAGCCTCTGTCTTGTACTTACCACGTTTCTACGTTATCCGCTAGAATCCTAGTAATCTTGTGCGTAGATACAGTGAAAGTGTTTGTGATTCCTAATTAAGCTTGTTTACTACACGCCGCATTCTTTATTTCGGATTTTGGAAGATGTCGGACACACCTAACGGCACGCCACTCGACCCATCTACGTCATATATATATATATATATAGGTAGTATAAGAATAAATATATTAATAAGATATTCTATATATAGGAAACTTAAAACTATTACGTATGATGTAAATGTGGTAATATTAGAGAGTAGGACACTAATATGTACCTTCTGCAATAAATATATATATTGTAAAATGTTGTTTTCTTTAACTGCAAAAAGGTCTGGCGCCCTGGGAATAATCTTATTATAGTCTTTGCTCTGCCCACTAGATAACTGGCCGGTGAGTAACAATCTTTTTTTAAGCAACACCCACTTGGAAAAATATTGTTACACAACCAATCAGACGGGTCGTTAGTAGTAACATTAGAAGAGACCTCGAAAGAACCGCGGAACTTTTTAATGTTTCTCCAGACGAGAGATGAGCATGAGCGTGGGGATAATCCTTCACAAAAGGATATCCATCCTGATCGCTTCTTTTTGGATAGCAATCTTTTGGTTTGAGCATTGGTTCTCTGGTAAGCAATATAACTTTCCATGGACATGTTCGTACAGAAAATCGATTCAGATAGTTTTCGTTTCTGCACAGCCTCAGTACACTCCGCATCCCACCACGGGGGCGATGGAATTTTCCTCTTGCCTACTTTTTTTAACGGGATATTTTACAGGAGCATCTTGATTTAATGGATCGTGCTTCTTTAGTTTTGTTATAATTCCAACAATCTTGTTTTCTCTCTCCCAAAATATGTTTTACCTTCTTCTCTTCTTTGTTTATTTTTTTCACTCACCCATTCCTTTTTATCAACTTTAAAACGTTTCTTTCGTCTCTTAATCTTTTTAATTTTAGCAAGCGAATCTGAGTCAGAATCAGAATAAGGCACAAGCTTTTTATCTGTATCACTATCATCCGATATCGGTGGATTAGGTAGAACATGATGTGTGTTTTCAACATGAGGTAGAATTTTTGGACTGGTATTTGGTTCATAAGATATTGTTTTGCCTAATGTTTCAATGGTACGCGTATCGGAGCTGTTTATGACATCTGATATCAAAATGTGTGTTGCTTGTGATTCAATTTCTGCTTGTGATGGTACTATAATAAAATTCTCGTCAGCGATGAAAGAATTGTGAGCAGCATAAACCGTTGACAAAATGTTATCATCTGAAGGTACGTCATTGAATGTAGTATTGGGAAATACTAAGCTAGGATAATTTGTACCATCTATATTGTCTGTTATAAAAGTACTTGGTAAATGAAGATTAGTCAGGGAAGTTAGGTTGATATTATCATTTATCTCATAATAAGTTTGGTTAGTAACTATATCTGGCTGTCTTGGTATAAACTCTCTTGATTCTGGACATAGTAACTTATCTTCTAAAACGTGGATAATTTTATTTGGATTATAATCTGACTTCGGAGCTACATTCTTTCCTCCTCCTCCAGCCTCAGAAACCAAAGCCACGATTTTTTTCCCCCCGATGCATTCTGAAAAAAAAAATGTAAAACAAGGTAAGCTGTGATAGCCTAATGGATATGGTAGCCGACTTGCGATCTTGAAGTCGTGAGTTCGATTCCTACCCATTACACTATCGGCGTGAACCACGTAATACAAGCTTAAGCTTAGCACGAGGGGTTAACAAGAATGCTAGTAATATGCGTTCCACATTGCTAGTAATCTTGAAAAATAGATATAAATTATAAAAGAAAATTAAAATAATAGTACCTAATAATATTTTTTTCAATAATTTATTTAATGAGTCACATCAGAATCTTCGAAATTATATTTAATTAACCCGTTGATTAATAAATAACATTAAATTGATAAACTGCTAAATCCGTGTTCAAATACGACAATATAGTAAGTAAACCTGCTAAGTCCCTAATGTTTAGGTTAGGAGTTGAATGTGACTAAAAACATTAGATTTAGGCTCTAAACTTTTAAAAAAACTTACAAATAAAACAATTTTAACTTACCTTGTTTATAATTAGTTGTTAGATCCATCCATATTTCACTGACACGATAAATCTTGACGCATCGCTAACGGCACGTGAGTCTCGGAACGTTGTCAGTACAAAACTGAGGCCCGAACAGGATTTAACAGGTTTACGTTGTGGAGATTGACTAGTGATCAGAAAGCAGTTTTTCGGGAATAGCATTTGTCACTTTTTTGACGTGAAACGTCTTTAAAATCGCGCCGAAACATACGGGTACCAGGTTTAAAAACTGGACCGTAACGAAAAGGTCTATATCATCGTACCTTAATAATTAAAAAACTATTAGTCTTAGAAACAAAAATGTGGTGTAAATATTTTACTTATATAGTCAGCTCGCTGTTATGACATTGAGTTCGTGTCGGGGTCAAGCGGGGCGGCGGGGGAGGGATACTGCGATAACTGTGCGAAACCGGCGCTCACGCTTGTTTCTATTCAGTGTAACTCGTGACTCCGACTTTATAGCGTGGTGATTCTTTCGTGTGTTTGTCAAGTTTATTTGAACCGATTGATTTATACAAAAATAAGTGTAATTTGGACAGTATTTATATCTATACTGATATTATAAAGCTGAAGAGTTTGTTTGTTTGTTTGTTTGAACGCGCTAATCTCAGGAACTACTGGTCTGATTTGAAAAATTCTTTCAGTGTTAGATAGCCCATTTACCAAGGAAGGCTACAGTCTATACAACAACCTGCCCGGCTTCGCACGGGTACAACGCCCCCTCACGCGGACGAAGTCGTGGGCGGCTGCTATTTTAAAATAACCAGAAAGTGACAATAAATATATAAACATTTGCTATGTATTTTATGTTTCTATTACGTACCTGTTCTTTTTTTATTAAAATACTTAAAACAGCGTCCATCTTGTTTTCATTTCAATCTTTTACTTTAAAAGCGATTCGCTAACATAGACGTTTCACGTTAAAACCAACGGCCGTGTGCCCCGACACAGCCCCACCCGCTTTTTGGCTAATATCGCTCCTATTCTTTAAATGATACGGTATATATTAAATTGAACTTTTTAACGGATATAAAATGTAAATTTCGCTCAAAAATGGACTTAGCAGGTTAACGAATTAGGCCGACGATATGAAAGAAAAAAATTGAAGGTATAGACTGCCTGATGCAGAACCCTTAGGGCCTATTCAGTGCGATGCGGACCGTCCTCACGCGGATGAGGTTATGCGTCCGTCGCGGATGAATTCGTCGTTCAGTGCGTTGCGGATCGTGATCGAGAGTGGTACAGTGTCATGGATAAAACTTTGAATTTGGTGATTGCGGCCTATTTATTAAACAACAGAAGACGACGCCATGGTAGAAGATTTAATGTGCATCCACTGGTTGAGAAAAGACTTCTTAAAGGAGAATTTGTATCCTTGTTTTCGGACTTGCAGAATGACGAAATGAAATTCTTCTTATATTTCAAGATGTCCGTTAGGACTTTTGAGGAGTTGCATGCGAAACTGGAGCCCTCTTTAATGCGTTGCGATATATACAAGAAACCCATATGTTCGCGGGAGCGATTGGCTGTCACAATTAGGTAAGTAGGTACTTAAATAAATGAAAATTTTTTTTTTTAATTACAAAAATGGTTTATTCAATTTAAATTGTAATTATGTAATTAATTACAATGCAGTGTAATCACCGTGTTGCCAGCTTTCTAAAGACTCCTCCACATCACTCCCTGATAAGTGAGGTAAATCGTTGGTAGCGCTAGCGGTTGTTGCAGATGTGCTGGGCGAGTTCATAGTTGGACCTCTGATTTCCATAGCTAGCTCCAGTATTCTAGTTCGGAATAACAATTTTTTATAATTATCGAAATCGCTTATAATGGGTGCTAGGGAATTGAAAAAACTGCAGTCATCGTCTTTAAGAGTCGTGGACGACGCAGAGTTTGTGGTGGAAGTGTTGTTCTTTTCTATTATTTTCAATAATTGTGACTCAAATTCTGTCATACATCTCTTTTTTTTTCTCTGCCACGGTTTTGGAGAAGTCCTCACAGGTGTCTGAAATGTTTCTTCTGTTGACGACAAGTCCGGGGTCGTGGCAATAGGTAAAATACTTTGCGAGTTTTGCGATGACGTTGAAGCGACATTTTGGGAGCTGTGCGACGATGTTGAAGCCATACTTTCATGTGTGGGTTCAAAGTCCTTTGTGTCTTCCAAAAACGTCATTATATCGTAAAAAATATACTTCTTTTTGACACCCCCTGCAGAACCGGACTTTGATGTCTTAAGAATTGCTCTACACTTCATGTATGCATCACGGGCGGTCTTCCATCTTAACTGAACAGCTTTTTCTGTAAATAAAATAATATAAATAAATAATAAAACAACACATGCTTATTAACTTATTTAATACACACTTTTTTTGTTGCAGGTACCTGACTACTGGGTCAAGAATGTCTGATTTGCATTTAAGTTATCGATTGGGGCAATCGACAATTAAATACATCATTGAAGAAGTATGTTCATTAATATGGGAAATTTTGAAAAACGAATGTCTGCCTGAACCTGATCCAAATTTTGGGATAAAATAGCACTTGGCTTTGAAAGGGATGCCAATTTTCCCAATTGCGTAGGTGCCCTTGACGGAAAGCATACCAGAATCACGTGCCCAAAAGGAAGTGGATCCGTATTTTTCAACCATAAGCAATTTTATTCTATTATTTTACTTGCAATGTGTGATGCCAATTACTGTTTCACCTATGTAAATGTAGGGGCTTGTGGCAGCGAAGCTGACGCTAATGTGTTCAAGAAAAGTTCGTTATTTCATAGACTTGAACGAAATGATCTAAATTTGCCACCTCCAAAATTATTACCAGGTACATCTATCAACCCACAGCCACATGTCATTGTAGCAGACGCAGCTTTTGGCATTTCCAATACTATACTTCGCCCATACGCGCGTACAAATTTGACACACACAAAAAAAATATTTAATTACAGGTTAAGTCGTGCACGCCGATACATAGAATCGAGTTTTGGTATATTGACAAACAAATTTGCAATATTCCAAAGATCTATCAATGTATCAACATCGTTTGCACAAATTTTAATCAAAGCGTGCTGCATTTTACACAATTTCATTAGAGTACGCGATGGTTATACGGAAGAAGACGCTATGATTGTAGCTGGATTTACAGATTACAATGCTCGCATTAGTACAAGATCGGGCAATACAATAAGAGATAATTTCGCAAATTACTTTGTTTCGAATGAAGGATCTGTACCTTGGCAAAATAGTTACATTTATTAGATAACACAGATGTTTCAATAAACATTACTTACCGATTTGTTTTTTTTCTTCACCTGAACTATCTCCGAAATTCGGACAAACAGCTTGGCAAACATCTATCCATGCCTTTAATTTTGCGTCTCTATTTTTATATAAATTGTCGCGGAGATTCCAAAGACATGGTTGAAGACGTACTTCTTGTATAACCCTCTCGGTTTGCACATTTGACGCAGCCATGACAAAGACTGTACTTTACGTCCGCTCCGCGCGACTGTCCGTTGGGCACTGAACAAATACATTGGGACCAAGTATCGTCCGCCCGCGGGCATCCGCGGCGCGGAGGAGCAGCGCGGAGCGATTTCGACCGAGCGCGGATAGTTCTCCGCGACGCGGACAGCTCCGCGTCTCACTGAACGCGCTGTAAGGTTTCATACATTTTACCGTCCGTCGCGGACGTCCGCGTAGGTCATCCGCGTCGCACTGAATAGGGCCTTAGCAGCCCAGCTAAACTTTGAGAGATATGAAAATACCGTCTTAGGAAAAGTTGCTCAGCATGATAAGCACTTTCTAATAACGTAATAAAATTGAAGGTCTAGATAACCTGATGCAGAACCCTTAACAGCCCAGCTAAATTTTGAGAGATATGAAAATACCGTCTTAGGAAAAGTTATTCAACATTTTAAAAGAATTCAATTCCCTGTTAAGTTATTTTTTGCTGTAACAATTAATAAATCACAAGGGCAAACGTTTAAACACGTTGGAATTGACTTACGTCAAGACTGCTTTTCACACGGCCAATTATATGTCGCGTTGTCAAGATCGGGTTGCGGAGAAAATCAGTATGTTCTTCTGCCACAAGAAAATAAAACAAAAAATATAATTTACGCAGAAGTACTTTAAAATATTTTATTCTGTTTGTTGACGCGGACGAAGTCGCGGGCAACAGCTAGTTTAAATAATAATTCGAGTCCGACATATTAGCTGTCACATTACGGCCATCTTTTAGTTTTCATAATTTATGACAATGACGCGGCTACCATATGACAAGCGTGTTGTGTACTTCAGCGCGGTTGCTTATAAAGTATTGCTATCTCTTTTGCGCTCATGCTAACTATCTTTATTTTAATTATATTATATATATTTTAATTATATTATAATTACTATATTTTAATAGTTATCTATAAAAATATTGTAGCGTATGCGTTTCGTTTCTTTTCGATAACGCATCGTGCGGTTTATCAATTTTTAACGCAATTTACTATGAGCGTAACCTATCTACTGTTGTAATAAATCATAGAAGGTACCTAACGAAAGAAAATTAATGTATTTTTCAGATGCAGGCAGTGGGTAAAGGTAGTGGGAAAAGAAGATTTTGTTATTTTGAATATGTTCCCATAGAAAAACTCCATTCTCTGAAATATGTATGTGGTAATCATTTTGAGAATAGAGCTTTCAATAAGAAAAATAACCGCCTCAAAAAGTCTTCTGTACCATCAAAAAATTTGAAAGCCGATCCACTTTCTGATGAATTATTAGAAGAATTTCCGCATCACATTTATTCAAACACTGATGATACAACGGATAATACCTCTCAAAGATGTGACATATATTCACATTTCGAAGTTGAAGCAATACCTGGAACCAGTAACAAAAGGAAAAGAACACCTAGTCCAGGTAAATAAAATTGGCCCAATATCAATAAATCTGTAAGGATTCAAATAAATCAAATGTACCTTTAAATATTTACAACACAAGATGTAAAAACCTATAATAGTAGTACAAATGTACCTGTTTAGTACCTGTTTATAATAAACTAGTGGACGCCCGCGACTCCGTCCGCGTGGACTACAGAAAAAATAAAAAGTAGCCTATATGTTAAGTGTAAAAAGTAGCCTATATGTTATCGCGGTTGTCGTAAAAAATTAATTCACGTTTGTCCCCTTCCCGTGGGAATTTCGGGAAATCCGTTCCCAGTGCTTCCTCGGGGTCCCAAATAAACATATATGCTCAACTTCAGATTCACATGTTTAACCGTTTTCGTAAAAAATAAATAATTCCCGTTGGTCTCCTTCCCGTGGGAATTTCGGGAAATCCGTTCTAGTGTTTCCTCGCAGTCCCTAATGAACATATATGCCCAATTTCAGCTTCATATGTATAGCGGTTTTCGTAAAAACTATGAATTCCCGTTTGTCCCCTTCCCGTGGGAATTTCGGGAAATCTGTTTTTAGTCCTCCCTCGCTGTCCCCAATGAACATATATGCCCGATTTCAGCTTCATATGTATAGCGGTTTTCGTAAAAACTATGAATTCCCGTTTGTCCCCTTCCCGTGGGAATTTCGGGAAATCCGTTTTTAGTCCTCCCTCGCTGTCCCCAATGAACATATATGCCCGATTTCAGCTTCATATGTATAGCGGTTTTCGTAAAAAATATAGAATTCCCGTTGGTCGCCTTCCCGTGGGAATATCGGGAAATTCTTATAGCCTATGTTCATCCAGGTCCAATAAGGATTCTAACGGTGAAAGAATTTTTGAAATCGGTCCAGTAGTTTTTGAGCCTATTCATTACAACCAAACAAACAAAGTTTTCCTCTTTATAATATTAGTGTAGATATACAAATAAATTACATACTATTATTATTATTTACTTAGAACCATCTACTTCATTAAATATTGAACTGTATCAGGCGTCACTATTCGGAAGTTCAAATCTCTATTGAGGGATCGCCCGCCACCGGGCCCTATACCCTCCGCTGACCCTCGGATCTGCCTACTCATGATCACGAACACAAGACACTACAGTCGCAACGAGAAGCCAGATCCAAGCACCTAGCATGCAACCATAAATACATAGCTGCTAATCCGAAAACCAATTAAAATTTTAATCGACATATGTTTCGCCAACACCCGTGGCATCATCAGGATTAGTTTTCCATGTTAGTTCTATCTACCGAACCAACTAACTAACAACTAAAACCAATGTATTGCAAATCATTTTTATACCCTCAATCAAAATATAAAATAAAAAATGTTAATACCTACATATTAGTTTAGAAATGTAAAATTATTATAGATAAATAAATATTAAAAATATACATTAGTTATTAATTGTTAAATTATAAGAAGAAAAATAAATTTATAAAAATATTAAATATATTTTAAATATAATTTATAAATTATATTAAGAAGAAAAATAAATTTATAAAAATATTTAATATATTTTAAATATAATTTATAAATTATATATACCTAATTAATTAGTTAAATTTTATATAAAATATTTTTAACATAATAACGTCTTATAAATCGATGAACGCCGGCTGATATGATAACTGAAATATTTATTTTATTTACAGACTTAGAAGTTTCGCCTCGAAAACGAAAACTGATCAAAAAAATTAATTTATATAAACGCAAAATGAATGTTTTACGAGAAGGGAATATAATGCCGAAAATTAAGTCATTAGCACTAAAAACTCTGATAAAAGCATACATACGGAATCATGATAGAAAACCTCAAGGAAAGCGGTGGACTCCTCTAGAAAAAGCTATAGCTATTGCTATATATAAGAAATCACCAAGAGTTTTTAGACATTTACAACATTTAATAGCTCTGCCAAGCATTAGAACTTTGCAGACTCTTCTGCAAAGTATACAATTAGAGCCTGGAATTAATAATACCATAATGGAGCACCTTAAAATTAAAGCTGCGAAACTAAATCATAAAGATAAGATATGTGCTTTACTTTTTGACGAGATATCTTTAAAAAAACGCCTTATCTTCAATGCCAGGACAGAAAAAGTTGAAGGATTTGTAGATTTAGGCGAAAACTGCGACAGATCTCCAGATATAGCAGACCACGCATTAGTATTTATATTACAAGGTCTTCACAAAAAACTAAGGCAACCCGTAGCCTATTACTTTGTGAAAGGTACGATATCTTCGCAAACTCTGGCTGTCCTTATTAAAGATGTAATTAGAGCTGTATTTAATATAGGATACACTGTTCTTACTACAGTATGTGACCAAGGGCCCACAAATATTGGCGGCTTAAATTTACTGAAGAGGTGGTGTAACATCCCAGCTTCAGCGAATTATTTCATTTTGGATGATGAAAAAGTTTTTATTATGTTCGACATTCCTCATCTTTTTAAGTCCCTGCGAAACAATTTTTATAATGGAGGAATAATAGTACTAGATGGAAAAAATGGAAAATGGTCGCACTTGCTAGATGTTGCGGAAAAAAATAATAGTACCCTGCATTTCAAAAAATTAACAGCCGTACATGTAAATCCCACCTTCAAATCAAAAATGAAAGTAAAGCTGGCTGCTCAAGTATTAAGTAACACCGTTGCTGCTATTTTAAAACTCATGGCTGAAAAGTACGGTGATGACGTCAAAGCCCAGGAAATTTTAGAGACCGCACAAATAGTCGAAATGCTAGATCGCCTTTTTGATTGCACTAACGGTCCTTCATCCAAACTTGATATTATTAAGTACAGAAGAGAAAATGTCTCCAAAAAAACAAATCATATTGAATTATGGAAACATTATAAAAAAATATGGGAACAATGGATTTCCTCAAATCGGACAGTTTTTTTAATCTAAAGAATGTAAGATGTGTCCAGGGCTATCTTACATCTTTGACATCATTAGAAGATATTTGGAAGTACGTCGAATCGAAAGGTTTTAAATACCTAAATCTGCGGCAGCTGAATCAAGATAGCCTAGAAATTTTTTTCGGAATGATTCGCCAGCATTGCCCGACCAACAGAAACCCAACGTGCCATCATTTCACAGCAGGACTGAAGTCCAATATCCTGACAAAATTAAGTGCACCAGTTGGCCGAGGAGCGAACTGCGAAGAAGATGAAAACGAAGCAATGCTTGATTTTGAGGACTTTTTTCAAAATGTGGAAAATACAGGACTGGTTCAGTATGAAATGCAACCACCACAAAATGTTTCGCTACCAAGATGTCATCATTCATTTGAAGATACCGAAGTGCCTATTTTGCACCTAAGTGCTGAAGATGATGGTATTGATGCAGAGTTTTTGGAAGGTGAAAATAATTTATTAAAAACTTTTGAAAAACAGCCTACTGTTTATGTCGCTGGATATATAGCCTCTGTGTCTCTGAAAAAATAGCAATGGGAATGTGAGAACTGTAAGCGAAGTTTAAAAATAGAGGACCCAGAAGTATGTGACTCACAGATATACAGCTACATAAAACTTCGAGAATGGTGGCAAGACAAAACAAGTCTTACTTATCCTACGATAAACCTTTGTAAGCTAGTCGACAACACATCATGCTTTGAAGCTCATATAAAACCAATTCTTCACGAAAGAAATATTGTTCAACAAGCCATCACGCTGATTTTGATAAATTGTGACAATTTACAATGGATCTGTGATGAACACAAAGATCGTCTGCTCGACCTATTACTAATTCGGCTGAGTCATCTCTTAATACGAAACGAATGCCATTGCAGAAATATATCTTTCGCAAATGCTGAAGAATCACTTGCTGATACTATTAAAAAAAGCACAGCAACAAGGTATTGCAAAGTCATAAATTATAAATTACAATATAATAATTATAAATCTTGTTTTTTTTTTTGAGTCCACATTTAAGCTTAACTTCATATTGTGGACTCAATTTAAACCTGATGTGTATTTTAAAAAATATTGTTTAGGTGTATTGCATATTTCCATCCCACCCTCCAGTATTTCATCGATATCGATAAAAATGAGAATGCACTTCACTACGCGCTAAAATCGACTGTTAGGTTGGTGCTCCTGTATATTGACGTTAGTTGACACATCTTTTTGTCATGTTAGTATTGAAGTGCCATGCAAATTGATTCTATTGGCTACTATCAACTCCCGACTCTTAAAACGTAGTGTATTATATTCTCTTTGGCCTTGTGTATTATTTTTATATAATAAACAAAATATATGCTTGAATCCCTGTTCCCCGTGAACTATAATCTTGCGGTCTTCAAGGCGAGAGTGAACCGGTTTCTTTAAGGCAAGCGCGCTCCATCTTAAGAGTGCAACGGTGCTTACCATCAGGCGCGTTGTGGTCAAGCGTAATCCTATTAATTATAAAAAAAATCTACTAATATTCCTGCTTTGTATTTTCCCTCTTAATAATAAACAATTATCAATCTCAGGGAAACAGCAAGGAACCATCATTTCTAATATGTTCTCCATAGTATGATCTTGCCTGTTTGATCTGGTATGTTCCACAGGCTATCAAAATAAGTTCACTGTGACTTAACCTGGGAAATGGTACATTATGTATACTTGCATTGATACTAGAGAATTGTATTTTATTGAAATTGTTTTCAATTAAATAATTCGCAAATACATTATTAGTATGCAGTTTCCTATTAATAATATTTAGAATTTCCCCTGCATCTGGCCTGTCAGTTACTCTTTGGTGAAAATTATTAATCAAGACAGCAGCTATTTTAAAATCTGTTATGGCGTAAGCTGAAGCAGTGTTAAAAAAATTCACTTCCGAATATATTACATGACATTTTGAAAATACCATTAACAGCTTCAACCACCTATCTACAGATAGTCACCGTCCTAGATTTGTAAGCTGCTGCCGTTGATAGTTGGGTTTCATCTGGTTGCAAAGATGCAGGGTAATGTACACTATATCCACATTCTTCAAGTAAGGGGACACTATCTCTAAAACCCCTATACAGTATAAATACATCTCCATGTTGAAAATACCTACGTAAAGTATTTTTTTCTTATTAAATTAATTTATCATAATAGTAGCATCTGATGTTATTGCTGGATCAAGTACATCTAAAATATATCCATCAGAACATACTATCAAAAAAGGCTTAATCAGGTTCCTATACTTGTGCAATGAATATGTATTTTTTGGTACATATAATTAGAGCTTTTTTGAATATACAAATAGGTACCATCAATAATAACAATTGGTTTACTGTCAACCCCTCCAAATAAGCCATTGGGTATTAAAAGATTTCTTCCAGATATTTGTGTCCGTGTTAAATGGCTTAATCCTAAATTCCTCGGAACATAATCCTGACTCATAATTTCACGTACTTTTGATATTTTTCAATTTAATGTTCATTTGGGTATATTCAACATAGTTGCAATACGCTCATTGCTATCACCTGTTCTTATTTTAATTAGATAAGCAGCAAGTGCTAAAGTGCTATTTCTTAGAGTATTCATTTGATATTTTTCATAAATTAACTAACTAAAACTAATTTTCAAACATAGATAACTACTTAAATACTAAATAATTTGCACACCTAATTTATTTAGGAACTTATAATGCTTGACTGAACTTAAACTTTTGGTGAACAAATCAACAGGCATTTCAGCAGTTAGCAAATACTTTACATTCACAATTTTATTTGCCACAGCTTCTCTACAGAAATGAAACTTTATATCAATATGTTTAGTTCTGCTATAAAAGACAGGATTCAAAGTTAACTTTTGTGCACTTTGATTATCATTAAAAAGATCAATATTGTTTTTATGTGTTATTTCATACTGTAAATTACGCAAATAAATAGCTTTATTTGCGTAATAATTTTTTTTACAAGCCTCAGTAATTGCCATATATTCAGCTTCACTACTGGATAAAGCAACAGTTTGCTGTTTTTTACTCTGCCATATGAAATAACACAACCTGACAATGTAAAACAAATACCACTATATGATTTTCTATCAACATTACTCCCCCAATCAGCATCTACAAATCCTTCAACTACTGACCTACCATCACTTGAATACTTTAATCCATAGTCTCTAGTATGCTTCAAATATCTCAATAAACGCTTAACATATGCACAATGCTCTTTAGAATGACATTTATTAAATTGGGTTAAATACCCTACAGTGTATGCTATATCTGGCCTAGTTAATACACTTAAATACATAAGACATCCAATTATTTGCTGATATGGAAAATTAACGTATGACACATTAACAGAAATCTCTAACTTAGTTTCCATAGGAGTTTTAATGGGTTTACATTGACTCATATTACATTTATACAACAACTGATCAATATAGTCTCTCTGACTTAATGTAACAGTTTTTCTGTACTTATCTATATATTATATTATCTATATATTATATCTATATATATATTCACACCAAGACACTTCTTTATTTCCCCCAAATCCTTAATTTTAAAGTTACTAGCTAGAACATGTCTTAAATATGTAGTCTCATCAATATTATTGGAAAAAATAAAAAAGTCATCCACAATGTCACAAGTAGTTTTAAACTGGTTTTTAATTTTTGTATACATACATGGTTCAATTTTATATTTAATATAACCCATATTCAATAAACATTCATCTACTTTCCTGTTCCATGCTCTTGAGGACTGTTTTAGGCCATAAATTGCCTTTTTTAATTTAAGTGCTTGACCCTTTTGAGTATTTTCTGAAAAACCTTTAGGTATCTCCATATAGATAGTTTCCTCAAGAGTACCATTCAAGAAAGCAGTTGTTACATCAATGACATGTGTTGTGGTCAAATTTAACTGTACAGAGAGTGCAAAAAGTAATCTTAAGGTAGTATATCTCACTACAGGTGAAAATGTTTCTGTATAGTCCACACCCTCAACTTGTGAGAAACCTTTTGCCACTAAACGTGCCCGAAAACGCACATTATTATCACAATCATACTTTTTACAAAGCACCTACTTACACTGCACAATTCTACCACTTTCTGTTCATTCATCATCCAAACTGCAAGTTAGGTGTATGCTAGCCCCCGAGTCGATATACCACTCATCTTTGTTAAAATTTCCGTTCAGAAACACTGCGCTAAAAGCATTAGACTGCATTCTTTCCTTATTCTTGTGATTCGACGAGTTATTTTCATTATTTGTACACTGGCTTTTGTAATGGCCGACTTGCTTGCATTTGTAGCATTTTATCTGCTTGAAGTTCGACTTGACAGTGCTACCAACATCATTTTTTCCGACCATAGACAAATTCGTATTTCCTTTTCCTTTGTACTTAGGACGAGAAACGAATGCACCGCTAACTTCACTCTCGTCATGACTGTCCAAATCCATGTCCAACAATATTGTTTTTATGGAATCCCGGAATGCTCAATTGCCATGATCATGGGAGAAAACCGATCAGGCAATCCTGCTAACAGCAACGACCCTGTCCACTGGTCATTAATTTCGAATCCTGTTCCGCTAAGCTTCTGAGCAGTGTCAATAATCTGCGTAACATAAGACGACATTGAACTGCAACTTTCCCTTCGAATCGAAATTAAATTTCGTAGTAGACTTATTCTTCTCGAAAATCCGTTTTCGTCAAATAGTTGCTTTAGCTTTTCCCATAATTCTTGAGTTGACGTAACATTTTTAACATGTACGTATAAAGATGAGTCAATAGCCGCGTCCAGACCGACCGAGCGCGGATCGCGAGCGGCGCTCGGTCGGTCTGATCGCGAGCCGTGGCACCCGAGCCATTTGTAAAAAGTTCTGAGCCGGGCTCGCGAGCCAAGGTGAGCCGATTTGAGCATTTCAGTTTCTCTCCGTATAACGATGGAAAACCACGTGTTATTAGCTGCTACGGCGCTTATGTTGTCCGGATATATAGTAAAAAAAAGAAAAGAGAAACGAAAACTCTGGATTAAAAAATTGTACCAAAATCGAAACCAATACGGTAACAGTTTGTTAAAAGAACTAACAATCGACCATTCAGTCTCAAATTTTACACGCATGTCTGCGGAAGACATAGAGTATTTGTGCTCCTTAGTGGCTGTGAAAATACAAAAATGTGACACTAACTACAGAGAAGCAATAACAGTATCCGAAAGAGTGCTGCTAACATTGAGATATTTGGCTACAGGAGACTCCTATAGCAGCCTTCAATATCTTTTTAGAGTATCGAAACAATCTATATCAACTATAGTTCCAGAAACGTGTGATGCAATTATAGAGGCCCTCAGTGATTACGTTAAGGTAAATAAAAATCATGGTAATTAATCAATCAAATTATTTATTTATCTGCCTCATAAGTATTTAAATAAGAGAGCTGTCATTAAAATTAAAATCTGTTGATTCTGTAGTAGTACCAGGAGTAAATTGAGTATTCTGCAGATTTTCGGAAGTTATGGTGGACGTGGTAGTAGTAGGTGGCTGTGTGTAATATCCTGGTCTATACATTTGATATTTTCCCATGTCCGCTTCGTGGATTATATTGTTGATGGCATTTTTAACGCAGGATTGAGTGTAAGGATCGTATTTCCTAAGTTCATGAGCAATATTATTACCGAATGCTACACATGGATCATTTAAAGAAATTGAGCTTTTCTCAATTATGGCAAAAGTGTCCTTCATAATACTATCTAGAGAATCATTTTCTGTATTTGTATTCAGCCGTCTTTTCTTTCGCTTTGGTTCTCGTAGCGATGGCGCGGGTTCTTGTGGGGATGGCGCGGGTTCTTGTGCGGATGGCGCGGGTTCTTGTGGGGATGGCTCGGGTTGTTGTGGTGATGGCTCGGGTTGTTGTGGTGATGGCTCGGGTTGTTGTGGTGATGGCGTAGGTTGTTGAGAAGGAATGCTCTGTAAAATAATGTTTATTATGTTATTTGCAGACACCATCCACAGAAGAAGAATGGCTAACAGTATCAAATGAATTTGAAATAAAATGGAACTTCCCGCATGTTATAGGGGCTATGGACGGGAAACACGTAACTCTTCAAAGACCCGTCAATCTAAGTACTGATTATGACAACTACAAGAATTTTCCTAGTATAGTGCTCTTCGCTCTCGTAGATGCTAATTACAAATTCTTGTTTGTTAATGTCGGAAGTAAAGGGCGTATTTCCGACGGCGGAGTTTTTAAAAATACGATTTTATATCGAAAATTAGAAAACTGTCAACTGAACATTCCTGAAGCTCAGATACTACAAATACCGTACATTATGAAAATACCATATTTCATATTGGGCGACAAAGCATTTATGCTTACAAAATATACTATGAAACCATTTGAAGGTAATCCAGAGGCGGGTTCCAAAGAAAGAGTGTTTAATTACAGGCTTAGCAGAGCTCGCAGAGTCGTTGAAAATGCCTTTGGTATTTTAAGTTCAGTCTATAGAGTCCTTAGGAAACCTATTCTGCTAGAGCCAGAAAAAGCTACAAAAGTTGTCTTAGCAACAGTGTATTTATATAATTACTACTTACGAAGAAATAACTATTCTATTCCACCAGAATATTATGATAGAGAAGTGGCTGGTTTATTAACTCCTGGTCAATGGAGAAACAATATTCCATCTACAACACTTTTACCTCTAACGCCCATTCCGCGCAGAGGTACTGTTAGTGCTAAAGATATTCGTCTACATTTAGCAACACATTTTGTAACAAATGGGATAATTCCATGGCAGCATCAATATTAATGTTTAACTAATTTTGAAAATAATATAATTAAAGGGCTTACGTTATCTATTCCGCCCTCTTTTGTTGTTCCTGTGTCATCTTTATTTGACATAAAGTCAAAATATTTAAAACCAAACCACTTGGATATATAAATTTCGTCAGCGCCTGCAAAATACAAAAGACCGGGGTCATTTCTTACCATAGGAAATATAAATATATAAGAATATAAGAGACATAAATATTTAATACATGCTAAGAGAATGTGACATTTGATGACTACTAGATTAGCGCCATTTGATAAAAATGTAAACAAAGAACTGTCAGCTAATATAAACTCGAAATACTAATACTGCGTTTTCTTTAACACACTATCCCTACTCTGCTATCAAATATAAATTCTGCTCAAAGTTATTATTAAACGCGAACGAAGTCGCGGGCAAAAGCTAGTTCACTTTAATTAAATAAAAAATTTCTTACCTGAACCAGTGATATAACTTTTTCTCTGCTTTGACTTTTCGCGTCGGTATGAACCAGTCAACGAGTCAAGTTTCTTTTTCAACTCGGGTACAGGTAGCTTCATTTCCTTTGCGATCTTCCTCCAGCAATCTTCTCGCTTGCTTTTATTTAAATGATTTGGATCTTTCGAATCCCATAACATTTTAAAACCTCCGTAAAGTTGTATTAAACGAATACTGTCTTCTTTATCCATTTTAATTCAATTGGCTCGCGAGTGTCGTAACGTCCGTCCACACTGGGCGAGCAGCTCAGACTGAGCCGCCTTTGAGCATCGGCAAAAACCGACAACGCATGGCTCGGGGTCGAGCGGCGCTCGGCCGAGCCGACATGTGCCCGAGGAAGCCCGAGCGCCGTCCACACCGGCCGAGCTACTGGCTCGCGAGCGGGACTCGCGAGCCACGCTCGGTCGGTCTGGACGCGGCTAATGGTCATGCATGATTAATTTTGCTTTGGTTTTTTCGTCATCTGCAGGTTTTATTTCTTTTCCGGCTTCTGGCTTAATGTAGTGCTTTAAACCTTCCAGAATCAAATAGTTTTCTGCTGCGAAACACCATTCGCTGTAGTATCGCGTCCCTTAAGCTTAAGTACGTTCACTAGATAGTTCGCCGCCATCTTAAGCTAATACTTCTACACAGCAAAATTGAAATATGCAATACCACACAGCCCAATCGCGCGTTTTAATTGTTTTTAGATATTTTAACACTTGCTAAACTGCAAATACTGGTTAAAACACCACAATTCGCGATGAAAGAACAAATTTTTAGAGCTTAGGAGCGTGCTGGGCCCATAACCTATAATAAAACACGTTAGTTCACTTGGGTGTTTTCCAACGACTAAATTTATTTTTTCTTTTTAGATATACATACTCGTAGCAACAACATTATTAATCTAAAAGAAACAAAGTTATATAATTCATCGGGTCGGCTAGTTCAAGTATAAATAACATAATACTAAATAAACAACATAAGACTCACTAAAATACAGTGCATCATCATCATAGGGATTTGATAATGGTTGTATTTGAGGGGCCACCATCGCTAATATTTGTGCATCATGATTAGTAAAACTGCTTTTATAAGAGCCGCCACCAGTGCGAGTGATTTCTTTCAGAAAAAAATATTTTGATAGGTAGACGATGCTTAAATTACAAACCTTATCCACTGATACTTTTATTTTGACATCTTTAGTTTTTTCATAGAAGTGAAGTGTAAGAGTAAGATAATGAATATGAATAATTGAAATGTATTGTAAATTGGTCGGGATGCTGTCGTTGTCGTCTTCTTCTTGGGACACTCAATATGGCTGAAATTGTTGCAATTGAAGCATTTAGCCTTGCCCTGGGCAACTCGATGACACATGATCCATTTCCCCTCAGTTGTAACATCGTTTCGTAGAATTCTGTCGCTGCGGTTGCGCGTCGTATCTCGTCTTCCTTGTTTCTGTAAAACATTTAAAATATTATTCTTGAATGTCTCATACATTTAAAATTTTACTTTTAGCTCGGAGTATGTTGTAGTAGCGTAAAGAAGCTAGAAGCTTTGAATTTTGATACCATAGGCCTTTGCACAGATAAGTTTAGATTTTTTTTATCTACAACCCTACCACCACTCCTTGCCTAAGTTGTGGTGGGACATTCCTGGGTTTCTACCGTCATTCTGTGTTATCTCGCCGTAGCCTGCGCAGGTACATTGCAACCATTGTTTGATTTTTGTTGGAAATATATTTATCCATAAATTGAAGATGGGAAATAAAAGAAATTGTGAAGAAGAAGAAGAACTCCAATTATCCGAATTAATGGGGACCGGGACCCATTCGGATAATCAAATATTCGGACAATCGGATTTAAAAAAAAAATTGCCATTGGAGAGAATAAAAGCTACGTTTTGATATTGCACTATTTTGTTATTGAATTAAATGAAAGAAACATGAAATTTTCACATGTTTTAAATATAAATAAAATGTACTTATGTACAAGTTTAGAAATAAAAATCATTGTTTTTTAAACATCTCCGTCAATGTAAGGTCTTCAACCGTTTTCGGGCAGCCAGGTCACGCATTCGCTTGACGGTGAGCAGTTGCAAGTGGTCACACTCGGGCTGACGCTCCATCCACTTCAAAGCAGTCTCGAGGCCGGCAAATGCTTCACTAGCTGATGGTCCAGCGTCTACTTCAACATCAGCAGAAAGTTCTTCTTCCACTTCCACTTCAACATCTTCTCTCACACTTACAACAATTTCATCGTCATTGAGAATTTGAAAACCAGGGTCAGACGTGTCACAAGCCATCCACTCTCCTACATCTTCAGCACTTACTTCTGTACAACCAGGAATTTTTACAATCATTTTTCTTATTTCCTCTAGTGACAACGCATCTTCATCATCATCATCTTCTCCATATTCTTGTTTCTCATTTTCTTCAGATTCTTTTTTTTTGTTCTTCTCAGACGGTAGGCCTTTCAGTTTATTCCACGCACGTCTTAGCGTCACTGGCGTAACCAAACTCCAAGCTTCCGCTACCATGTAACAGCAGTCCTTTAAATTTATTTTGCTATGATTTGCCAAAACCAATTCTTCATCTTCAGCACCTTCGATCAGCAGTTTTCTCAGCAGTTGCCTTCTGTAATGGCGCTTCATTGTTTCAATAACAGACTGGTCCATGGGTTGCAGCAAACTTGTAACATTGGGAGGCAAAAACGTCGTTTTAAACTGCCCATTCTCTCTTTCCAACAGTTCTGCTGTAGGATGAGTGGGTGCGTTATCAACAATTAAAAGCACCTTACTGCCTTCTTTTCCCACCGATTTTTGGTGCTTTTTCACTTCAGGAATAAACACTTCGGTAAACAAAGCTGCAGTCATCCAGGCCTTGGGTTGACTTTTGTAGAAGAGTGGAAGTTTTTTTACGTTTTTAAATGCTCTTGGATTTCTTGATTTTCCTATCAAAAGAAGTGGCAGTTTATGATTTCCAGTGGAGTTGGCACAGTTAAGCACTGTAACACGTTCTTTACTGACCTTATGTCCAGGGGCACTAGATTCCCTTTTAGAAGCCAAAGTGGTTTTTGGTAATGCTTTCCAAACAAGGCCAGTTTCATCGGCATTATAAACAAACTCCGGATCATAGGATTCTGATGCAGTTTTAAATTTTTCAATAAAATTTTCAGCAGCTGCAGAGTCTGCTGAAAGCTTCTCACCAGCCAAATCTAACTCGCGTACACCATGCCTGAATTTAAAATTCCTTAGCCAGCCGTTACTAGCCTTAAAAGATGAATAACCAAGCTTTTCTGCTAAGATTTTGGCTTTTTCACAAAGGATTGGACCTGAAATCGGATTTCCCATAGAACGTTGCTGCAAAAACCATTTAAACACGGCATCTTCCAAATTTTTGTTGGTTGCTGTCTTCATTGTTTTCCTGGAGGAACTTCCATCTTCATTTTCAAGCACCGAAACAAAATTTAAAAGTGTTGACTTACTGTTTTTAATGTCAGAAATTGTTGCTTGTCCAACACCATAAATCTCAGACAACTTCTTACCCGTTACACCTTTATCGAGTTGCTCTATAATTTTCAGTTTGTCCGCTAACGATAGCACAACACGTTTTCTTTTCGAAGCCATGGTATAAAAACAATACAGTATTGTACACGCACAAACAAAAGTAAGCCGTAGCGAAAGAGTAGCGTCCTCGAGCAAGGTCAATAGCACACTGGCTAATCAAAACAAACAATGACAGGTGCGCCGTGACTGCAATGCGCCGGAACTTGTCTTAACTTGCCGTTGTGTCTACACTGACTTCGCGGGGGGAAGTCAGTGTAGGCACAACGGCAAGTTAAGACAAATCAAGTCAAGACTTGACGCGCAAACACTGGCTTCGCGGGGGGAAGGATAATAGCGCACTTAGACTTTTTTTTTACAATTTTTTGTGATTCGGATAATCGGCGATTCGGATAGTCGGAGTTCGGATAATTGGAGTTCTACTGTATTACGAAGAAAATAAGGAAGTTGGAATTGAAGCAATGAAGAATTGTTTTTATCGAACTTGTCAATAGCAGATTGTATAAAAGTGTTACTAATAGAGAAAGTATTTTTAAACATGGTTTTGCACACCATAATCTGTTCTTTGCTACAATCATCAGATGTATAGGGCAAAAAAAAAACTTAAACGTTTAATCGCTTGGAATCTTGTGTCCATTGTTTTTTCTAATTTGCTTCATATATGCTGCAACAAAAGACCACTGATGAGTATGGTCTCCTAGATTCCAAAATTCTTTAAATACATTTTGGCGGGATACTAAATCAATTTTTTCAAAACATTTCTATCGGCATGGCAGTTAGAATCACATGGACCCTTCATTTGTTTTTCCATTTGTTGCTTTCCAGAACGAGATGTATGAGCTTCACCTATATTGACAAGTCTTTTCCTTTTTTATCTAGCCAGTTAGATTTATTAGTAATTCTGTTCTTTGTTATTGCTTTTTTCACATACCTACTGACGCTTTTTTCTTTTTCTGTGCGATGTTGATGAACTAGACATTTCACTAGAACCTAACGGGATTGTTCTTAAAGAAGTATCAGATAGAACAACAGTACATTCGTTTACAGAATCACAATTATTATTATCAATGTCTCCATATACCATGTAGGGGCTAGGCATTAGTTATAATACCATCTCGAGTACCGAGTTATTAACTGGCACAGTGGGCGGTATATGGACGTTCGACATGATCTTCGTCTTGTCCATGTTTAATCAGATCCATCTGCTGGAAAATCAAATTAAAGGCCTTCTATAGTCTACGAATGCAAAGCATAGTAGCTGATAATATTTCTCGGTCTGTATAATCCCCCAGTAGCGTGCGAATGGTTCAAGTCACAATCTTACGAGGGAAACAGTTTGTGATCTTCGAAAACAACTTGTGGTTAAGTATTCCAAAAAATGCAATACTACCACGTATAAGTTCTTTAATAACACTTATGGCATTGTTGGTAAGAAACTTTCCGAAGTAAAAGCTCTTAAGTACCACATAAGTAATTATTCATTTTAAATGTTCCGACGTAAACGTTAATAAGTACCTCTTAAGTCATTATCAATTTAAAATGTTCCGACGTATAAATTAGTAATTAGCAAACATTATATAAAACGCGGTCTTTTGTTAAAAAAATCTTATAGTTTTTAAAAGTGTACCCAAAATAAAACTTAACTATCAAATTTCATCACTTTATGACGAATAGAACGCGAGTTATACAAATTTAAAACTTACAAACGCTCTCCTGTAAAATTTGCGTTTTGCAAATACGTGATTGTACGTAGGGACCGTCGATTTGTTGGCTACAGCAATAGTACTAAAGGCTACCGATTTATAGATCCTGAAACAAAAAAAGCAGTCTTGAGTAGAGATGTTGTATTCTTAGAAGAAAGAAATAAGAAATAAAGTGGACAATGTACCTAAAAAAGAAGAAATTAGTAATAGAGGAAAATACAAAGGAAAAGTGAGAAGAAGTAAAAGAAAATAAGTCTATTTACTTACCTTTATGGGGCAAACTCGAAGAACCCGTGGAAAGAAATATTGATGATGATATTAATGACAGAAGAGAAACACAGGCTAAATCACAAAGTATTTGTATTTCAGATGATTCTGATCAATATGAGGATGTTAATGATGACACATACTTACCAGATACGACATTTAACTCTCCACCGGAATCTAATATAATTCTGAGACCGCTGCCGAGCAAAATGAGGCGTCACAATAATAATGAAAATGATATCAATCTAAGTCCCTCATCCTTAGTGTGTCAGAATTCCGAATCACGATCCACAAAGTCTTCAAGAAGCAATTAACAGTGAAAAGGCTGACGAATGGAAAACAGCTATGAAGGAAGAATATGAGTCATTAATAAAAAATAATACATGGACATTGGTTAACTTACCAGAAGGGAAATCAGTAATTCCCAGCAGATGGGTATTAAGTCCGTATATTGACTTGTTCAGTCTACATACTTTATTTCCATCTTCATAGCCAGGTGGTAAGGACATGTAAATCTCTACATCGATGTCGCCCTGTAGAAATGCTGTGACTGCGTCCATTTGGTGTATTTTAAGTCGATATTTCACAGCAAGACCAAGCATCTTATGGATGTATAACCGACTACTGGACCATATACCTCATTGTAATCAATGCCCTTCAGTTGTTTATATCCTTTGATCACCAGTCTAGCTTTATAGCGTGTAATGGATCCATTGCCATAAACAAGCCAGTAGAAAGTGGAACAAAAAATTAAACACTGCTCTGTTAGAAATTGGAATGACTCGTTCAAACATAGATCCATGCGTTTACTACCGTATTTTGAGTGAAAATGATATGCTTTTTATAGCGGTATATGTAGATGATATAATAATAATTATAAAATACTTTATTGTACACACAAAAAATTTTGGTACATGGGCGAACTTAATGCAATATAGCATTTTTACCAGTTAACCCAATTACTGGAGAAAAGCTTAGGGCCGTACAATAAAAACGAATAATATTGATAAAAAATAAAATAACTTAAGAACTACTTACACTTGATATACTTTACTTATTTAATAATGAAGAGACCTCACGTATCATAAAAGAGAAGTTAAAAGAAAAATTCTGTATGAAGGATTTAGGAACAGCCAAACATTGCATTGGTTTAAGAATTTCACAAGACGAAAATGTTGATGAGATTTCTATTGATCAATCAATTTACATAAAAATGATACACGATTTGGAATGCACAATTGTAAGCCAATGTGGACACCTGCTGATGCTTAATGTCAAATTGAAGAAAGCTGAAGATCAACAAGATATTTTAAATGACATTCCATATCAAGAAGTAATTGGCTGCTTGTTGTATTTGTCGCAGGGAACTCGTCCAGATATTACCTATATAGTAAATTCTCTGAATAGATATAACAGTCAACCTACTAAGAACATTGGGTGGACCTAAAACGAGTCATAAGATACCTGAAAGCTACAATGAATATGAGACTGATTTATAAAAGGAATATCGATGAAAAAATATCAGGCTATTGCGATTCATAATTAAAATAAATTTGCGTTTTGCAAAAAAACCCGATGTTCTAGAATTTTTTGAATATTTTCTTAGTTTTCAGAACACTTACAGAAATACATACGAGTATAAATCAGTTGAAAAAATCCAAACAGCTTTTTTGTTGCAGACCTATGTAATTTTCATCTGATAATACTAATGAGGTGACAATACTTGCGGCTTCACATCGCAGAAGAGATTTTAGGTACTGTAGCTTTTTTAGATTGCTAAATTGTGTGTAACACCAACATGGTATTTGTATCTTTGGTAACATGATCTTGGGTTGTACTTGTACCTGGAATGGCTATTAAGGCCACCTGTAAAGGCTGGAAAGAAAAGGTCCTGTGCGTCTGCTGGCATAATGCTATGTTTCCGTTCGAAGAAGCTTAATAGTTTCAACAACTTCGCCTTATTAGTAAAATACCTATCCTCCACTGCCTCTTTCCTGCTCATGGTTAGCAACGCTGTCAATATTTTCAATCTCAATCTTTCTCACTGTACTTATGGTAAAGGTCCACCAGGTCATTCATTATATTTAAATTGTATTAGATATTGGTCTGATGTTTCGCTATCGTTATGTACAAAATTATATATTCTTGTGAGGCGTCCTTTAATGTTTGACCTTTTCTTAATATAGATACCTTTCCAGATCACGTCCACTAGCGTAGCACTAGTGCCAGTGCCATTTTCCAATTTTAAAGAATCCGGCTCGAAGGATATACTAAAGCGATGCCACTTCAGCGATTTTCTCACTAGATTTAGTGAATTTTAGGATTTAGACAGTGATATTCTGAGAAAAAAATCACTGAAAAAGTATCTGTTGACTTTTAGTGATATTTTTCTAATTCTGTGTTTTGGAGCCTGGTTAAACTCAAAGATATCTACTTACTCTATGCCACGTAAAAGTTATGTGTTTTAGAGCGTATCTTTAGATGTCTTTGTTTATTTAGGGGAGGCCTATGTCCAACAGTGGACTTCTCAGGGCTGTAAATGATGATTCACATCTAGCGACGCAACACGACGCGACGCGTTTTTTCACGACTGCGTTTGCGTGAAGTCCGCGACGTTTGACAAGTAGTAAAAAAACGCGACGCGTCGTGTCGCGTCGCCTGATGTGTACAGCTACTTAGTCGGGGAATCCCATGTAAAGTTTGTGTGAGTTAGTGCTGCATTTGCGTACTATTCTGCCCTACTAAGCGCAAAGGCGGTATCTCAGTGAAAGCTAGTTCAGAGATAATTGACGTTAAGTAAAATTAGTTTTTACGTTAACTTATAGATTGTAATTTTTGGTTATTAATTATAATTCATATATAATATTAGGTATGTTTTCTGTCACAATAGTTAAAATAGGTAAAATATGGAAATGCCTTAACTACTACTACATCGCTTAAAAAAATATAATCAAGTAATATTATTCTTGCTCTGGCAACACTAATTTGACCGCTTGCCAGAAGTTGATATTTTTGAGACTTTTGCTGTCAAGACGTCTTAGCGGTTAGAGAGTAAGTATATTCTTTGTCTTAGTGTGTGGATACTGTCATTAAGAATAACCGTCAAAATCTGGGCCTATTCCACTCTAATCCACTGGGCAAATCCATTAATGGATTAGATTCCACTTTTTCGTCCACTCTAATCCACTGCTATAAAACTCACTGGGGAGTGGATTAGAGTGGAACATCTATTCCACTATAATCCATTGGTCAAATCTATTGATGGATTAGATTCCGCTTCTGAGTACACTCTAATCTATTTCCATTAATTGACTGATCGGTGAAACCTGATTATACTCGTAGGATACCAAAATAATAATTTTATTGGAGTAGCTTCTGATCATCCAGTTGATTATATTCGCAGGTTATGGACACTAATGAGTCGCCAATGTATGTATACATACATAAAATCACACTTGTTCCGGCTCGAAGGACCATATGTTTATTGAATAATTAAACGATGAAATGAATAGAAATTGATATCAAAGGAAGAATCTTGTTTAATTAACAAATTGAGTTAAAAAACGAAAGACTATTATTTACATGCATACTATAAATCAATTATTAATATTAATAAATTTTTTTAATACAATACAATACAAAAAACGAACTTTTAACCCTAGTATTTTAATGAAATGATTATTCATTTGCTCAAATCATGGAACAATAAAGTTTATATCAGATACATGTTTCAACAATCTTACAAAATTTGTAATTACAATATTATAACTTGGTTTTTATGTTTGCCTAGTATTACAGTATCCTTCTTAACTATTTTAACTTAAAACTTAACGAAATAAAACTTAAAGCCTTGACTTAACGAAAATAAATAACCCTTTAAAGGTATTGAAGATGACCTAGTAAATTCATTTTAACTGTTCCAGAAAATGGCCTACTGTTATGTTACCACTTATTAGTGCCAACTGTGTTTCTTTTATCCAATCGTCTATTAAAATTTGTTTTTTTTTTCTTTTGCTTTTAGTAAAGATGAAGACGCTTCTAAGCATGATGTAGACTCTGTCAATTGCTGCGACTTTAATGTGAAATATGCATCATCTTTCTTTATCTCCTCGATCAGCTTGATTAAGTTTGGCTTTTTTCTTGCAATAGAATTATTTAATCTAAAATTCCACTCCTCAATATTATTATTTGTACGATATTGTTCACCAAAAATACACCACTGATTCACGAATTTGTCATCTTTTAACCAAAATTTAGACATGTATTTTATAAAACTATTTATTTTTGGATGGTTTGGAGGGCATGTTTTTTGTATATAGGTCCAACCGTCCTTCATTTGGTCGTTGGGAAGTAGTGGCATTGCTGCACATAGATTTACGATCCTCCTTGTAAACTTATTTTCTAAAAGCCCTAAGGTTTTTCCCTTCCGTCTTAAACTATTTTTGTAGTGGTACAAGCAACCCCTCAAAATAATGTTTGGAAACTCAACTTTAACACGTTAACTGCCATGTCAGGCACCGGTGCTTGACAGACATGGTACCTGTTAAGGCCATGTCAGTCCCGGGTGACTGACGACACAGTATGTAATGTAAATGATCTCAGGGAGCTGTCTGGCACGTTTAGCTCGTTATTATCTATTAAAATTGACTGACAAGGCCCTGGAAAAACTATGTTCAACGTGGCCTAACGTTTTTATATTTAGAACTGGATTTATTTAGGTATTATTGGGAAAAATAAAATACGACACAATGAAACTATAAGAACTTTTTATTGTTTGATATAATCATATTTTGGGCTTATACAGATTAGAAAATTATAAAAAAAATGTAATTTAGAGTAATGTGCCAGTAGGCCAAGGAAAAGTTATTTATGTTCCTCGTTGAAGCAAGATAGGCAAAAATGTGGTTCATTAGGGCATTGTGGGCAATAAGTATTCACTTGCTTAGTCTTCTTTCTGGCATAATTTCTGTCTATTGTTTGAACATTTACTTTATAACACCGTGAACAGTACTTTCTAGATTTTTTAACAGGTCCTTCTTTCTTTTTTAGCTCATGCTTTTGCCTCCTATTTCTTTGCAATTGCATGTTAGGATTAGTGTTTTCTTTGCCCGATTCTGTTAGATATTTGCACAACTTTTTCCTATATTCTACTATCCCCAATTTAGTCTTCGTGGTTTCTTTATAAATTATGTAAGAATTGAGTAAAGCAGTGTTCAACAACAATTCAACAGCAAGTTTTCTGTACCATTTTACAGTTTTTCTCAAAGGTGTTGAGTATGCGATCATCTGATCAGATAGGTCTACAGAAGATTTTGCGTTGTTATAATCCACTACTATTTTTGGTTTTATTATTTCTTTGTCTCTTTTGTAAGTCCTTGTAAATCCAATAGAATGTTTCGTAGATAGTAAATAAACATCCCTTTTATCCTTCCATTTCATGCATGTCATACCATCTTCATTTTCTTTAGCTCTAAACTCTCCTTTCTTTATCTTTCCATTTATAACATCTTTAGGCAAATATTTTCTATTTTTACGTAAAGTACCCACAAGATGCGTTTCTTTGTCCAACAGTTTGCGTCCCAGATCGACGCTGGTATACCAGTTATCTGTATATAATGTATGACCTTTTTGAAGATATCCTTCCATAAGTGACATCACAACATTGGTTGGGGTTGTAGTTTCGGTCTCGCCTCTCTTTCCCGCGTATATTTGAATTCTGTTTGTGTAGCCTGGGTTAGTACATAATTTAAAAACTTTAATTCCATATTTGTGCCTCTTCAATTTGATATATTGTCGGAATATAATGCGTCCCCGAAATGGTACCAGAGACTCATCAATACAAAGATTTTCTTGAGGATAGTAATAAGTTTCAAAGTTGAGATTCAAAGTATCGACCAATTCACGTATTTTGAACAGACGGTCGCCGTATCTTTGGTTATCGTTGTTAGAAAAATGTACCATTCGTAATAAAATTTCAAACCTGTTACGAGACATAACTGTTCGCGGGAAAGATTGGCAAATCATGGGGTCTGTTGACCAATAATCAGCTAGTTTAGGCAATCTAACTATACCCATAAATAATATTAAACCAAAAAACCTTTTGATCTCGTCTTGGTTTGTATCGGACCAACTAAGCAATCGCGACCCTCGTTTTATTAGATTTTTTGAACTAAGTTTAGTAATTGTTTGAGCAGCAAATCGGTTAGTTTCCATAGCTATATCATGAAACACACTATCCGGAACTAACAAAGAATAGAAATCCTCAGGTTTTGATTTTGCCATCACATTTCTCAAACTATAAGGTTTCAAGCCAGGGCACTCTGTGAAAGGTATAATTCTTCTTTGCTTACCCGCTGGTTCATACCATAAATCAGTCTCAAGCCTTGTGCTGCTAACCTGCTGTTCTGGGTTTTCATCTTCGTCGTCACTTTCTATCACATACCGCCTCTTTCTGTTTCCTCGCCTATGCAAAATTACTTCTGTATCGTCACATATTTCACTACAACATGGAATTTCTAACAACGAGAAATCTCTTTGAGTCAGTTGTTTTTCTAGTTCGTCAATTGCTTGCAAATCTACCAATGATAATTCAAAATCACACGTATTATCAATAATTGACATTATTACAATAGCTATCGTCACACAAAAACACAAAAAACTAGAGCAATGGGTTTGCGCACTTACTTCCGCAACTAATTCGAAGTGACTAAATAAACACAGTAGGTACATACGCATCGCACGTGCCGGACAGGTCGCAACCTGCAAGGAGTGAACTACGACACGCGTAGGTACTTTTGTTCAAACGGCCGAGCGATACCGAGTGCATTTCCCGCGCAAATAAATTGGCGGCCGGCGGACGGTGCCTGACAAAATGCTTGACATGGCGCAATAGCTATGTTTTGTTTCGTTTGGGCCTCGTCAGTCACATATGCTTGACATTTTTTTTTTAGCTTCATTTTACATTATAATCACCGGAAACAAATTAAAATAGTCATAAAATGTGATTTACTTCAATATACAACCAAAAAACAAAAACAAAAAAAAACCGTCATCAAAATTTTACTATGGCAGTTAACGTGTTAATAGAATTTATGGCCGCAAATTCAAAATCTGTCATAAACTTCTCAGGGCACCAATTTGGCACTTGGGATCTTAACATTTTTATAAGAATTGTATACGCTTTTTCAGTTCTTTCGCTCATAAGAGCATAAACTAATGGGCTGATATTTGTGTATCTATTTGAACTGCCCATGTCCCCATGTATTGTGTATATTTGACAGAACGGCTTCGGGCAGGATATAAAAGTTCCATCTCCAAAAAAATGTGTGGCTTCACGCAATTGCTGCTTTCCTCTTTCGGAACAGAAAATAATAATTCTAAGACCGTCTTCATAACAATAATAATCAGCCAATAGAAAATCTTTATACTTTTCTGGTATTTCGACTTCACATGCAACAGAACTGCAAATTTTACTAACACCTATGTTGGCATTTCGGCTTTTATAAAAACCACTTTTTACTTTTGAAAATGAAGGTATCTTTTTTATCAAATCTATGCCTGAGTCTTTTAAAGATCCTACAAATTCTTTATAAATGCTGGGTACTGACATACTTTCACTTGACAAAATTTTTTGCTTGCATTTACTTAATTCTCATTGCAGGTTATTTTTTGCATGATCTTGAGTACATGAATGAGGCTTGGTTTTCATAATTTTGCTATCCAAAAAAAAGGTAATTTCACTTTATTAACATCAACAACGGTGGCAACGAAAACAGTACTAACATACATGTTAAGATTTTTTACTGATACATATAATGAAATATTATACCTGTAATGTAACAGATCCTGAGCATTTCAACCTTTGATATTCGCAGCAGCGCCAGAGACAGGCTTGGTTTTTAAATTGCACTTTTTTGTGGTACTGGTACCCATTATTTAAAAGTACTACACCATTACCCCTTTTTATATAAATTATATCTTCATCTTCTGAAGCTGACGTAGACTGCATTTTGTATTTTTCTTCCCGTTTTATTTAAAATACAATTAAAATTTGTAAGTAGCCTAGTGTTGAAAGTATTATTTGTCATTAACATTAGAAAGATTTCTTAAACAAATGAGCGTAGTTCTAGCAAATAGTTTCATAGATAAGTTATCTGCAAAGCGGTTGCATATTCTTCTCTTAGTATGGTATTTGAGTAGGTACAATTTCCTGGATTACAATGTAGGAACTTAAAATCGGAATCAAATCTATTAATATATTCTATAGAACTGTTGAAGTATCATATTAGTGTTTAGTATCCCATCAGTACTATATAGTACTGTATAGTATATGTTGTGTAGTATAGATAGAGTATACTGTATAGTATAGTGTATACTGTATAGTATAGTGTATACTGTATAGTATAGTAGTGTATACTGTATAGTATATTAGAGAGCATGGTGAACATCCCAAAAGTTCTATAGAATTACAGCTATGGGGTTCTACTGGGATGCACCCTCGGAAACAAATCCATTGATGAATGTTAGTGTACTCAGAAGCGGAATATAATCCATCAATAGATTTGACCAATGGATTATAGTGGAATAGATGTTCCACTCTAATCCACTCCCCAGTGAGTTTTATAGCAGTGGATTAGAGTGGACGAAAAAGTGGAATCTAATCCATTAATGGATTTGCCCAGTGGATTAGAGTAGAATAGGCCAAAATCTGTTTGCATCTTAGAATTTTTGAAATAAATGTAGGTGAGTATTACGCCATTTGATAGGGTATTTAAGTAACTTATTGCCAACACGATATTTTTCATTTTCGTAAGCTGGTTTTGGTATAACAGATTATTTTCGAGATTGGGTATTTTTTGCACCTACTTTTGGGGGTACATTGCGCCTGGAGCAATGTTCCCGGAGCAAGGTTCCTGGAGGAAGAATTCCATTTATCGGAATGTATAGAGTCAATGGGAAACTATGGTTTTCCGTTATCTGAATTTGATTTACGCGTCATTGTTAAAGCGTATCTTGATAAAAATCGGTCGATCATTTAAGATCTTTAAAAATAACATGCCAGGCCCAGAATGGGTATCATCTTTCCTACGCCGTCATAAAAACTTATCTAAAAGATTTGCAGCGAATATTAAAAGAACAAGAGCTGCTGTCGATTGTGAAAGTTTAATACAATTCATTGATAATTTAGGTGTAGAAGTTGATGGAGTACCCCCAGCCAATATTTGGAATTTTGATGAAACTCATAAATAAATAAAATAAAAATTATTTATTTCAGACCGAAGATCCATATTGGGGTTAGTGAAAGTACAATCATGTTGATGTTAGTAATAATAAAAATAAAATTTAATTAAATAGGAAAATAATAATATGGCACAGCTACAATATAGGAAGACTATTGCGGACAGGCACAACACGCCCCGGCAGGTCTCCCGTCCAAGAGGAGAACAATAGTCGCAGACTAGCTGATTACCCCTCGCACGAAACACCGCCACATTGGCGAGTCATGCCTATCCGCAACAGTCTCTCCAGGATGCTGTTTGGACTGGCCCGAACTCTGCGTATCAGGGAGGCTGTTTTTTTGTGTATGATTGCATGGAATCCATCAATTTGATACTCAGCAAACATCCCTGACGCACTACAGAAACGAGGCAGCCCCAACATCATCCTAAATATATTATTATATTGTACGCGAAGGGTCTCCAGCGGCTTTTTGGTGTAGTTGACCCATAGATTTTCCGTGTAGAAGCACTGGCAATAAGCTTTGAAGAGCGAGAGTTTGGCCTCCTCACTACAACGGGAAAATCTACGAATCAACATGTTACCTCTGACCGCTAGAGCCCTACGCTCCCTTTCAATATCTTGATTGTCTTTAAGGTCGTCAGTAATGTCACTGACGATCCTGGTAACAAAAAAGTAATTATCAAAAGAGGTACTGAATATCCTGAACTTATTAGAAATTCCCGCTGCACTGAAAAAAAGGATTAACCAAACTTTGGTTAACAGTAACCCAAAGTTTGCTTACCAGTAGGCGTAATCCAGGGGCTAGCGAACTACTAGCTATCAGCAACAAAACCAGGTTCGTTTAAGTGAGTTGTGTAACCTTCAGCCTAACTTTTTTCGTAACATTAACTTGACAATTTGACTTTTTTTTAGCCAAACTAGTTGTTTTAAAATAGCAATTCTATCTGTAAAAAGTAGACAAACGGTTTTGCTATAAATAATAAAACGTTTCGCTACTGATGTCTGTACTGTTTGCTTGCTGGCAACCAAACTATGTTTCAGTTTTTACTTTACCGTCTGCTTACTGGTTACAGGTTTGGTTTGTTAGTATACAACAAAACCGTTTTTTTATTAGTAGCCAATTTCAGTTAGGTAATTTTTTTTATTTTTTTATTTATTTAACAAAAATCCACAGCTATTCTTACAGATTATACATTAAAAATAAACATAGAATAAAGCCAATTAAGGATTTCATTATCTATACTTAAACAATTAAAATCAGCAAAATCAAAAACCGTGCATAAGATACGTGTGTTTAGCCCTAGGCTAGAAATACTATGTATAATTTATAATAATGATTCTTGTGTTGTGTGAGGGCTTATGTAATTGGATGAGTGTATGTGAGTGTGAGTGCGTGTGTAGGTTTATCACCATGGAATAAAATAAAACAATAATCACTTGGGACCAGACCACTACCAATAAACAAATCTAGCAACTCTTAAAGCTAAAATTATGTATCAACATATTGAAGTCTTTCAATAAAATTTAGGAACACTTTGACAGTTTTTTCACTTTGATAGAAACTTCACTTAAACAATAAAATTAGCCGCACGTAACATTAAGTTAACGTAACGTTAAGACTAGATCATTAATTTTGGAAAAATTATATGATCTAGTCATACAACTTCACAAAATATAATGTGTTATTTAAAAATAAGAAATGTTTAACATGCAGTAAACTTTGATTAAAAAAACAAGCTTATAGATAAGTATTTATCTTAAAATTTTTAAGTTTTCGCTACTCTAAATACCTATAGATACCTTATTATTTTATGTATCATTTACATTCAGCCGCTGCCGCTGCTGTTGCTGCGAACGTTGCTCTAAATATTTCCGCGGCAACGTCGACGCGAGCGAGTGTTCACATTCAGCCTTCCTACTTCTTTATTGAATGACTCGCAACAATGGCTGACGTCGAGATTATCGCGGTGGCAGCATATCTGCTCAGTTTAAACAATTATTTATGTATTTTGAAAAGAAAGAAAAGGCGTCGTCGTCAAAGAAGATGGTGGATGAAGCAAAATTCATCGCAATAGAACGACGTGAGTACCTTCTACCTACTTAAAGTGTATGTTTGTAATATGTGTGTATGTATGTATGTAACATGTATGTGATATGTATGTATGTGATATGTATGTATGTAATATTAAAGTACATTTTTTTTGTTACAGAAACAGTATAGATTTATTTTTTAACGAATTGACTGCCGAAGATGCAGGCGAGTTTTCTAACTTCTGCAGAATGTCACCTACAGATTTTGAATTCTTGTTGAGTAAAATTGAACCCATGATTAAGAAAAACCATAGTAGTACGGTATTGGGAAAGCTACCCCCCAAAGCTTTTCGTATCGCTTCGCTCACTACAAGCGGGGTGCTTTCCCAATAACAGAGTGGAACAGGGCCCTAACCAAGGTTTTCGCTTCGCTCACTACAAGCGGAGTGCTTTCCCATTAACAGATATAAATTTTAATAAACCGAACCTATTTAAATGTGAATGCGACAATTGTACAACATCAAAATCAGTACATGAAATAAATTTAGTGGAACAGGGCCCTAACCAAGGTTTTCGCTTCGCTCACTACAAGCGGAGTGCTTTCCCATTAACAGATATAAATTTTAATAAGCCGAACCTATTTAAATGTGAATGCGACAATTGTACAACATCAAAATCAGTACATGAAATAAATTTAGTGGAACAGGACCCTAACCGAGGTTTTCGCTTCGCTCACTACAAGCGGAGTGCTTTCCCATTAACAGATATAAATTTTAATAAGCCGAACCTATTTAAATGTGAATGCGACAATTGTACAACATCAAAATCAGTACATGAAATAAATTTAGTGGAACAGGACCCTAACCGAGGTTTTCGCTTCGCTCACTACAAGCGGAGTGCTTTCCCATTAACAGATATAAATTTTAATAAACCGAACCTAATTAAATGTACAATCTGAATGCGACAATTGTACAACATCAAAATCAGTATATGAAATAAATTTAGTGGAACAGGACCCTAACCTACCCCTATGCTTCGAACTGGGTGATTCGTGTTTAACGTGTAAGCAAGCATATGCTTGCGTGTAGTCATAATTGTTATGCGGTTGATTTTATTTAATTTTTATTTAATTTTATTAGGTTTATATCTTTTTCAACTACTATTGAAAACCTGACAGTATTAAAACCACTATCATTCAGTCAGACATAACTGAAGTTTTCAGTTATATATAAGTGAAAAGTCTATTCTAATTAACAGCTCGCTCCACTTGTTTTTGGTTTTCACATTCGCATAAATAACAAAAAGCGATCATCGGTAGTACTCCGTCTGGTTCGTCATAATCTTCTAATTTGTGATTCGTTGGGTGTCCGTTACATGGCGTAAAGTAGGGAAGAATATCCTTGTCTTCGATCATGCTTTGGGGTAATAAACCATTTATAAACCATTTTCTGATGTCGTTAGTGAGATATTTTAGAATAATCGATTTATCTAATGACTGAATAACTTCTTTACATAGTGTCATGTTTGTACTTGCATTAATAATATTTATTCGTACTTTGCGTCCAACCACCTGTGTTTATATTACGATAGTGAGAAGATATATGAGAATGAAATACTTAAATATATGTATATATATATATATATATATATAGGTAATAAGAGAACCCTACGTCCAGCAGCGGACTGCAATAGGCTGATGAAGATATATAATAATATAACAAAAATAATATACATCATTCTACCATTATCAACCATATTGGTAAGAAGACAATCATTATGAAATTTGTAAAGCAACCTCAAACATTGAGAGTTAAAAACATTTGTGTTGAGCTGCAAAATGTAAGTCATCGTCATAACAAACTATTGCCGAATACAATTCGTTGTATTATTTGTGGGCCTTCGAATTGTGGGAAGACTAATTTAATGATTGGTTTAATTTTACATGAAAATGGGTTGAAGTTCAATAATATTTATGTTTATTCCAAAACTCTTTATCAACCAAAGTATATTTTTCTTGAATCAGTTTTGAAAAGAGTGTCTGGTGTATCATTTCTTAAGTTTAGTGAAAATGATCAAGTACTAAGTACACATGATGCCAAACCTCATTCTGTAATAATATTTGATGATATTGCTTGTGAAAATCAAAGCAATGTTCGAGATTATTTTGCAATGGGTAGACATAAAAATATAGATTCCTTCTATTTAAATCAGACTTACAGTAAAATTCCTAAACAACTAATTAGGGATAATACTAATTTAATTATTATTTTTAAGCAAGACGAAATCAACATGAAACATATATACGATGAACATGCTTACACAGATATGACGTGGTTTGAGTTTCGGAAAATGTGTGCAAAAATTTGGGAGAAACCATATAATTACTTAGTAATCAACAAAGATTGTAGCAAGAACAAAGGATGCTATCGTAATAAATTCGATACTTTTGTAGTCTTTGATTGATATTTACATATTTATTATGTACATAAATATATATATATATATATATGAATGTTTTATTCTTACCATATTATTATCAATTGACACACGGTAGATAGCATAACAAATTTCAAAATGGAACAATCATTAAAACATAAAATTGTGAACGCTGCTGAAGCTGTAAAGAGAAAAGTTCGCAAAATGCGTGACCTCGAAATGGATCGTAACAAAACATTGGAATCGGTCTTCAAACCTGTAACAGATCCTCTTAACGAAATTGTTCAACACAAATACAACACAAAGGTTTATAAGAAATTAAGTGAACCCTTAATGTCATCAAAAATGGAGGATGAGAACAAGTCGGTTATGAATAAAACATTAAAAAGAAAATCAAGCATCACTTATGACGATTATGCAACAGAGGAAGAAGAAAATACTAACGATGAAACTGATGATGAAACTTCTGACGGAAATGAATCTTTTAAGTCTATGGATTCTTATGTTGGAAAAAATACATCATCGTGGTCTTTATCTTCTGAGGTACTAGATAACGTACCTTTTGGAGTAAGAATTACGAAGGGAAAATTAATGCTTGGTTCGAGTGCAATCGAATTTAATGATAACAGTATTGCTGTAGCAGGAAAGACGTATGAAACTACATCGGGCTTAAAACAACTTTTGCTCAAGAAAACCCCGGATCTAAGTATTATAACAAGTAACGATTATAAAAAATATAAGACGATGTTAATAGATACTAATGCACATCGACGAGACTATGATCCAGAAAAACCTATAAAAAGTAATAAGGGTCAGAAGTACTTGCAAATTATTAAACCACTATTCCGTATGAGTAAAGAGTCACCTAGTACTATCACACAAAGGAAAGGAGAAGGTTTACCTATTCAGAAGCAATGGAAGAAAAATGTAGATTTTGTATATTGGGATGATCCGAACGAACTTGTTGATAGGTTAAAGTTGTTGATTGCATCCAAAGATGCTGGTAACACTGGACTAGATAACGAAATAATATCTATTGTAGAAGAATTACGTGAGAGTGGTATTGTCAATCATTAAATGTTGATGTAAAACTTAGTTTAGTTCATTTTACTTTCAACCTTTCAGCTTATTTAATCTCAACATGAATATCGATAAATTCGGACACCACGTTCATAAAAGAATGCGATTTATGGACATGATTGTAAATGAAAATAATAATAATAATAATATACTGAAATCGGAAAATGGAGAATTTAATTTAAAATCAACAAGATTGAGGGGTGTAAAAATGCCTACTGAATCAGATGACATTGTAAACAAAGAATATGTTGACAAAATTGTGTCAAAATTTTACACGAAGGAGGAAGTTGACTCTTTGCTTAACAATTCATCTGCAAATATTTTACATAACATTGAAACAATGATAAAAGCTTTAAAAGCATCAATACCACATCTTATCGATCAGTATCTTCAGAATATTTACAGTAACACGAACAAGGATCGAGTTAGACCATCATAATGATAAAACAACAAGTTGTAAATGAAATTCATAAAGCTGTGCGAAAGAATTTCATTCGAAGGTCTGTTATGTTGAAAGGAATTGACGACTTATGGCAAGCTGATTTGATTGATTTCCAAGATTTAAAAAAGTTTAACTCAGGATTTAATTATATTTTAGTTGTGATCGATTGTTTCTCGAAATTTGCTTGGGCAGTACCGGTAAAATCAAAAACTAAAACCGAAATCTCAAATGCCTTCGCAAGCATATTACAAAAATATCATCGTCATCCTAATTATCTACAAACTGATAAGGGAACAGAGTTCTATAATGATGTTTTTAGAAGGTTGCTATTGTCTGTAAATATTAAACATTATTCAACTTATTCGACTAAAAAGGCGTCTATAGTTGAACGATTTATTAAAACATTAAAAAATAACTTATTTAAAAAATTTAGTCTAAATGGAAATTATAAATGGGTAGGTAAGCAGCTGAATGATGTAATGTATACATATAATAACACAAAACATAGCACCACCAACTTCAAACCATCAGATGTCGATATTTCCAACACGGTACTAGTAATGAAAAATATTATAAAATCTCAAAATAAAAACAAGAAGAATAATTTCAAAAATAAGTTTGATGTTGGTGATTATGTTCGTATTAGTAAATATAAAAAATGTTTTGAAAAGGGGTACACACCAAACTGGTCAACGGAAATATTTACAATCAAAAAAGTTAATAATACCTGTCCTATAACTTATTTAATAGAAGACCAACAAAAGCAACCTATATTAGGTGCTTTTTATGAACAAGAACTTCAAAAAACTAAATATTATAATATTTATTTAATAGAGAGAGTTATTAAAAAGAAAGGTAATAAATTATTTGTGAAGTGGCTTGGTCTAAACAATGATAGTAATAGCTGGATTGATAAAAATGCTATAGTAAATTAATAAATCCGGTATATATTTAGCGTATAATTAAATGTTCTAACATTAGTTATTAGACAATGCGTGGTGGAGGACTTGTTAACACAATCATAAATAATCTACCATTTGAAGCACATTTACCTGGATACAACTATTGTGGACCAGGAACCAGATTACAAGAACGCTTATTGCGCGGAGATAAAGGAATTAACGCGTTAGATGAGGCTTGTAAGCAACACGATATTGCATATAATAATCCATATTTACCCGTGAGACATAAAGCAGACTTAGTACTGCTTAATATGGCTAAACAACGCTTAAAATCGAAAGATGCAGGTAAAGGGGAAAAACTTGCATCATGGTTAGTGAGTAAAGTAATGAAAACGAAATTAAAGAGGGGAGCGGGTGTTAAGTCATTTAAAGAATTAGTATCAAATATACGATCTCAAATTCGAAAAAAGAAACCTAAAAATACAAACACAGCTATAAAGTATGCATATTTAGCTGCTAAGAAACTTTTCTCTAATAAACATAAAATCCGAGTACCACGAATCATTCCTTTACCCAAAACAGGAGGAATTCTTCCTCTAATACCGATATTTGCGGGATTATCAGCTTTAGGAAGTTTGGCAGGAGGAGCAGCAACGTTAGCTCGTACCATCAACGATATTCGACAAAATCGTCAGGGACCTGAATCGCAACGAAAGGAAACAATATCAATAGGCAAAGGTTTATACATCAAACCGTACAAAAAAGGAAGCGGATTATTTGTAAATTGTTCAAAAAACTAATCACGAGGCTACCCAAGCGTGCTTTGAGTAATATAGATATTCTGAAGTATACAAAAAATATTCCATATTTTCGCGGAGTGTTCATGAAAGATCAGTTACCACCAAAAGTAAAACGCAACGAATGCGGAATTGTCAATTTAGATAATCAAGTTAATAATGGTACTCATTGGGTAGCTTACGTCAAAGTTAATAATTATTGTGAATATTTCGATAGTTTTGGTAATCTGAAACCACCAACAGAACTAGTTCAGTATCTCGAGAATAACAATATTTTATATAATTATAATAGATATCAAAACTTTAATGAAGTTAACTGTGGACATTTATGTATAAAATTTCTAGAAAGATTTTGGAATAAACAGCAAACATCTATATAAGTTAATCTTCGTTATTTTATTTATCATTTTCACAATGACCTTTACTCTATCCATAACTGGAAACTCATCTGTCTTATCCACGTTTTATTCACCCACTCTTCAACTTGATGGTGAATATGAATGTGCTCTAGTGTACTTGTCTACGTTTAACTCTATTCCAAATATTGACAGTAGAAATAATAAATTTTATTATGACAAAAATAAATTAATTGAAATTCCAGAAGGAGTGTACGAACTTCAAGATATTAATGATTACATAAAAAGTAATATTAAAGATGTATCTTTTCATTTAAATTGTAACAATAATACATTGAAAACATCTATATTTTGCACTAAGGATGTTCATTTTGAGAAAAATAATTCACTTGGATCATTGTTGGGTTTTGACAAACAGTCTCTCAAAGCTAATATAATACATGTGTCACATCTTCCTGTAAACATTTTATCAACGACAGTGGTAAGGGTTGAATGTGATATAGTAAGCGGATCATTCATTAACGGAGAACCTAGTCATATTATTTATGAGTTCGCTCCAAACGTGCCACCTGGATATAGAATCATAGAAGTTCCAAAAAATATTATTTATTTTCCAATCAATCAAAACAACATTAATAGTGTTAATATCAGGTTGTTGGATATAAACAATAATTTAGTTAATTTAAGGGGTGAGGAAGTACAACTTTATTTACATCTCAAGAAAAAATGATAGTCTATAATAAATATGTAAGTTCAAAAAGTAAAAAGTTCAGTTCACATCAAGCTATCTCAAAAGGAACACCTAAACCTAAAATTCAACTTACTCAGGAAAACATAAACTTTCTCAAACAAATCGGATTGATAAAATGAACATGTTGGATATATTGTCGACCCCAACCTATGATAATACAGTAGACAGCATCGAATTTCATTCTTATAAACCATATATAACTAGTTTCAACAGGAACGATGAGATTCGCATACCTATTAATCAACAAGATTTATACATATTACCATCAGCGAGTACATTATATTTGGAAGGCAAAGTTATCGTAAACAAAAAAGATTGCAAAGACGTAGCTATGAGTGTTCATTTTACAAATAATCCTTTGCTTTACTTCTTTCAAGAAATTCGGTATGAGCTAAATGGTATAGAAATTGATAAAATAAAGAACGCAGGTATCACTACTACTATGAAATCATTACTTTCTATGAATGAAAACGAGTCAAGAATGTCTAAAGCTTGGGGGTGGGATATTGATGGTACGAAAAACGTAAATTCTGGTTATTTTTCTGCTTCTATACCCCTCTCTTATATTCTCGGATTCGCTGAAGATTACAAAAAAGTTATAATAAACTGCAAACATGAATTAATCTTGTTGAGAAGTAAAACTAACCTGAACGCTGTGAAACTGAGCACAGGTGAAGTATTAGACGATATCGAAATCACCAAAATTATCTGGCGTGTTCCACATGTTAAGGTATCTGATAGGGAAAAACTTAATTTGTTAAAAGTTTTAGACAAAGACAGATCCATACAATTAGTGTTCAGAAATTGGGATCTATACGAATATCCTTTATTACCAAAAACCACAAAACATACGTGGTCTCTTAAAACTTCAACTCAAATCGAAAAACCTAGATACGTCATAATAGGTTTGCAAACTAACAGGAAAAATAATGCGAGTGCAGATATGTCTCGTTTTGATCATTGTAATTTACGAGAGGTCAAGGTTTATCTTAATTCGACTTATTTTCCATATGAAAACCTTAATGTAAGTTTTTCTAAAGATAATGTCGGTTTATTATACGAGCAATATGTTAAATTTCAACAGTCCTACTTCGGACGTCGCATGGAACCTTTACTTAACCTCAAACAATTTAAGGATATTGCTCCGTTGTTTGTTATCGATTGTTCTAGACAAGTAGATAACTTGAAGACGGGAGCTGTAGTGGACGTAAGAGTAGAAATAGAGAGTGATACTGATTTACCCGATAATACTTCAGCTTACTGTCTTATCCTTAATGATTGCATAGTCGAGTATAAACCATTGAGCAGTCTAGTCAAGAAAATATCATGACTCCTGATATAATAATAGTTGATATCCAAGGATTTAAAGATTTAAGCAATAAATTTATCATAAAAGAGATGGCGCTAGCTACTCCGTGTTATACACAGACATTTTTAATTAAACCGCCATATTCGTTTAACTACTTATCTGCACAAGAAAAAAAGCAAGTGAAATGGTTAGAAAGAAATCGTGGCATTTATTGGAGTGAGGGACACATCGATTATAGAGAATTTAAACGTATTATCTCACCATACTTACAGCATAAAACAGTTTTAATGAAAGGTAGGGAAAAAATAAAGTGGTTGACGGAATTGACACCAAATTGTAATCCACAAGATGTTGGAGAAAAGGGGTGTAGTAATTTATTACAATTATGTAACCAATATTGTAAAGATTATGATTTTAATTGTATTTTTCACACAAAGCACTGTGCTTTAAAAAATGTACTTTGTATTAAAAAATGGTACATCGAAAATAAAAATATCCTCGAATTCGATTAAGTAATGAAAAATAAATATTATATATAATTGAGTTATCTATGTGTTTGATTTAAGCCCGCAGCAAACAGAAGACGTAATTAACGTGCGTTAGAGCGTTAAAGCATTCCAACCGCGCTGTGTTGTATTGAACTAGGCTATACCTATCCTGTCAAACAGAACGATACGCGATGCTCTAACACAGCGTTATGAACGGATGAACGGTATGAATAAATCGCTTACACCGTACCGCGTTAATAACGCTCTATTTTGTTGGCGTCTTTAACTAAATCACGACTATCAATAAAGATTTTAAGTCCCACGTGGTAATGGGTGAGCCTACCGCCACCTAGAGACTTACTTATTCCAAACGTGAATGTAATCTAGTAATATTGCTTTGGTCATCAAATTATATCCACATGAACAACGCGTAACACTGACCTATATTTCATTTCTGATCATGTTACAACAAGATTATGTAAGATGCGTATAGGTATACTATGAATAAGGTGATTCATAGGTACCTACGCGACATATCTACTCATAGTTTTATTACTAGCAGCCGCACGCGACTTCGTCAACGTGAACTCAATAGTCTATGTGTTCAGATGTAATTTTAAGCTATAAAACTGCTAATTATCATCAAAATACGTTCACTGGATTTTTCGTTGAAAAAGTAACAAACATCTAATCATCTTTACATTCTATCAACCTTACATTTATAATATTAGTAGGTTATTGAGATTTTATCATTTTATCTTCTATCAATCTATTTTATTAGAAAAAACTGTCTTAATGCATACTTAGTAGGCATGCATAATTACATCTCGCTTCTACTAAAAATCCTATTTTAGAGTTCATGGTTACCCTAGGAATTTAAGGAAGGAATACAATACGCAAATAAAGAAACCTTAGATAGTTCTTATCATAGACCACTTTGAACGATGTCGCGTTGACAAATACAGCATAAGTTATTAGCTGAAATTGATACAGTCAAACAAAGCCTAACAATAATGATGTTCACACAATATAAGGTTGCTTTGTAACAGTACGAGTATATTGGGTGATGATGTGTAGAAAAATATGTACACTTACATAATAATAATATATTTGATAATCAGCCAAGTCGATCGCCGCCGCAGATCAGCTCTATTTTGATGCTCCTGTGAAACTGGATACGGGTCTTTTCTGTAATAAAATATAAAATGGTTATGATTGTTGTACTATTTTATATGTGTTCATACTGTTGGAACACCACCTACATCACAGAAATAATTCTACATCCAACAGTGGTTACGAGAAAAAGTAGTCTAAAACTCTTTTAGACTAGTTGTTTAGTTAATAATAACTACTTTAAAAGTTAACATTTCAGTTTAGGTTCCTACTCAATTGTATTAGCAATGTTACTATAAATCCATATAACTATAGATCTCAACAACGTAAATTGCTAGGTTTCTTCATTAGCTTATGATATCTATGTTATATAATACTAGCGGACACCTCAACTCCGCCCGCGTGGACTACAGAAAAAAGTGTCAACCCATCAGTATAAAGTGGTTTACGTACTTCTAAGTAAAAATCTGGTTTTAAATCCAAGGCGCGCAAATACGCACCATCCTTATAAGGAACTATAGAGTGTTCTCTCAAGCGATGAAGCTAACAACTTGTCACCGACCTTATATATCTGACCCTGCTACGCTAAACGTGACTGTAGGGATCTTTTCGATCATGGTGGCCATCTCAACTAAGATTAGCCGACTGCGCAAGATATAATTATAGTGCGCAAGTGTATGCACAAACACAGAACAAGAACAGTAAAATTGTTTTAACTGTTACATACCGAAAATGATTTAACGAAGAGCAGAGTGACAAAGCACAGAGACGGTCAGCAAAATCCCAGCTTCGGCTTCTATTCCAGAGTCGTGGTGTGGTGGTGACAGCTCAAGTCCAGAGACGGTGAACAAAATCCCAACTTCGGCTTCTACGACGGTGATGACTTGCTTCAGGCTCAGAGCGCTTCTACTTGTACTTTTAAACAAGGACTGGAACGAGTGAAGCATGTTTCGAAATGTTCGTGTTTTATACCATTCCTAAAATCGAATAATTAATTATTCAAACGAATTATGTTTCATTAAAATCGTATGTACTTACCACCATTTGCTTTAAAACTACATAATTACAAATTTGTTAATGCGGATATTTTTTTACCTTCAAAGTAATAATCACATTTAGCTTGCATTTTTTGAATGAGTATTATATTGAATCACTTTTATATTACCAATTTATCATTGCATTTGGTAATTCAATATGGGTACACTGAATGTATCTAGCTTGCACTTTTTTAGCGGTAATATTAATTAGGTAAATATTTTAGGCAAACTAGAATAAAATTTGAACAAATTTAAATAAGCATTTGATTACCTCGATTTCATTGAATAATTATATTTAGCTTGCACTTTTTGCACGACCTCATTACTGTTTTTGTTTCACAAATTAGCATTTGCGTTTGGCTATTCAATTTATGTGTAGAAAATGCCTCTAGCTTGCACTTTTTAGCAGTATATTTGATTTTGTCAATATTATTTTCGCTAAACTAAGGTAAAATTCGTGACAAATTTATTAATGCATGTGTTTTCCTAATAATTACAAGTTTATTGCATTTTTTAACCAACATCTTTATCTTTGTAAAATTCGACATTAAAAGGCCGGTTTAAAATGGTAAACCGTCACAAACAACCCGGACTCATCCAAAGGACTTCATTCAATAGACTCAAGTATAGTTGCACTCCGAGCCGAGATCCTGCGCCTGACCAAGCCGTGAACATCTAGCTGCACTTCTAACCGGGACCCGTTCATAGCCAAGACAAGACTTCGAAGCCTAGCAGCACTCCTCGTAACGTGGTTACAAGTCGAGATCTTGCTCCTCACCAAGAAGCCGTGATCATCTAGCCGCACTCATAGTTGTGACCCGCTCATAGCCAAAACAAGACTTGGAAGCCTTGTTCATCTAATCGCAAGAAAATTCACCCCGAAAATGTAAGTCATAGTTAACATCCATTTCAGTTGGTTTCTGTGGATCATTTTATTACATTCACGTTTGGAATAAGTAAGTCTCTAGTGGGTGGTAGGCTCACTCCTTACCACGCGGGACTTAATAGGTTAACTGATGAAAAGTGGGTATGTAATTTACACATTTCTAACCAATCTCTTTGAAGGATAATGGGCGTGACTATATGCACATATATATGCACATATGTATGTATGTATGTAAATATCTATGTAAACAACAGATCGATAGGATTTTCTATTAGTCGTACGCTTAGCATATAGCGAAACAATTATAAAACACTAGTAACAGTTAGTTGGGTGACTTGAACCTTCTACGATGATTTGTTTATCTAACCAATTTGGTAAGTTTACCTATATTTTAAAAATATAGTTTTGCTATGTATCTAAGCAGACGATGTTTGATTATTAAGTGTCATTCAGAATATTAATTATTTTAATTGTCACCTTCTTATTTATGATAATAATACTATGAGTTTGTATAAATTATTATTTCTTTGTTACAGAAAATGGAGTCGTATGATGATCCGATATTATTTTCACAAAACGCGCAATCTCCTGAATGGAGATTAGAAGAAGTTCATAATAATGATTTAGTTAACAAAATTAAAATAAAAAAAACTTTACCCAAACATAAGAAACAGTTGAATATTCAGAATAAAGTCCATAGAAGGAGTACTCCCGGAGCACCACCATCATTTGTAATGAACAGAAAATCAACGAAGGCAAATAGAGTTTTAATAATAAAAATTATGAACATAAATGATTATGAAGATCAAGAAATTGATAGTGAAAATATACTTTTAAACGCACAATATGTTGCAGACGAAGGGTACAACGAAATCATAGACAGTGCGGAGAGTTTGGTTAGCAAAATTTCTAAAAAAAATTGTGGTTATAGTGTAGGTTTTTAAGACAGTTTAATTGTAAAAAAGGAATTCTGTTTATAATTTTCTCATAATCTATATGTCTAGTGAATAAAGTATTTGGATAAGTTATATAATTTGGTATTTTATTAATCTTAATAAATCCCTACTAATGATAAAGATGAATGTCTCGCTATCATGTCTTATGTTCAAATCCTATACACACCATACATTAATCTTTATTGATAGTCGTGATTTAGTTAAAGACGTCAACAAAATAGAGCACTGTTAGTTTGCAAACCTATTATGACATATCTAGGTTTTTCGATTTGAGTTGAAGTTTTAAGAGACCACGTATGTTTTGTGGTTTTTGGTAATAAAGGATATTTGTATAGATCCTAATTTCTGAACACTAATTGTTTGGATCTGTCTTTGTCTAAAACTTTTAACAAATTAAGTTTTTCCTATCAGATACCTTAACATGAGGAACAAAGATACAAGAGTGACTAGATCCCATGATGAGTAATCCTGTATCGAAAACAATGGAGATTCTCGTAAAGCTGACTCGACGATTCACGGCAACCGTTCCACCGAATAAATTGGACAATACTTTGGTTCTCGCCGGCTGGCGATTCCTTGGTAGTGTAAGTATGTAACATGCCTATCCAAATTCTTTTCAGTTGTGATAGCTCATTGGGCTAAACCTTGGTTAGGGCCCTGTTCCACTAAATTTATTTCATATACTGATTTTGATGTTGTACAATTGTCGCATTCAGATTGTACATTTAATTAGGTTCGGTTTATTAAAATTTATATCTGTTAATGGGAAAGCACTCCGCTTGTAGTGAGCGAAGCGAAAACCTCGGTTAGGGTCCTGTTCCACTAAATTTATTTCATGTACTGATTTTGATGTTGTACAATTGTCGCATTCACATTTAAATAGGTTCGGCTTATTAAAATTTATATCTGTTAATGGGAAAGCACTCCGCTTGTAGTGAGCGAAGCGAAAACCTTGGTTAGGGCCCTGTTCCACTAAATTTATTTCATGTACTGATTTTGATGTTGTACAATTGTCGCATTCACATTTAAATAGGTTCGGTTTATTAAAATTTATATCTGTTAATGGGAAAGCACTCCGCTTGTAGTGAGCGAAGCGAAAACCTTGGTTAGGGCCCTGTTCCACTCTGTTATTGGGAAAGCACCCCGCTTGTAGTGAGCGAAGCGATACGAAAAGCTTTGGGGGGTAGCTTTCCCAATACCGTACTACTAACCATACTAGACTGAGAATACCTATACCAGCAAAAATACGTTTGGCCATAACTTTACGATATTTAGCAACGGGAGATAGTTATCGAAGTCTCCACTACCTATTCAAGGTTTCTGTACCAGCCATTTCGTTAATTATTCCTGAAGTATGCAAAGCTATCAACTCTGTCCTCAAATATGAAATAATGGTAAGTAAGAAACACAAGCAGTTTTAAATTTCGTTTAATCAAATAAGTCAAATAATAATGATGTAATTGCAAAGTAAGTACCTAAGTATATCTAATAGGTGGTAGACGTAATCAAAGACACCAAAAGAAAAAAAAAACATTAAAACGAATTTTGTGTAGCATCCCAGTATGCTCTTTCAATCATACTCAGGTTGTGAGGTGTCTCTGGGATACTGAGCTGTAGTGATGATTCTGACTCTGTTGGTTGCATTACATACGCTTCTTGAGGTTGTTCAGTCTGTGGAATGACATGCACTGGAGAGGGTGTTGAAATAATTTGGTAACCTGAATATTGTGATTGAGGTGACGGTGACGATGAATAATGTGAGCCTGCTCTTGATAGTAGATTATCTGGACAAGGATTTTCTAAAAGAAGACCGTCTATTTTGTACATAATTCTTGCTCGCATTGACCCAGGATATTTTCGTAATCTTTTAGCTAAAAGTTTCGCATAAATGTCGCACTCGTCTTCATCATCTGTATATTTTCTTTTATCCTTCATAACTTGGTTTAAAGTGTCTAAAGACTGGAATATTTTAATTTGTGCTTCATCTATGAGGCTACTAGCTTTTCTTTTCTTTTTTGCGTGATGTGTGCTGGTAGTGGCGATGGAAGTAACTGTGATGGCGAAGGGACTGGCTGTGATGGTAGTGAGGATTCTACATCGCGTGGAGATTGTATTTGAACATCTATTTGAGATTGTATTGGCTCATCTTGTAAATTCTGGAAAATAAATAAATTATTGTTTTTGTTTCAGTTACCACAAACACCAGAGGAATGGTTACATTTAGAAGAGGGATTTAAAAATAAGTTTCCACAGTGTGTCGCAGCTATAGACGGGAAGCATATTGTAATTAAATGCCCATCAAACAGTGGCTCACAATATTATAACTATAAGCATACATATAGCATCCCTAATGGCCCTAGTCGATAGTGAATACCGTTTTATTTTTGCTGATATTGGCGGCCACGGACGCATCAGTGATGGAGGAATTTTTCATAACTGTCTACTTTGGCAAAAAATTGACACAGGCACAATTAATTTGCCACCAGACGCTCCTTTACCCGGAAGGGAAAAGGGTTTTTCGAATATTTAAAAAACCAATTGAGATTGATATAAAGAATGTATCAACAGTAACTATGACTTGTATTTTGCTACACAATTTTTTAAGAAAAAGTACAGCTTCTCGTGACATTTACGCTCCTCCGGGAACTTTTGATTCCATAGTTGACGGAGTACATGTTGATGGCTCTTGAAGACAGAATCAAACCAACCCAGAGACTTCAGCTATTCGGCCAATAGCAGATGTACCAAGACGCTCATCCAGAAATATTTATGAAATTCGAACTGAATTTGCGCAATATTTTCATAATTTAAATAGAGGAAATAACTAATTAAGCAAGTATTTAATCACCAAATAAAAAATGCTTATTGACAAAAAACAAGTGTTTTAATATTTAAATAAACTTACCGTGTCTTCCGTGTTCATCGTCTCCTCAACATCATAGATTGTGCCTAGAAACCTTTCCATGATTTCAAAGGCAAACCATATTGGCTGGAACACCTCGTCAGTGCCTGCTCCGGATCGAAGAGATCCTTTTTTCTTTTTTAAGAGAGTCCTAAACGTAGCCATGAGAGATTTTTTTTTAATTTCAAATCCTCGATTGGCGTATTATTCAAATTGACACTAATCCGATTCCATGCATCATGTACTTTATGCTTTAATTTGAGATTTTTATCACGTGGATCCCTAATAGTTCGCTCAATTTCGTACAGCTCCAAAAATTTTATTATTTTATCATTACTCCACTCCATTGGCATAATGTCGATTGACTCCCAAAAGAAAACGTAGCACAGAATTGATAAATATAAATTATAAATTTGGCCGTACAGAAAACAACACGTCACGTCCTTTCACGCTGGAACGCCGGCAGCAAGTGAGCGAGAATGCTGAATGTAAACACTCGCTCGCGTTCGCGTTACCGTCCTTTGACTTCCGCGCGAAAAACCGACGATGGAGGGAGCGCAGGGCAATGTCAACGGCAGCGGCAGCATCAACGCGAATCGCCTGTTTACATTCTCGCGCTTCCCACTTCCCTGCTCACTTCCCGTCCCAACAGGGCTGAATGTAAATGATGCATTATATATTACCTTATATATTAACACGTTGAGCGCCAGTGTATCATTAATGCACACGTGTGCTAATACAAGTGTGTGCAAAAATGATACACCGCACCCATTGTGTTCAAAGCTTTGTGTATCCTCAATGCACACAGTTTTCATACATTTAGTATGGCGCAAAGAAAGTCTTGGCCTGGGCGAATCTTTTGGTGTATTTGGGTTTAGCTTGCGGTGTATACTTTGGAAAATACGAAATATTTAGTTCTAAGGTAAGTAGATAAAAAAAAATTGTTTTAATCAAAATGTATTAAGAAAGTTGTTCAAAATAACAGAAAAGAAAATTACAAATCTTTTAGTGGGTATTATTGAAACAATTGCGACACAAGAAAATTGCACAAACAGAACAGACGGTAAAAACTTGAGGCGCTCTTTTTGTTTTTCCCGAAATTTTTGTTCCTTCTCTACCATAAACTTTGTAGCATTCGACGCAGCGTCCGCAGACCTTTTTATTGTTGACAACTTTCTGAATCAAATGATGCTTATTAGCAACTGATCTTGCCCGCGAAGAACTAGCCACTTGTTCGACGCTACCATCGCTTGTTGAAGAGTTTCTTTCCAATAAAGCTTGAATCACTTCTTCGCGAAATTGGATTATTGACATTTTTTTCTTTGTTGTGTATTCATTATACAAGAAATGGGCATTTACTATACTGGTACCCCATATGATTTCGAAAGCCAATTTCCTGTACCATTTGGTGCAACGCCGTAACGCCGACCCGTACGTTGCCATCTGATCACTAAGATCAATGGAAGATTTTCCATCATTGTAATCAACAATACACTTTGGTTTTTGGGGCAATGAACCAGGCCTTCTATTTGTATTAGGAACCATCTCCAGAGCTGATGTTTTTGTAGTTAGCATCCTCACATCCCTCTTGTCACGCCAATTTAGTACTACTACTCCATGTCTGCTTTGCTTAGCTGCCATTTCACCTTTTTTCAATTTAGTATTTGTAACTTCTTTCGGTAAATATTTTCTGTTTGCTCTGAGTGTGCCTACTAAATGAGTCTTTCTTCTTCGTAAGCGTAAGGCGAGAGGAACACTCGTGTAATAGTTGTCCGTATATAAAGTTCTGCCTTCATCAAAAAGACCTTCTGTCAGTGACATCACTGTTTTTTCTGACACTTCTACCTCTCGGTCCCTGGATTTTCCACAGTACACAATCAAATTCCAAGTATATCCTTTTTCTGTGCACAATTTGAAAACTTTGATACCATACTTAGCGCTTTTATTGGGAATATACTGCCTAAATAACAGCCTCCCACGCCAGGGTATCAGGGATTCGTCGACACATATTTTTTCTCCTGGTGTGTATGTAGACTTGTAGTTAGTTATAAATTTGTCAAGCAAATCTCGCAGTTTGTGAAGCCTGTCGTTAGGGTCTGCTGCTGAATTATCGGCAAAATGTATGAACTTGAGTATCAGTTCAAAACGGTTTCTGGGCATGATAGATCGAGGTAAGGGTATATTGTATAATTTATGTCCTCTCCAATAGTCTTTTATTGACGGTAGTTTTACTAATCCCATCCAACCAATAAGTGCTATGAATTTTATCATTTCATCGTTTGTTACAGGAACCCAGGCATGTGTCCTAGATCCAGAGGATACATCATTAGTCAGTACTTGTTGAGATGCGTATAAGTTGGTTTGGTCAACTATATGTGTAATGATATCATGAGTCATGAACAAATCAAAGTAGTCTACTGGATCTCCTTGGGCTAAAATTCCAGAGTAAATATCTTTCATACCTTTGAAGGCGACTGTATATTCTATAGGTGGTGGACCTTCTAGATTTGGAATGTCCCATTCCATAGAGTCCAGTTGTTGCTTTAGCCACTCAGATTCAAGAAAATCATCAGATGTTGAACCAGATGTACTGGGAAAGTTTGCAGCAGCTGATGAGCTCGGAGCGTTACTAGCAGCAGATGTACTCGCCCTAACGTTATCGTCATCAGTCCTGCGGCGTTGAGATGTGCGTCTCCTTATTTCTGGTAATGGAGGCATCCCGCTTTCCGAAAAGGTCGATGCTCGCCGAGATGAAAGCGGTGGATTCCAAATCTCATCAGCGCTGTCACTTTCTGAAGTACCCGTCCCTTCACTGTCATCACTATCCGGATTATAGTTAGGATCATACTGAGAATCGTCACTATCAAAGTCCATTTTTTATGCTTTATTTTCACTTTTCTGTAACAAATTAAAACGAAATTTAGAAAAAACAATTACAATATGTAACTCTTATTGTTTTTTCTAAATTTCTTCATGTCTTCTTCTGCGATTTTATCTGAAAAGGATGAAAAATTACAATTAAAACCAAAAAAATGGTGTGAATCATAAATGATACACATGGCCCAGGAGATATCATAAGAAACAAACATATTTGGTAGGCCAGTGTATCATTTATGATACACACTCTAAAAGTGTGGGGGAAAGGGAGGGGAAAGGAAGGGGGGAGGGTTAAAACATATAAATACCACTAAGAAACCAATATAAACAAAAAAATAAAAAAATAAAAAATATGTCAGCATGGTCGATTGCGCTTGGCGCTCAACGTGTTAATAGTTTAGCTATTAAATATTCGCCTCAGGAAATATTTTTTATAATTAGTCTTGAATGTTAGTATTGTAATTTCTTTAAAAACATTAGAAAATTTAACATGCAAGTAGGCTCTGTCAAAAAATAAAAAGAAATAAAATAAACTATTATTTGATAATTAGCGCTTAAGCACATGGCGTTAATATAAAAATTAATCTCCATTATTAAAATATTAAGTTTAAATTTCGATCATTATGAAATTAAGCATATAATGTTAAAATTATTGTGGTCATTTTAAAAACTAATTTAACGATTTGCTTAACTTAACTTTAACGATTAAGCATGTCTATTTTCAGGAAATTAAGCATAATATTAATATACAATATATGTGATACTCATTTTTAAAACTAATTTATTATTTTAAAATAAAAAAGAAAGCATATTATGCTATGGATTTAGTCAAAAATATTATAATTATGATCAGAATCAGTCAGGCTAACATTTTATGTAGGTTTTTTGGATAACATATATTGTAATTATCATCAGAACCACTATCCAGGGCAACATTTTGTGTAGATTTTTTGGATACAATATTATAATTATCACCAAGTAGGCTCTGTCAAAAAATATAAAGCAAGTACTAATATGTTAGTGACTAACTCGACTTACCATATTGACAAAGATCATTGTAATATTTTTATTTCATTCCACATATAATATACCGCCCATTTGCAACGATACGATCTGCAACAAACGTGGAATGTTCTTATTGAGTATGAAAATATATAAAAAATACATGTGTTCGAAGACTTGCTTACTTGAATACACAAATAACTCACAAAAGAAGTTTGCATTGTTGAATTTTATTTGGCAACACTCTGAAGCTGCGCCTTTTTTAAAGAGTCTGATGAAGATTCTTTGTTCAACGCTAAAGTTCTATTAGTTATTCTACAATAATTGCGGATTACTACCAGACTCATTCGCTGCAACAGTCGATCGACGATCTTATATTTGTAAACTTTACACATCCACGAAAAATCCATGTCAATAAGCATCTATGTCTTTTGTTTAGGAATTTAGGTGGATCGCGTCGCGTTAAACTCGGGCATCTCTGGACCGCAAGCGAAAAGACCTCCGTAAATAGTTCAATGTAATTTCACGATGTATCCACTTCTTGTGGGTCTTCTTATACACCTTATATATTCCGTACAGAGCTCCTAGGGCCATAAGGGTTAGGATTACCACCAGAAGGATATTAGTGGTACTGGCGTGGTGTATCAGATCTTCCTTTGCCGAAGCCGAATTACTTCCTCCCGAAGCACTTTGCGCGATAACTATTCTGCTTAGTTTGTGTCGAACCCATTTTTTATTTTGAAATTAAAACTTTTGAACACGAAATAAAAATATCGTAATAAACGACAGTCAGGCTGACACGTATAGAATTATTGAAACTTTTCCATTTCGCTCTATGGACTCGAAGGCGCCGTAACACGAGATATTCCGTCGCCCTTTCCAAACATGGCACGGGTCGCCATGAAGGGAAGTTGTAATTGATGAACAACAAGTTCGGTTGGAATACACTTTATTACTGACTATCTTATTATTAGATACAGTATTATATATTAGTAATAGTACATCACTTCAACTGCAGCGCAACCCACTGCGTAGTGTTCTTATTTAGTTGCACTTTAAGTGCTACTAATGCTTTTTTCCACTGCTCGAGTCTAGGCGTGGACACCGCATCAACCTTATGGTAAAATTTTACCTCCACGAAGTACTCTCCTTCTACATATGCCGTAAGCCGCAACTTTCCGTCTGCAACGCGATTCACAAGAGACGACGTGAGGTCATCGCTCGGTGTTGAGTTGACGGTGGTCGATCACGATTGTCCTCTGACCCAAAGAGGTTTCCGAAATTCGATTGTTGAGTTTTACTGTAAAAATAAAAATATATAGGAATTCATTACAATTACAACATCTTGAAGACGTACTAACTAAAAATATGAGAAATAGTATATATTTCAGCGTTCTTGATTTCAAGGATCGTAATACACAAATACCTAGAAATACAAGCAATAATAGAAAATTACCTTGATTTAGAATCAATGGCTGCTTACTCTCAGCAGCTTTACGTTTCGTCGTAGATTGCGAATGCGAGGTACTATTCTCAGAAGCTGTACGTTTGGTCTTTTTCTTTTTTGGTTGCACCTTTGCAGCCTCAGGCTTTGCAAGCGGACGAGAGTATTCGACCTCGGAGTTAGATCCAAAACCAAGCACACAAAGATTATTATCTTAATGATAATCAAAGAAAGTCTAGAACTATCATCATAATATTTAATTAATCAATAAACTCCTGTCCTGTGCACATCCTTCCGTGCATGTCTGCGACACTTGCGTATTGCCCCCGATTGCTTCATCTTCTGATTCCTTTAGACATTTCGATGAAGTTTTAGTCCGAAAGCGGATGCAAGTAGTTTTGCTAAGCCTATATGAAGGCGGCCGGCACACAAACGGGATTCTATATCCTGATAATGTACCAAGAATATTAGGGGGGGTGAGATAAATGAAACACAACAGGTTTGGACGGTGGTTTATTCCGGACTGAGAGCTACCCACAATACCATACATCACAATTCTCCCTCTTAAACTTACCTAAATAACAATAATAATTATTACTTACTAATTAATTACATGTGAGTAATTAGCGTAACTGCGACAGTCGAAACATAATGTCTATCCAAACTAACTTTACAAACTGTGACCAATATACAGGTAGATATAAAAAATGACAATAAACAAACAAGTTGTGTATGCTTTCATACCGAATAAAACAATAAGTAGGTATCAATTCTAGTGTAAGTGTAGTACATACACAGCACTTATCTAAACACAAAGATTTCTTATACTAAATTAAATGAATGTACCGGTGGTTATCACTAATCTTGATTACATGTACCTATTTATTTACAAACATAACATGGTGGTTTTCGTAAACGACACTGGCGGACTGGGCGCGTGGTGCGGGAGGGCACGGCGACGACGGTGTCCGCGAGCTCGCGGCTGGCGGAGGCGGCGTCGGTAGTGGCGGCGGCGTGGCCGCTACCCTAGCGGTGTCCTCGTTATAATTATCCAACTTACTGTCCTCACATTCTTCCCATTCATCCTCGCACTCATCTTTTTCCCTCTCTAGCTCAGAATGTCTCGGACTGGGCGTCGGGCCCGCAGAGGAGTCTACGGGATTCGATGGACAGACGAGTGAACTTCTTGATTTACGTTTAAGCTGGTCGACATGGCGATGATTCTCTCTACCAAGTGTCTTGTACCTGATAATCGGTTGCACCTAGACGGCTTATGATGCGGCCTTGAATCCAACGATCCGCGCCTCGGTACTTCCTAAACCATACTGGTTCCCCAGGAAGAAATTGACGGGTACCAGTCGGGCCGTTTTTAACCTGATGTTTTTGTGAATGTAAAATTTTGTCCTCCCTTAAGAAGGTCTAAGAATATCCCCGGTTTAAGAATATCTAATCGCGTTCGCAATCTACGTCCGTACATAAGGGTTGCCGGGCTCTCGCCGGTCGAGCAATGTTCTGTATTACGGTAATGTAACAAATATGTGTATAAAAAGCTTTCTATTTCTTTATTTTCTTTATGTGCCTTCTTGATAACTTTTTTAATGGTTTTAACTGCATTCTCCGCCGCCCCATTTGAGGCTGGATGGTAGGGTGCTGAGAATATGTGTTCTATGCTGTTACTTTTTAGAAAAGACGCAAATTGTTGGCTTGTATATGGTGGTCCATTGTCCGAAACAATCTGTTTAGGTATACCATACCTAGAAAATAGTTCTTTCAGTCTCATAATAGCGTGTACTGCACTGGTATTAGGGACGGGAAACACTTCGAGCCATTTAGTTTTTGCATCTATTACTATTAAATATATTTTATTATAAATTGGGCCTAAAAAGTCAACGTGAAGTCGCGCCCACGGCCTAGCAGGCCAGGGCCAGGGGCTTAGAGTGTGGCGCGGCGGCGCGTCGGCTTCGCCCGCGCACACTGAGCAGTCGCGGCACGCCGCCTCGACGGCCTCGTCCACCCCGGGCCACCACACGTAGCTACGTGCGATCGCTTTCGATTTCACGATGCCCATGTGTGGTTCGTGAATTGCCATCAATACTCGCCGTCTAAGTGTCTCCGGTATCACCACCCTATGTCCCCACATTACGCAACCCAGTTCTTCATATAGCTCGGTTTTACGATTGAAAAATGGTCGCAAAGTTAACACTTCATTGTCCTTTGGCCAACCGTCTCTAATATAAGATAAAATTCTACCCAAACATGGATCACGAGCGGTCTCTTTTTTTACAATCTTATAGTCCAGTAGCATTTCTGACTGTGCAAAATGTAAATAAGTTCTGGAAATTCTAGTGGTTTTAATCTGGACTGAATTGGCAAACGCGATAGGCCATCCGCACAGTTTTGTTTTGTATTAACGTACTCGATATCGTACGAGTACGCGGACAAAATAACTGCCCAGCGCTGCATTCTACTGGCAGCCATCGTCGGGATACCATGTTTAGGTCCAAATAAACTTACTAACGGTTTGTGGTCTGTTTTTAATGTAAAACGCCTACCATATATATACTGGTGCAATTTTTGTAAACAAAAAACTATTGCTAGCGCTTCTTTATCTATTTGAGAATAATGTTTTTCTGCCTCGTTCAAGGTGCGCGATACGTAGATGACGGGCCGATCACCTTTCTCGCTCGGCTGACTCAGCACTCCTCCGATGCCGCGTGGCCTCGCATCGCACGTGACCGTGACCGGTATCGAGCTATCATAATGCGCTAGGACTTGTGCACTGCATAGTAAAGATTTGATGTTTATAAATGACCTATTACAATTCTTACTCCAGCACCATGTTACACCTTTTCTCAGTAAATCATATAGTGGGGACAATATGGTACTAATGCCGGGGATAAATTTGGCGTAAAAATTTACCATTCCTAAAAATGATCTTAGTTCAGTTATATCTTTTGGAGTAGGTAATTTAACTACAGCCTCCACCTTTTTAGGGTCTACCTTAATGCCGTCCTTAGATATAATGTAACCTAAATACTGTACCTCGTCCAACATAAATTGACACTTACTATGTTTAAGTTTCAAACCACATTCGTTTAAACGCCGTAATACACGATCTAATGTAACTAAATGATCTTTTTCATTAGGTGAGCCTATGATTACGTCATCCAAAAATACTTCTACATTTGGAATATTATTTAGGAGGTTCGCCATGATCCTTTGAAAAATTCCCGGGCTCGAAGATAGACCATACACCAGCCTATTGTACCTAAAAAGGCCTCGATGTGTATTGACTACCGTTAGATATTTTGAATCGTCTAGTTCGATCTGGTTATAGGCCTGTGAAAGATCTATTTTTGAAAATATTTTTGCGCCGTTAAGACCTACCAAAAGATCATCTATCCTGGGGAGGGGGTACCTATCGACCAGCAAAACGGGATTTATCGTTACTTTGTAGTCAGCACAAATACGAAGTCCACCGTCTGCCTTATGTACCGGTACCAGAGGCGTCGCCCAGTCCGAGGCGTCCACGGGTTCGATGACCCCCTCGCGCAGCATGGTGTCGAGCTCGGCGCCGCGCCCTCGCGCACCCACAGCCTTAAAAACTGCCTGGAGAAATGTTCTCAACGATTATCGACAGACTAGTAAGGGAAAAAAGGTACAAGCACTGCCAAAGCCTCTCTTTGCCCAGCTGCTCAAAAAATCTCTTGACAAAATTGAAGGTACGTCTTCTGATAATGTGAAAGCCGGATTTTAGAGCTGTGGCTTGCAACCGATTTCACCTTCTACCGTTTTGAACAAACTACCAACGTACACGTCTCAGACAGAAATTTGCGATTCTGTTGGTACAAGTTTCATTAACTACATAGAAGAAATAAGGCAAGGAGATTTAAATGTGAAGAAAGGAACAAAATTCCAATTACCTGTCACAGCTGGGAAAAGTGTTTCGGCTGAGGAGGTCGTAAAATATTATGAAGAACGAGACAAGACAAACAAAAGTAAAGGACAAAAGGGAGACAAAAACGACGCGCAATCCAAGAAACGAGGGCGACCCATGGGATCTAAGAACAAAAAAAAGAAGGTTACTAATGATGAAGAACAAGAAAAAGGTTTTCAGAGTGACCAGGTTAAGAATGGAGAAGTAGAAGATACAAGTATTATTGAAAAAAAATGTGATAATGAGTCTCAAGAAATTGAAAGAAATGTAATAGTTGTAGAAGCTTTAGTTCACCAACCTCCTCAACACGCCAAGACACCTGCTGGTGAAGTAAGCAACACTTTTAAAAATCAAGCCGTGGCAGAAGATATTAGGCAGGAAATAGAAATGTTAAATGAAGAAAGTACAGACTTAGATATAGGTAGCGAAGTGATTATAATGGAAGAAGAAATTATAGAGGAATATACAGTAGAAAAGGCAAGTGGGGAGCTAAAACCTGTAGTTTTAGCGACTGAGAAATGTGCAGGAAAGGGAGACGTTGAAGTCCCGAAAATCAAAGAGGGTACATATTGTATCTTTAGAGAAGAGGGAAGTTTGTTCCCAGGAAGAATACAAAAAGTTAACCCCTTACAAGTCTGTGTGCTCCAAAAAAATTTTTTAGGTGGTTGGTCTTGGCCTTCTAAAATTGAAATATGTCGAATCAATGAGGCCAATATAATTAGTATTTTGAAAGACAAACAGGTATCCAGAAAAGGCGGTCACACTTATATTGACGATGACATTTTGTTTATGGAATGGGGTGAATGACTTAAAAAATTAAACATTTTTTAAAGATAATGTTGCTAGTAAATAACGATTTTGATCTCTTTCGATGGCCAAATTAACGTGTAATTTATTTTGTTTCACACTACTTTTCTACTTTACCTTGATTTAATAAATAATTATAATAAAATAACGATCTTTTTTTCCATCAAATTAGTCCACCTTGTTTTATATGGCAATACCGAGCTATCTATCATATTTACACGTCAGTGTCAGATGTTATTTTGGCAGATTAGGTTTTTTAAATAAAAAACATCATTTATTGTTACCCAAACCTTCAATTATTCGAATAACACGTTCTATGCCGAGAAAAAAAACGCAGTTTCCTATTCAGGCCGTGTCGGTGATGGTTGACATATAGACTTTCAGTTCAAGCCGCGTCAGTCAGTGATGACCGCATTTTACGAGGGTTTTCGTTTCGTTCTTACAGGCCGTTGGGCAGTGCTGTCAAACTAAATATCATATTAATTGACCCGCGTGGCCCTCTAGCTTTTCCATATCAAGTTGGTTTTTGAAAAATTTAAGAACTTAGAAAGAAAAACTACAATTACCATACAAATAAATTTATTGAGAAAACCACAAAAAATCAAGACATTTTTTTTTCTAAAAATTTAACTCAATTAACAGTAAAACTTTCTTTAACATTGGTAGATAACAACGATAACAAATAGTCATATAAAAAGGAACAGTAATGAAAAATACCTATAAAATTATATATGAACGTTGGCAAAACACTCAACACATAGAAATGGTTTGTCTGGGCAAGCATTACAGAAAGTAGGTACTTTTTTGGTCTTGTTTCTGGCTATTACACGCCCAAATGTAGACACATTTTTCTTGTAACATTCTACACAAGACCGACGCACCTTCAAAGAAGGTCCTGCTTTTTTCTGAAGAACGTGTTTTCTTCTTGTTGTTCGGCCCGAAGGTGCTCTGGGTATTGAAGGTTTTGACATAAAACTCTTTAGTATTTCTTTTCTAAAATCTACTATAGGTATGGACTTATTTGTGACGCTTTTATACAAAACTAAAGCGTTTACCATTGCGACATTCAAAATAAGATCAAATGCCAGTTTTTTATACCATTTTAGGGACTTCCTTAATGGAGTTTGATATGCTGCCATTTGATCAGCTAAATCCTCTGCTCCTTTTGCCTTGTTATAATCTACAACAATAGCCGGTTTCATCGTGGTTTTATTTTTTTTGGTAACGGAAACAAAACGTGTTGAATGTTTTGTGGAAAGTACCAACACATCTCGTTTATCTTTCCATCGTAAAACAGTTATCCCATCCTCACTTTCTTTCGCTATAAACTGGCCTTTTTTCAGCTTCGTAGAAACGACAACCTTAGGAAAATGCTTCCTATTTTTTCGTAAAGTTCCAATTAGATGTGTTTCATTTTCCAGGAGCTCTCTGGCTAAGGGTACACTTGTGTACCAGTTATCTGTGTATAACGAATATCCTTTATTAAGTAAGTCCTGGCAAAGGTTCATTACAACTCTTTGAGGCGTGACATTCACTTCTTCGTTTTGTTTACCAGCATATATATTTATTTTAAATGTATAACCAGGTAGGGTACACAGTTTAAAGAGTTTGATCCCGTACTTATGACGTTTTTGCTTATTATACTGGCGAAATAGCAAGCGTCCTCGAAACGGAACCATACTTTCATCAACGCATATGTCTTGACCGGGAATAAAATTTCTTTTGAAATTGACATTCAGAATATCCAGTAAGTGTTGAACGCGGTGAAGTCGGTCCGATTTGTTATTATCGTCATCTTGGGAAAAGTGGATCATTTGTAAGAGCAGCTCAAACCTATTTCTAGACATTACAGATCGAGGAAAATTTTGGCCAATGATTTCATCCGTGGACCAATAATCAGCAAGTTTCGGAAGCTTTACCAAACCCATGTACAAAATCAAGCTGAAAAAATGTTTCATCTCAGAAAGATTCGTTTCAGACCAAAAGCGAATTCTTGCATTTTTCGAAGCTTCAGCAGTGTTACTTATCTTAGTTATTGCGAAAGCATTAGTGGGTCATTTTCAAAATAATTGCTCATTTCAGAAAAAAATCTTGTCCATCATCTTTCCTTAATTTCTACAAAAAAACTGTAATGGCAATATTAATAAAATACTGAACATTACAAAGAAGCCTTTCTTTATATTGTATTATAATGTCATTGTTGGTAGTTGATACTTCATTTTTTATATATTGCGAAATTTTTAAAGCATGTTTCTGGTCTTCCTACAAAAAACGTGTGTCCAACTTCCAGCACTGATATTTTAAACTTGAAAAAACATTAAAAGTATTTTATTTATTATCAAACAAAATTGGCTATCCTCTCTAATAACACTGTAAAATGTGTGTAGAATCCTTGAAAATTCATTTGACACATTAATTTTAGTTATAAATAAAAAATAAAACTGGTCTCAAAATTACTTCATCGATGTTATTTCATTTATGTAACGCATTATTTAGTCGCGAAAAAGGTATTTTGTTAAACTTTAATACTGGCAACATTTGCTGTCACTGTCCGAACCTCAGGCGACCAATCACAGGGCAGCAGCCATTTTGTTCTCGGCAAAAAAGTTGGGTGTATGGTGTGCGTCGATAAAAAACATTTATCTGGTTTCTTTTTGGTAAATTGGAAAAAATACGCAAGGTAAGTAAATTTAAACTATTTTTAATTGTCAGGAAACTATTATGATAGTGCTATTCTGTCGCTAATTAGCTGCAACGATCGAGTGAATTATGTTCTGTGATTTGAGGTTAGTTTGTAGAAAAACATGCTTACTTGTTCCTTTATGTCACACTTATGTAACATTTTTTTATGTTACGTTACATAAAATTGGATTAAGACGTGTCCACAGCATGATTTTAAAATATTATATAAATTATAATTAAACCAATAGTAAAATAAACATGTTTTTCTATGGTCGTATTCAGTGTTTTGAGTGATGCTTGGATAACTTAAAATCCTCAAATTGGCCCTATAATAGCTGACTGTAATTTACTAATCATTTTATACCTTCGTTTTGGTTTATACTGTACAAGTTGCGCGATCGAGTGTATATTGCGATCTGCAGCTTTGAGTTATTAGTGTAATATATTTATTTAATATAACCCAAGTATTTTCGTCTAGCATTAACAGGCTCTGACTTATTCTAGCATGACAAGTTTGATACTATTCTCAATGTTCAAAATACTTGTATACAATGTGATTTGTTAATGTGATGCAAAATTTAATTTTCACGTTAAATTTTACGACGACGTATGCTTCAAAATAGACTGCTTTTATCGTTAAATATGATTTTTTTAATTATTATTTTCTGAGTTATTACATTGTATTTTTTATTCTTTACAGAAAATATGCCTTTGTCTGCGGCAGAGAGGCAAAAACGGTACCGAGACCGACTAAAATTGAATAATCCTCAAAAATGGAAAGCACTACAGGAAAAAAATTTAGAAAGAGCTAAAAAATTCTATAAAAAAATTGGGGAGCTATCGGATCGAGAGAAAGAAAGCAGGCGAAAATATTGGAGGACTTTAAAACAAAAATCAGACTATAAACAAGAAGTTATAGAAAAGGGTAAAACTCGAAAAGAATACCAAAGAATATATCAGAAAAGATATAGAACATTAACCAAAGAAAATAAAAATATGAAGAAAAAAATTGAATTATTAATCAAAGAGAATAAAGCTTTAAAGAAAAAAATATATAGATACAAAATTTTGCAAAACACAAAAGAAGACGAAGAAAAAGAAAATATGTTTAGCAGAGAGTCATTTTATACTGTGTCAAGCCCAATATCAAAAACCAACTCATTTGTTGCTAATTTAAACACTACTGAAGAAGAAAAAGAAATTATTAAAAAGGAGTTATTTGAAAAGAATGTGTTAATAGAATCCTTAAAAATACAATATAATGCAGCAGGAAGTAATGAAAAGAGAAATGTATTAAAAGAAATTGTAAGTAACGACATCGTAAAAGGGTATAAAATGAAAAGTAAATTACAGTCTGCTATTGGGATTAAATACCCAATCAGACGTAATGCAAAAAAAGTTAATATTAAACGAAATAACCTAGCAAATAAAATTTATACTTTTTTTAACCAAGATGATGTCAGTCGAGCTACTGCAGCTAAGAAAGAAACTAAAACAAAAAATAAAGTTAAAATGCAAAGACGATATTTGCTAGATTCGATGGTAAATTTACGGTTAAAATTTGTAAAGGAGACTGGAATTCCAATTTCATACGCCACATTCAGACGTTTCAAGCCATTTTACGTATTGATCCCAAATTTATCAAATCGAAATACTTGTCTTTGCAAAAGACACAGTAATATAGATTTCAAGTTTACATCCCTAAAAACACTAAAAAAATTTAAGGACGGTGATACTTTGGACACCGTTATAAAGTCTACAGTGTGTGATTTATACTCCCAAAAGTGCATGTATTCAACATGTGATATTTGCAAAAACAAATCAATCAGATATGACTTACTGAATATAAAATTGAATGAAAAAGTGTCATGGCTAGAGTGGACGGTCAAAACCATAGAATATGAAAAGAACAATGAAAAAAAATCAACCAAAAAAACAATTAAACAAATAATATCAGGTATGTTAGAATCTCTATTATCAAATTTTGACACGGAATTAAGAGGCTTTAAAATTCATATTTACAACATTTCACATCAATACAAAATTTATAAATCATTGAAGGAGAATTTACAAAGAAATGAAATTATGCTACATTGTGACTTCTCAGAAAATTATAATTGCAAATTTCATAATGAAATACAAGCAGTACATTTTGGAGCATCACATTCACAAATCACCTTGCACACAAGCATTATATATAATGATGAAACTGATCCCGAATCATTTTGTACATTTTCCAACTGCAACAAACACACACCGGAATCGATCTGGGCTCACTTGGAGCCCCTGATGCGTGACATTAAACATAGATTTCCTTTGAAAGACACTATACATTTCTTCTCAGATGGTCCGTCAAGTCAATACAGGCAAAAGAAGAACTTTGCCCTTCTTACCAAAATGATAGAATCTTATGGTTTTATTTTTGCAACCTGGAATTTTTTTGAAGCGGCCCATGGGAAGGGTGCAGCGGATGGGGTTGGGGGAGTAGTAAAAAGATTGTTAGATAAACAAATATCATACGGACATGATATACCTGATGCTGAAACTGCGATTCAATTACTTGAACACAATACTGCTACCACTGTAAAATTATTTCTTATTGATCAGGAGGACATATTGAGAATAGAAAATCAAATTGAGGGTTGTAAATTTGTGGCCGTTCCAAATACGCAAAAAATACACCAAGTAATACCAAACGAAGATAATATAATTCAATATCGAATTTTAAGCTGCTTTTGTTTAAAGCCCAATATTTGCCAATGTTATGCCATAAAAAGTCACAAATTAATTACTGATCATGTTAAACGTTCAAGAGCAAAACGACTTGTTATAGAATCTACATCTGAAAGTGAATCTGAGCAAGAAGACCTAGAGATGTTAGTAACCAATAAAGTTTTACCTAATTCTGATGATGTCGAACCTATAGGAGAAACTAATCATTATCATGTCAGTAATGCATCTACTTCAAATGTTACTATTTTATCTGATATTAAAGTAAATTTTAAACCTAAGGATCTAGCAAAGATGGTTAAAAAGCCATCAAAATATTATAATGTTTCTACGGTTGATTTGAAGAGAAATTTCTGGGATCTTTTTAGTAGCGATAGTGAATAATATGTATAGTTATATAAGGTCTACCTATTCATACACGAAATATTTTAAGGGTATCATCTAACGGTTTTTAACTGTTAGACGGTTATAACGAAGCCATTTCAAAAGTTTTTTTTCTAATTTTATTAAATATATTTACATTAAATAATTTAAAATTACTTGAGCTACAAAATAAATACTGGTTTCTTATTTTTTGACCTTTAACATTCAGAACGTTTATTTATTTACTTTCATTTAAGGGGTTTTCATTAAAGGTTTTATGCAAAATATATAAAAAAAAATTGAATTATAATAATTTCGTAAAAAGAAAAACACTTAAAATATTTTTTTTTGTTGTTTTGTATCTTTAGATACGACTTAAGAAGCTACTGTTAAAATATTTCATGTATGAATAGGCAGACATTATATATAAATATTAGGAAGTTAATCGTGCAGTATTATCATGACGATAGAGAGAATGTTCAAAGTTCGCATTTTAATATTATATTTTTATTTTCGATTTATGATTAACTGAGTAACCATCTTCAAATTAAACATAACCCTGACGGTTTTATTATTGTCATTATTTTGTATGTTTCATGTTTATGTTCACTATGTCCAGTACAGCCGCGGGGTCTACGCTAAGCTAGCTATTCATGTGAGTGACTTAAAGAAATGTAGGAGCGCGACGGAGTTACGCCGATATAAACCTAACCTGTGTCTATGTGCACACTCACACAAATGCAAAGCTCGGCTTAAACCTCACGAACTGTACATAATAATGTACGTGTACGTGTTTGATTAATTATTACAATATTAAATACTAAAAAACTGTTTTATTTACCACTGTGAATGCAGCCCTTGTTTTCTTTTATGTTACTTTTATGTTATTGTGACATAAAAGTAACATTTCTGAAATGAGCAATTATTTTGAAAATGACCCATTTACCACTGTGAATGCAGCCCTTGTTTTCTTTTATGTTACTTTTATGTTATTGTGACATAAAAGTAACATTTCTGAAATGAGCAATTATTTTGAAAATGACCCTAAAAATATTTGACATTTACTACATTGTACATGGCCTGTATTCCCTCGAATTAATTGGGCTGTAAAAAAAGAAACACAATATTTTAATATATTTATTAAATGAAGACAATAGAAAATTAAAATATTAAAAAAAACGAATACACAAATTACTTATCTAAATAGATTATAACATAATCATATTATTTATTATTATCAGAACGTTATGATTATTTATGATTGATACTTAAAGAGGGGGAAATGAAGAATAATTAGAGAACAGCTATCTATGAATTATAAGATGCCCTATACGACACTGGGGAGTCTTGAAATTCGTTTCGGACCACGGTTAGATATTTTGTAAGTATCGCCCAAGCCTCGGTATCTGTGTCGCTCCTATTTTTCAAAGAGACAATTAAATGTCTCCAGCGATTTGTTGGAGCGACCTTTTCTATATCATCACAATTATAAACTTTGACCTCAACGTAGTGACTCCCTGGTTTAGTTTCTTTCATCTGTTTTGCATATCCGTTTTCAAGACGTCGAGAAAAGTATGAGTACAAACCCTCATTGGAATTGCTTGGCCCGACCTCATCTTTTCCACCGAAAAGATCGTTTGCTGTATTCTTCTTCTTTCCGCTTTCTTTCTTTTCACTTTCTTTCTTCCTTTTTTCTTTTGATTCAGGCTTTTTCTTCATATCCTTATTAGCTTTTCGATCCTTCTTTTCAACCGTGTTCTTATTTGATGAGCTATTCTTTTTCACGTTATCTTTGTCATTAGTTTTTTCGGTATGTCGTGATTTTTTTTTCGTTGATGTTTGTTCACTCGAAGTAGCCGACTTATTCAGCAGATCAGCAAAGCCATCTGAACTCGAGTCTGTTTTAGTCTTGCGCTTTCTAGATATTTTATTGCTTAATTCAGCTGGAGGTGCCGGTGGTGGTGATCTCCGACGTACCACCTCTTCTATGTCTGATGACGACTCTGAAGATGAAGAGCTGCTTGATGACGAGGACGATTCTGTATCTCAACAGGTCGAATGAGTAGGCGCATGAAGAGCTTCTTCAAAATGTTGAGACCTGTAAAAGAGAAAAAAAGAAACATATACAAACTTTGTTTATAAAAATAATGTTTATTACGTACGTACGTAGAATCGACTCCAAAGTAAAATTCAATTTAAGTCTTATAATATACGATAAAAGTTGTAACCAAATTAATTAATGAAAAACTCATTTAAGTAGCTATCTAGAATTGTTTATTTGATCAGGTTTTCTATTAATTATGTATATCGTTCATAAAAGTTCACAACTATAAATAAATAAACAACTCGATTAAGTAGTAAGTTTATTTATTATGTAATCGATATAGTCATAAAAACTCGCAAATAATTAAATAAATAAACAACTCCACTAAGAAGGTATTTAGAATTATTTAAATGATTAGGGCCTATTCAGTGCGATGCGGACCGTCCTCACGCGGATGAGGTTATGCGTCCGTCGCGGATGAATTCGTCGTTCAGTGCGTTGCGGATCGTGATCGAGAGTGGTACAGTGTCATGGATAAAACTTTGAATTTGGTGATTGCGGCCTATTTATTAAACAACAGAAGACGACGCCATGGTAGAAGATTTAATGTGCATCCACTGGTTGAGAAAAGACTTCTTAAAGGAGAATTTGTATCCTTGTTTTCGGACTTGCAGAATGACGAAATGAAATTCTTCTTATATTTCAAGATGTCCGTTAGGACTTTTGAGGAGTTGCATGCGAAACTGGAGCCCTCTTTAATGCGTTGCGATATATACAAGAAACCCATATGTTCGCGGGAGCGATTGGCTGTCACAATTAGGTAAGTAGGTACTTAAATAAATGAAAAATTTTTTTTAATTACAAAAATGGTTTATTCAATTTAAATTGTAATTATGTAATTAATTACAATGCAGTGTAATCACCGTGTTGCCAGCTTTCTAAAGACTCCTCCACATCACTCCCTGATAAGTGAGGTAAATCGTTGGTAGCGCTAGCGGTTGTTGCAGATGTGCTGGGCGAGTTCATAGTTGGACCTCTGATTTCCATAGCTAGCTCCAGTATTCTAGTTCGGAATAACAATTTTTTATAATTATCGAAATCGCTTATAATGGGTGCTAGGGAATTGAAAAAACTGCAGTCATCGTCTTTAAGAGTCGTGGACGACGCAGAGTTTGTGGTGGAAGTGTTGTTCTTTTCTATTATTTTCAATAATTGTGACTCAAATTCTGTCATACATCTCTTTTTTTTTCTCTGCCACGGTTTTGGAGAAGTCCTCACAGGTGTCTGAAATGTTTCTTCTGTTGACGACAAGTCCGGGGTCGTGGCAATAGGTAAAATACTTTGCGAGTTTTGCGATGACGTTGAAGCGACATTTTGGGAGCTGTGCGACGATGTTGAAGCCATACTTTCATGTGTGGGTTCAAAGTCCTTTGTGTCTTCCAAAAACGTCATTATATCGTAAAAAATATACTTCTTTTTGACACCCCCTGCAGAACCGGACTTTGATGTCTTAAGAATTGCTCTACACTTCATGTATGCATCACGGGCGGTCTTCCATCTTAACTGAACAGCTTTTTCTGTAAATAAAATAATATAAATAAATAATAAAACAACACATGCTTATTAACTTATTTAATACACACTTTTTTTGTTGCAGGTACCTGACTACTGGGTCAAGAATGTCTGATTTGCATTTAAGTTATCGATTGGGGCAATCGACAATTAAATACATCATTGAAGAAGTATGTTCATTAATATGGGAAATTTTGAAAAACGAATGTCTGCCTGAACCTGATCCAAATTTTTGGGATAAAATAGCACTTGGCTTTGAAAGGGATGCCAATTTTCCCAATTGCGTAGGTGCCCTTGACGGAAAGCATACCAGAATCACGTGCCCAAAAGGAAGTGGATCCGTATTTTTCAACCATAAGCAATTTTATTCTATTATTTTACTTGCAATGTGTGGCAGCGAAGCTGACGCTAATGTGTTCAAGAAAAGTTCGTTATTTCATAGACTTGAACGAAATGATCTAAATTTGCCACCTCCAAAATTATTACCAGGTACATCTATCAACCCACAGCCACATGTCATTGTAGCAGACGCAGCTTTTGGCATTTCCAATACTATACTTCGCCCATACGCGCGTACAAATTTGACACACACAAAAAAAATATTTAATTACAGGTTAAGTCGTGCACGCCGATACATAGAATCGAGTTTTGGTATATTGACAAACAAATTTGCAATATTCCAAAGATCTATCAATGTATCAACATCGTTTGCACAAATTTTAATCAAAGCGTGCTGCATTTTACACAATTTCATTAGAGTACGCGATGGTTATACGGAAGAAGACGCTATGATTGTAGCTGGATTTACAGATTACAATGCTCGCATTAGTACAAGATCGGGCAATACAATAAGAGATAATTTCGCAAATTACTTTGTTTCGAATGAAGGATCTGTACCTTGGCAAAATAGTTACATTTATTAGATAACACAGATGTTTCAATAAACATTACTTACCGATTTGTTTTTTTTCTTCACCTGAACTATCTCCGAAATTCGGACAAACAGCTTGGCAAACATCTATCCATGCCTTTAATTTTGCGTCTCTATTTTTATATAAATTGTCGCGGAGATTCCAAAGACATGGTTGAAGACGTACTTCTTGTATAACCCTCTCGGTTTGCACATTTGACGCAGCCATGACAAAGACTGTACTTTACGTCCGCTCCGCGCGACTGTCCGTTGGGCACTGAACAAATACATTGGGACCAAGTATCGTCCGCCCGCGGGCATCCGCGGCGCGGAGGAGCAGCGCGGAGCGATTTCGACCGAGCGCGGATAGCTCTCCGCGACGCGGACAGCTCCGCGTCTCACTGAACGCGCTGTAAGGTTTCATACATTTTACCGTCCGTCGCGGACGTCCGCGTAGGTCATCCGCGTCGCACTGAATAGGGCCTTAGGTTATCTATTACTAGCAGCCGCCCACGACTTCGTCCGCGTGAGGGGGCGTTGTACCCGTGCGAAGCCGGGCAGGTTGTTGTATAGACTGTAGCCTTCCTTGGTAAATGGGCTATCTAACACTGAAAGAATTTTTCAAATCAGACCAGTGGTTCCTGAGATTAGCGCGTTCAAACAAACAAACAAACAAACAAACTCTTCAGCTTTATAATATTATATATAGTGGACGCCCGCGACTTCGTCCACGTGGACTGCAGAAAAGAACAAAATGTCGAATTATCCAGGATAAAAATATTTTCCCGGGATAAAAAGTAGCCTATGTGTTAATCCAGGGTATCAGCTAACTCCATACCAAATTTTATTAAAATCGCTCCAGCCGATTTTACATGAAAGAGTAACAAACATCCATCTATCCATCCATCCATACTTACAAACTTTATATATGTATAACGAACTTGCATACTAACTTTCAACCCTTATTTCACCCCTTAGCTGGTCGAAATTTCAAAAATGCTAGAACAAATGTTTAATGATTTCTTATCAAGTGCTTAAATATAAAGTTTCATGGTTTTATCTTTTAAAATTAAGAAATCCCATACAAACTTTCAACCTCTATTTCAACCCCTTCATCCCTTTTTTTCGAAATAAAAAGTAGCCTATGTTCTGTCTCAGGGTCTAAAGATTGTCTGTACCAAATTTCATCAAAATCGGTTGCGAGGTTTAAGCGGGAAAGCGTAACAGACAGACAGACAGAGTTACTTTCGCATTTATAATATTAGTTGGGATTAGTTGGGATGTGTAATCGACATTTCAGAGAGATGATTTTGTCCATCATAATGATATTAGGAACAAAATTTTTGCTGTTAGTATTACCTATTTAATAATACTTTCTCTAAAATGTTATATTAGTCACTATAGTAATCAGTATAAATAAATAAAAAATTAAACTTACATTATACACTTCAACGCAGATTTTATTTTATAAAGTCAACCAACAGCAGCTTCTGATCAATCACGATTCAAATCAGGATTCTGAAATAAAAAGATATATCTTATTTAATATTTTATTCTTGTACATGTATTGCGATATGCGAAAACATAATTTATCTTTTAAAAAATTAACTCAGCGTCAGGTCATTATACATGTTATTTCGGGTCTCAAATTTTGTAGATAGGTTCTCTACAGTGGGCTATTTACATAGCTTTTCGCTTAACATACCCTTTTTGTTACACCCTGTATAAATAGCAACAAGTACAGTCATGTACCTATAAAATAAGATGTATATTGTTGTGGGACTTGTGTATATATCTTATTGCCTATGACTTTGCTAAAACTTTTAGTTCAACAATGATATGACTACTTATTATTACTAAATTTAGATTATATATTAATTTAAAGAAATATTATCGTTTTGAATACAGAAAATAATTAATAGAAAATAAATTGTGTGTAAGTACACACGTATGTCAGTAAAATGATTCATTCAGTACCTATTTACTTATAACTCGTAAAAATAAAGACATATTTTTATAGATACGGAAACTATTGAATGCGTTTATATTATTTTTATAATAAACAAGACACATTTAATATTATTCTCATTAATCTCATATACTTAATTACTTTGATTTAATTTTCACTGTATGTTATTATTTAAGTATATACGAGTACAAATTATGTTAATACTTTATTATATCAACATGAATGCACGATGAAAACATGCTTCCATCATTATCATCCTGCCCTTATCCCGTTATATTTTCTAAAATTGTAAATGGTAAAAAATTTCCCTAGCACCTACTAACGAGACAGATAAAGAAAGGGATTAGACATAGTAGAGAAATGTAGGGTAAAGGCGGGATAGATGCCCCGGTAGGATAGATGCCTCATTTTCAAAAAACCTAACTTCCCAAACTCGCAACTAAGAAACAATAGTATAACTAAAAGCCGCAGTCACCCCGCACTTCAGTTAGCCACGGGCCGTCGTAGCGTGAGGACGCGTTTCATTCGTGTGTGAATTCATCTCCGCGGCGAACTTTACAAACACGTCAAAGTTTTAAAGGTTAGTATTTGCTGTTGTATAACTTTATAATTAGTTATTAATTCTGTTATATTTTTTATTACGTCAATATACTGATTCATCAAGTATGCATCTAGATGGAAAAGGTTGCTCATTTGTTTTTTATTTATTAAAAAAAATACTTGGGCATCTATCCCTATCAAAAAGGATAGTTGCCCTGATTTTTCGAGGTATAGGTGCCCCTTGGGGCATCTATCCTTCCGTACACCATGTATATGTGAGGTTTCAGTGTAGATATATTTTGAACATATTCTGTGTTCTGTTATATTTTGTGATGACGTATATTTATATATTTACTGGTTGTAGCAGAATCATGCCACGAAAGTATAAAAGAAAGGAAGGAGTGCGAGCTCGAGTATGTTCTTGGACTTCAGAACAATTGCAGTCGGCTTTTGAGGAAATGGACAGAAATACCATGGGGATAAACGAAATATCCCGACAGTTTGGAATTCCATCAAGAACATTGCGAAGACGTTATGCTGCTAAAAATACAACGAAGCAAACACTAGGTATTGTATTAAGGGTCATCTTATACAAGATATTACATTTTTAGGGTTCCGAACCTCACTTTGATTTTTAAAATAATTGCTGTACATTTCTAATAGATTTATGAACGTAGATATTATTTTTTGTAGGAAAACATCCTTGCTTGGATTTTGACAACGAAGAAAGGCTAGTAAAGCACATTCTAAAGCTTGGGGATGCAGGATTTCCCCCAAATAGACAATCCATTCGTATGTTAGCTTATCAATTTGCTGAAAAGCTAAAGCTGAAACATAATTTTGACCACGAAAACGAAATGGCTGGAGCTGCATGGTTCAAAAGTTTTATTGAACGAAATCCAAAACTGTCTTTTAGACAAGCTGAAGGCTTATCTGTGGCTAGAGCCAAGGGTTTGAGTAGAGAAGAAGTATATAACTTCTATGACCTTTTGGTCAAAGTCTTAACCGAAAATGATTTGTTGGATAAACCGGAAAGATTATACAATATGGATGAATCCGGCATTCAATTGAATAATAAACCCGGAAAAGTTATAGCGAAAAAAGGTGCCAAAGTCGTCAATTCAGTCACATCTGCCGAGAAAGGTGAAACAATGACAATCATTGGCTGTTGCAATGCCATTGGTAATTTTCTTCCACCAGTTCTTATGATAAAAGGTGTAAATAAGAAACCAGAATTTGAAGAGGGACTTCCAATGGGCTCAAAAGTATATATGAACAAAAAATCTGCGTATATAAATGCTGTGCTTTTCTATAAATGGCTAACAGAACATTTCATACCTCTGAAGCCGCATGGTAAAGTTCTGCTTATTTTAGACGGCCACTCATCACACTCAACTGCACCAGATATGCTGCAGACTGCTGCAGATAATGACATAATTTTATTGTGTTTACCAAGTCACACAACTTCAGCTTTACAGCCATTAGATAGAGCAGTATTTGGGCCACTTAAAACTTATTTTAATCAAGAAACTAATCAATTTATGCGCCTTAATCCAAATAAAAGATCAGCCGTCACAACGCAGGAAAGCTTATACGCAACGCTTGGATTCGCGCTGCCACACCTGCAAATGCTCTGGCTGGCTTTAGAGGTAGCGGTATTTATCCAGTTGACCGAAATGCTTTGCCAGATACTACATTTCTGATATCAGACACTGCACTGAATAGCGAAAATCCTGGTACATCCCGTGCACCTCATCAAGTTGATCGAACGTCAACAACCCAGGCTCAAACGCCAGAGTTTGTCAATGCCTCGGAAAGTATTGTATTCCGTGAACCTGTTGAACAAAGGCCAGAGACCTCTTTACCTCAGACTTCTGCTTCTTTAGTTTGTGAAATAGAGCTGGATAATCAGGAAAATATTTCCTCTCCACCAAATCTGACGCAGATTCAAATCGACAGAGAATCTACTAGCATCTTGATGGATTCGGAAATTTTAGAAGGTATTAGTAATTTTGACATTGGTGATTCTACAATTGCAGATATTTTAGGCAGTAATATAGAACCAGAAACACCATCGAAAATTTTAATAGAAGCATCACCTATACCAAAAATTCCCTTGACCATGTCTAAGAGGTGGAAACAGTCCGCAGATATTTTGAACTCAAAAAAAAAATTAAACAAAAGAAGGATGTGGCTGAAAGGAAAGAAAAACAAATAGAAACTAAGTTAGATAAGAAAAACAAGGCTGAAACTACCAAAGAAAAAAGAGTACTTAAGAAAACAAAGAAACAAACCAGCAACAAAGAGCGACAACAAAAAAAACAACAGCATTATTTTAGTGATAGCGATGATGTTTACCTAGCTGATTTATGTGATAAAGAAAATGATTATTTAAAAGTTAACCAGGGACGCGAACAGCGAAAACGGCGAATTATTTACAGTTCGAGCAGTGAAGATGAAGACTATTCACCGCAATATAAAATTAAGGGAAAGAAAACTAAAGGTTTGCCGGTAAAGAGCACTAAGATAGATGGACAGGATAAGCTTAAGGATAACTGTACAGAATGTTTTGAAAACTATAAAAGAACGAAATCTACATCAGATTGGATTCAATGTATAATGTGCCAGAATTGGCTACATGAAACCTGTACAATTTTCAAAAATTATTGCTCAAAATGTGGAAAACTGAAACTGAACTGCGGCTAAGAATCATTTAAGTAGGATTACAAAATGATAATCTTTATTGTGTTATCTTAGTTTTTAAAAAAGAATTACTTTTATGATTATGCATGTTGGAAGATTATATTGTTGTTTTTGATTTTTTTAAACTTAATAATTAATATTTTATACCAACTAAGTATTTAGAATTCCAATGTTGTTCAAAAAATATTTTTAGAATTTCATTGTTATTATTTTATTTGATCTCATTTGATAATTCTATTCTAACGATAACAATTAAAAGATTTAAGAATCTGCAAAATGCTTTTTATTATTATGACCGTGTTTCTAGGAGACAATTTCTATTTTAGGAGTAGCCTTCTACTGCTAAAACACCAATTGTCCTCAAAACATAATTAAATTTGGTTGATTTTTTAGTTTATACAGTATGAAGGGCTTCTATCCCGCGCCGCAGGCATCTATTCTTCATAGTATTTTCAAGGTGGGGCAACTATCCATACCGATAGGCATCTATCCTCAACAAAGGAGTTCTATAAAAAGCTAAAATCTGCAAAATCTGGAACTAATAGGTTCAAAAAAACAAATCACAGTTAAACATAAAGGATTGAAGTAGATAAATTCATAGACATTATTTATATAAAACTAATATTTTCAAAATTAGGAGGATATTTTAAAAAGTGAGGCATCTATCCCGCCTTTACCCTATGTGTTCGAAACATACATCGAAACCCAAACGTAGGTAACGTTTGGGTTTGCTTTTGTCATCGTAATATAATATACGCAAGATATATATATCTATATATGATGACATTAATCCCTTATTTAATCCCTCTCTTTATCAGACTGGATAGTATTAGAAAAAAATATTATTAATTACAATTTTCAATAATACTTACATTTGATATTGAAAGTAATCCGATTTTCTATTCACTTCACTTGCACAATTCACACTATTTTCTTCACTGACGGAATGCGCGTTATAGGTACAGAAAAAACACTGCTAACCACTACCGAAAGAATGTATCTTCCCGAGATGAGGGATCATATTTAAATATTTTTCTTTCAGGTATAAGTGTGAGTATATAAGCTTTTATTATTGATAATGTGTGTGTTACTTATATTCTATATCAGAATTTTCTATCTCAGGTCCGTATTCAGATGCGATTCATTTCCGTACAATATAAGTATAGCGCATTCAAGTAAGGTAAGTATAGTACAGGTAGAAGATTATTTTATACTTTATTTTCTATTTTAATATTTATACCTAGCTGAAAAAGGTTCTTATTTAATTTTATCATGCATTCAAACTTTCGTAGGTAATAAGTTTATAACAATCGAAATATTATTTTTCTCTCTAAATACCACTCTGTTCATCATACATATATGGTAAAGTTTGAGCCATTTATATATACTTAGTTAAGTATAGAAAGAAAGATTTTAAAAAAGGATATTAGAGTGCAATACTTTCTGTTTATATGTTTTGATTATTATTTTGATATAAAAATAAAATAAAGCTAATTTTAAGGACCAATCATAATTAAATAAAATATTTATTAGCTACATATATAAATTAAATATAAGATACATATTCTATGTTTATAAGTCTACCGACTATACAATTGTTACGTTAAGGTTAGTAAGTTAGGGGAGAGGGGGGCAGCTTTGTACAGAGGCAGCTTTGAACAATGGCGTTAATTAAATGAAATAAAACACAACGTTAGGTAGAAAAAACATATTATGCTGGCAACACTAAACTTCACAGCTGTCACTTGTCATTTCTAGTTTCCGGCATAACGTCAACAAGTAAAGAGGTTATATTGTTTTCGGCTCCCTAAAGTAAACTTTTTTAAAATACAGTGCAAGGCAATTATAACTACGTTTGAAGAAATTGGTAAGTTGCATTCGATTTACTTGATGGGATTGTCTATTAGCTTTATATTTCCGAAGCAATAGTTCACGATTTCGTCAATGTTATTGAAAAAAATGTCTGTTATATTTCAAAGTACTGTTGGGGCAGATTTGAACAAAATAACCGATGAAGATGAACGTTTTGTTCAAAACTGCCCCATTCATGCTCAGTACAGTTAAATGTGTGAATTTTTGATCTGATTAGTGTTCTTTACAAAAAAAATACTACAGTTAATACTACTAATATTAGGTATATGAAATTATATATTTGTTTGCAGTTAAAAATGGTAAGAAATTATAAAAAGAAAAGAGCTTCGGAGATAAATGAAGAGGATGTTAATAATGCTATTCTAAAAGTAATTACTGGAGAAATGAAATTGAGACGGGCGGCTGATACTTATAATATAAAACCTAATACTTTACATTATAGAATAAAGAAATACAAAGAAGACGTAAGGTCTAAGTCGGCAGATTACACATCAAAATATTCTACTTCACAAGTATTTAACAAAGACGAAGAAAGGATGCTGAAAGAATACATAATTTTGAGGTCGAAAATGCACTATGGGTTGACATATAAACAAACACGGCAGCTGGCAATGGAATATGCTACCGCACTAGGGAAATGTCCTACAAAATGGACTGAAAATCGAGAGGCGGGTATAGAATGGCTTAAATGTTTTATGAAGCGCAACAAAGACCTCTGTCTCTTCGAAAACCTGAAAATACCAGTTTGTCACGTTCAACAAGCTTTAACAAACACAATGTTATGGCATTCTACGACAACTATGAGAAAGTTTTAAGAAAATATAACTTTACACCTGATCGAATTTTCAACCTAGATGAGACCAACATAATGACTGTTGTACAGGCGCCAAATGTTATAGCTCAAACAGGAATAAAACAAGTGGGTCAAAGTGTATCAGCTGAAAGAGGACAATTAATCACCATGTGTGGAATAGGAAATGCCATAGGAAACTCGATTCCGCCGGTTTTTATTTTTCCAAGAGCGCGGTTTCACGATTCCATGCTTAATGGGGGCCCACCTGGTTCAGTCGGTTATGCCAACAGTCCCACTAGTGGTTGGATGACGGGACCGTTATTCATAAAGGTCCTTGAACATATAAAAAAGCTAGTCAGATGCTCCAAAGATGACCCTATTTTAATTTTGATGGACAATCATGAGAGCCACTGTACTTTAGAAGCCATTAACTATTGTCGAGAACATGGAATGGTTGTGGTAACGTTTCCTCCACATTGCACGCATCGCATGCAACCATTGGATGTAGCGGTTAATGGACCCTTCAAGCAGAAGCTATCTGTAGCCCAAAATGATTGGCTCGTGAATCATCCGGGGAAGACTATCACCATACATGATTTAGCTGGAATTGTGACACCAGCCTATAACCAGTCTTATACCGCGCGTAACCTGATCGCAGGTTTTTCCAAACCGGGGATTTACCCATTTTCCAGAAACGCTTTCTCTGATGACGATTTCGAAAGTGCCGAAGTGACCAACCGTCCAATACCAACAACCTCTAATGCAGTGTCTGCTAACTATACACAGCCTTCAACATCATCGGCTGTACAACCACCTCAAATATCTACATCTGAAGATCTAGCTATTCCAGAAGACGATGACATGACTGATTGCGAAGATGATGAAGACCAAGCTTTAAACAATTTAGAAGAAAATCCAGTTCTTACTTCACCAGGACATGTACAAGAAGGTGCTGCGAATTCAACGGAAATGTCTTCAATTTCTTTGTCTGAATCCCTACAACCGCCTGATCTACCTGCACTGCAATCTGTAGCAGGACCCTCCGCAGCAATATTACCTAGTGCCAAAGACATAAACGTACCTGAAATGATAAGAGAATGTCCCACTGCTACTACGTTTTTACCAACAGCTCAATCATTTTTAAAGGATCATAATATTATAACTCCTGAAGCTGTATGGCCTATTCCCAAAGCACCTCCACGCAAAGACTCAACCAGGGGCAGAAAGAAGGGAAAGTCTAAAATCCTCACAGACACCCCTGAAAAAGAAGAAATACAGAAAGCCTATAATGAGCGACAATTACGTCTGGAAAGGAAACAATCAAAGGTTTTGAAGAAAAACAAAGAAAGGCTTTAAGTCTTCGAAACGCAAAGGCACCAAAGTAGTGTTATCTTTTTCGTCAGACGAAACTGATACAGAAATCATGTTGGAATCAGAAGAAGAAGCGGTTTTGAGTTGGGAAGAAAATGATACGGATGACAGCGAAAATGATGACGTCGAAACAAGACCAAACTACAATGCACTAAAACCTAAAGATTTTGTTTTAGCTCAATTCACAACACAAAATAATAAAAGGGCTTTGGCTTTCGTGGGAGAAATTGTAGAAGGGCAGGGCAGCGGGTTTAATATTCGATTTTTGAAAAGAAAGGGGAGGTCATTCACTTTTTATTTTCCTGAAAAAGAAGATAAATCTTTCGTCAGCATTTCTGATATTCTGGTAAAACTACCTTCACCAAGAGTTGTTGGTGGAACGTCACGTACGGCTTCAATGATGACATTCAAATATAATTTTTCTAGGTTTTCACTAGGGTAGTAACTATTTCCAAATTTTGATTCTTGTCATGCGTAGATCTCACTAATTCTATTAATAATCGATCTCTTTTTAGTTTTTTTTTATCACTAGAGTGTGGTAAATGTAAAATGTGATTATACTTAGTCTTAAAATTTTCTTCGAATTATTTGATCTCGAATAGATTGTTCTTTACAATAAGCAATGTTCAAATGAAAGTTCCTATTATAGTTTAAGAAATATTAATTAATATTGTACTTAGGGTGCCTGTTCAAAACCGCCCCACATTATCCACCAGAATTTTTTATATCGTCAATATAAATACATATTTTCATAACAATTATAAAGGTACTTAGTATAGTTGAGGTTCGTATAGATGTTTTTGTTCTCTTGAATAAAAGATATACGGTTTTTCTTGTTTTATATCTGCGTTAAATTGATAGTTCAAAAGTGCCCCTTGCATGTTCAAACCTACCCCATTTATGGGGCAGTTTTAAACATTTTTGTTCTACTACAAATCGAGGGATTCCACAGTTATTTTAAACATATTGATAAAGCAAACATACTCATTATATTCGATAAATATATAGGTACTAATGCAAAGAAAACAAAATGGTCTATCAAGATAAACTTTTTAATTATTGTCCTAAACTTAAAAAACGTTCAAACCTGCCCCCCTCTCCCCTAAGTAGAAATATGAACGAAGTCATAGGAAACAAACTGGCGTGTACGCATGCTGAATCGTTGAAAGATCGAATTGCAGATTTCTTGAGAGTGGTAAGACGCTCCAAATAAGGATGCAGCAATGCAAGCTATCATCGCTGGATAAAAACAAATGAGAGTATACCTAAACATATACATACTTAATTATGTATCTACTTATATATTTGTTAATAATATTTTTTATACTTTTTTCTTAATTACTTCCTCATTCTATATTCTGATGTCGTGAAGAGTTGTTTAAGGACTATCAAATTACTATGGTAAGAAATAAAACAAAAATAAATAATGTCGTTGTTTCCATAGTACTGAATCTATTTTTAAATTTCTTGATTATTGTTTTGTTTTACCAGAATATTTACTACGCTTATTAATGGTTTCAGGACTCTGAAGATATATTCCATTTCTTACCGCAGGAAAGATCTAGCAGCCTACGCATCAATGAAGAAAAGTCTGCTGCACATAGTTCACGAAAACGAAGAGCAAACGATGAGCTCTTTTCATTCGTGAAAAAAATATCACGTGGTATAAAAGTAATTAAAATTGAAGTGTATGATGCGGAAGAGTATCAACATGTTATCAAGGTATTATGTGATTGCAATGCTGAAATATGTTCACAGTATATTGTGAAATCTTTATTATTCGATGATATTTATAAAAAAACCAAAGAGTTGATAAATAAAATCCAGGATAGTATAGAAACAAATACTTTATAATTTTTTGTAAGTATACCTACATAATAGATATCTAATATCAATTAATAAACTAATAAAATTGAGATGTTTTACAATTTTTTTTTATTTCCGACAATTATCTAATAAAATTATAATGAATTGAAATCTCTCTTGATAAAACTTCGTTAGTTATTTGAAGGTTTATAAATTGCTCAATTATTTAGTTTGCTACTGTTTGGCATAATATATTTGATTCACTTATCTATTCAAAATAGACGAATTAGGTACATAAACAAACCAAGTTTTTCAAGTGAGCTTATCATATTACCTAAATCATTCAATGAATCGAGTACCTACTTTCCTGTTTTGATTATTGAAATAGATGAACGAGTTACTTATTCAAAATGGATAATATCTAATACTTGAGCGAATAAATCCTGCTAGCATTAGCAAATCGAATAAGTAAGGGTCAATTCATACTAGCGCAGAGTCGAAGCGTCAATCCGAAACTTAATATAGCAAATTCACCCTTATTTCCACAATGTAATGCACATATTTCTTCCAAGGAAAAAAAAAGACGCGCGAATTCACGCACATTCGAGGGAATTCGCGCGCCTGCGCGCGAGTAACTCTGATTGGTGCGCGCGCATTCGCGCGAAGCCAAGCGGCTATTAGGCGAACTACGCGCCGTCTGGTCAGTCGGCAATCGGAATCGGACGGAAACTGTCTTGTGTCGAAGTGAATCACAATGGAAAACGACGAGAAATTAATTTATTTGGTCCAAAAATACGAATGTTTATTTAATTCGAAGTCCAAACATTATAGCGACAAAAATTCAAAAAGTAATGCGTGGGAAAAAGTTAGCAGTGAATTGAAACTACCTGGTAAGTACTAAGTATTTATTATTATTACACATGTTTTCGCTTCCGTGCGACGTTGCCAGCTCACATGCTGGCGCGTCGTAAAGCGGCGCAAAAACAAACCATTTACGTCAAGAAGTAACATGTAATTTCACACATTTAATATATATAATATTTTATAATCTTGTCCTATTACTTAACATCGTGTTATCTTTTCATTTTGCCATGATACTGCCCCATGCTCAGAAATGAAATAGGACTTAAAGATCTCTCTAATCTCCATGGCATCCACGTTTTGATTACCGGTTATGTCCATGTTTTGACTGTCAACGGAATAATTTTGTAAAATGCTGTTATTGGGCACGGCAATGTCTTCCGACACAAAATCTTCCATAATATAATTATGCAGACACGTGCATGCAAGAATCATGGTATCTAAATACTTTGGTTGCATTCTTATACGTTTTTGAAATACTTCAAATTTTTGTTGTAATATTCCGAAGGCACTTTCCACAATACGCCTTGCTCGGCTTAAACGATAATTATAGATTTTCTTCTGGCTATTGTTTAACAGCTCACTACCAGGATAAGGTCTCATAATATGTTCAGACAAAGGGAATGCTTCGTCGCCAACAAAAACATAAGGAACTGTGTTTGTCATACCTGGCAAGTTTTTATTAGGCGGTATACTAATCATATTATTTTGTAATAGTTGGCCGAATTTGGAACTGCTCAATATGCCGCTATCGTGATTACGTCCATATGCTCCAATGTCTACTATAATGAATTTATATTTAGCGTCAGCAACAGCTAACAAGACAGTGCTGAAAAACTTTTTATAATTGTAGTACAGACTTCCGCTGTTCCAGGGTGCCCTTATATTGACATGCTTTCCGTCGATCGGTCCTATACAATTGGGAAAATTCCATAGAATTCTAAAATCTTCCTCGATTTTAATCCATGACTCTAGCGTTGGTTTTGGCATAACAAGAGGCTGTAAATATTTCCATATTGCAGCACAAATTTCATGTACAATTGTGCAAACTGTACTATAGCCCATGCGATAATTATGAGCCAGTGATTTGCAACTAATAGCAGTAGTTAGAAACCTGTAACAAAGTATTAATATTATAAAGTATAAAAGTATTAATTAAGTACATATATTTAATTTGTTTTTTTCAGTGGCTGAATGTCAGAAACAATGGAAGAAACTACGTGATTGCTATAAAAAGGCTCTAAGATTAAGACAATATAAAAGCGGATCTGCGCGAAAAAATGAAAAACCAATTAAATTTGAGAAGGAGTTGGAATTTTTAAAACCCTACCTCCAGGACAAACCACAAACATCAAACCTAGGTTGTTCTGAAGATAGTTTAGACATAAACACGGAAGATAACACAATGATAGAGTCACCAGCACCACCATCAGATGGCATGCAAAGTCCACGCTCTGATTCATCGTTGTCAAATTATAGCACCAGAAAAAAATCACTGCCCCTATCGCAGCTATTATTCACACAATATCTCGAAGCCAAAGAAAAGAAAGAAGATCCATTAGATGTGTTTTTTTTATCAATGAGTGGAACAGTAAAAAAAATGCCTGTATCAATACAAGCCGAATTAAAGAAGTCAATACTTGGCCTAGTTACCGACGCAGAAGTAAAACTTGCCTCAGAGGAAAGAAACGATACTCCACCATCTCTGATTAACTACTATGAAACACAACAACAGCGGCCACTTAAAACTACTCAGCAAAATTATTATCCGCCATCTACTTCAACTTACATCCCATCCACCATGACCATTCAACAAAATCCAAATACATTCGATACCAGTTTGGTCCCACCACCATCACCTTACGTACCACAGCCGATTTCAACAATGCAGCATCAGCGGCAACCGAATTTAGATGAAATCGAAGACTATTTGCAAAAAGTTGACAAATAGTAATAATTCATTAATTCATTATTATTGACCTTAGAAATTATGATTCTACATGGCAAATTACCTATATAAGAATTTTTTAAAATAAAGAATTTCAAATATAAGCTTGTTTATTTATTATATTGGTTAACTTTTCTATCAGCTTTACCGTAAGTAAGAGTTTAAATATCTTCTTGTTATTCTTATTAGTTATATTTATATAAAAATTACAAAAAGACGTAAAACTCACCTTAAGCAGACTGATATTCGCTCTTCAACGGAAATGGGTATCGTTAATTTAGTTTCTTGTTTTACAGTGTGTGGCTTCAAAATATTGACCAAGTTTTCAAATTGATCATAGTTCATTTTATAATAGTCGTAATAAATACTTGGGTACAGATATAAATCTGCGCAAAAAGAAATGAATTCACCAGATATACGTCTTTTCTTCCACAAGTCGTGAACTCCAAAATTTCGCAATTTTCTTTTTTCTGCGTTTTCTTCTTCTTCAACTTCTGATATAAGCAACATCATAGCAAGATCAATGTCAACCATTTTATACGAGTTTCAACAACGAGATTCAACTGGCAACTGGTGTCCATCACTAATGCCACGAAAAAGCGCGAGAATGCTCACTAATTCACGCGAATACGCGCGCATTCGTGCGACTTCGCTTTGATTGTGAGGAATTTGACGCTTCGATGCGCTTCGACTCTGCGCTAGTATGAATTGACCCTAAGTAAATCAGCAAAAAGAGTTTTCAATAACTGCAGTAGGTAGACTACTAGAGTAGATTGATAACTGCAGTGATCGATAACTGTAGTAGATGAATATCTGGAGTAGATGGATAACTGTGTGATCCAAAAACCCCAATTTACATCTACTCTGCTGGGACCATCCGAGAAAAAATGCAAGCGTTTCAATATAGGATTTGTTTCCAGTAAAAAAATTTGGACGGGTAAGAGATGAGCCCAAATAGCACTTGGCTCGTGGCATTTACTATCCGAAACTGAACAAAATGACTGTGAACCAGACGCCCAGTAAATCATTCCACAATGTAGAGTTATTTGACTTTGAGACGCACCGAAATGGGTGGCTTGTACCTCTTCACGTGACTTACAGAGATAATTTTCACTAAAATCGCATAATATCAATGCCTCATCTGGTCCCAAATTCGCAATTTTTTCTCTGTATTTAAGCTGTTGGTGTTTCCAATTAAATATGTGAATCTTGTATAACGTTATATTCTTTTTCAAAATCTGTATTAATTCTGTAATTGTGCTCTGTTTACGATTCTTCACTGTCTTTTTTGTAATCATTGGTATTACTTTTCCTTTTTCCATCTTCTCATATTTGTGATCTACTCTTTCCCATTGATACCAGTACACGCTCTTAGATAAAGATTCTCCTTCTAATGCAAATATCATTGACGGCCGATTGGTGTAGTTGGTAGTGGCCCTGCCTGCGACGCCATAGGTCCTGGGTTCGAATCCCGGTAGGTGCAAACATTGATGTGATGAATATCGATGTTTGTTTCCGAGTCATGGATGTTTATATACTTATCTATGTATTTATATACCGTTGCTTAGTACCCACGACACAAGACCTTAGGGATCTTAGTGTGGGACTAGGTCAATGTGTTGTGAAATGTGTGATATTGGATCCGGTACAAGTTGTGCAGTTGTATATACACCATGTAAGAAAAAAATATAGATATGCATGTATAGAATAGATATTGTATAAAGTAAACGAGAAACGTCGATATCTATTCATAAAAATGCAATTAAATTTTTATAATTAAATTTGAAAAGTCGAGTTTTTTAAACTGTTCTCCAAATGCTTAAAACGAATCTGAAACGCCATCCGCCATTTTGGATTCTGATGTGACGTAAGGCATATAGTAAACAAAGTCGAATTTGGTAGTCTCTTCTTTAGTTTTCATCATAATATCACTTTTGTGGACTTTTATCGTTTATTTAACATCTCATTATGGAAGACGGTTATGTAAAGGCCGATAGTACCAATCTACCGATAATAAATACTTTAATGGTGGCGAAATTTTTTGCCTGGAGGCAAATTGGAATCCGGATTTCTGTTCTGCCGAATTGAGAAACGTGAAAACAACAATGTAAGTACCTATCGTAGCAAGTTTTATCTAACATCACATCATGTACCTTGGTACAATAGGGTATTACGCACTATGAAAAATAAAATCTAAATTTATGTTTTTATAGTTCATTTATGAAAAAACAAACGAAAAATATTAATTTCTATTCATAAAACTGCAAAATAAATTAAATATTTCAATTTGAAAATACAAGTTTTTTTATCTGTGCTTCGAATGTCAAAAACGCTGTACGCCATGTTTGCATTCGCTGTGACGTCACTGGACTTGTAAATAAACAACCTCGGTTTTTGTTGTACATGTCTACTGTGTAATTTATTAGATTAACGAAGTTTCTCAGTTATTACTATCACGTTTCTTGATATTCTGCACCTATACTATATATATTGACCATGGAAGACGGCTTTGTAAAAGCAGAAAGTACTAATCTTCCACGAATAAATACATTGATGGTGGCGAAATTCTTCGCTTGCAATCCCGACTTCTGTTCTGCGGAATTAAGAAATGTCAAAACATCTATGTAAGTATTAATATACCTACTACAAACTTTCCTTTAATAACAACAAAACTTTACGATTATGCTTTATTTTGCGATCATAGGTATTATAACCTAAAATTTCCTTTCAGATCTGGTAGAGAATCTTACGGAGATGATGCCGTTGGCTACGTGCAACTCAAGAGGGATCAAAATACTTGCATTGTCAAGTGCACTATATGCCCTGAACACAAAGTGCGCTCTAAACCATATGCAGTGAGTGTTGTTGTTAACGAAGCAGAAGAGAGTGTAACCAGTGTTCAGTGCCATGACTGCCCCGCATCCGAAGGTGGCTGCAAGCACGGTGTCGCATTTTTGATGTGGTTACATCGTCGAACTGAAGATCCATCATGTACTTCAGTGGAATGTTACTGGCGTAAATCAAATCTTGCTAAAGTAGGATCTTCTATAAAAGTACTCACAGCAAGTGAAATTTCCAAGAGAAAAGTGAGGAACATCATCCCGGATAATAGTTTGTTAAAGGAATTTGTGCAAGTTTGTAAAAAAAGAAAAATTAAAACATGCCAGTTCTTGAGACATGAGCAGGACTTTAATCACAATGCAATTTTATCCCTTCACCACCTTATGATGAATAATGGGCATGAAAACTGTGACGATTTCCTGAAAAATATATCAATATTTTTCAATAAAAACAATATCTCAGCCATGGAAAAACAAACACGAGGCCAAGATAAAAGTAGCATGTGGCACGAACTAAGATATGGCAGGATCACAGCATCAAAATGCTATGAAGTTAGTCGATGTAAAACTGTCGATGGGACTTTGATAGCCATAATACTGGGTGCAAGAATTCCTGAAACTTCAGCCATATTGAGGGGGAAAAAACTGGAAGATAAAGTTAGAAAAACAGTTGAAAAGATTATAGGAAATAAAATAGACATATGTGGTCTATACATTTCAGAGCAATTTCCAATGATTGCTGGCTCCCCAGACGGTATTAATGATAAGACCACATTTGAAATAAAATGCCCGTCAACAGAAAAAACCCATTTAAACTATATTGATAAGGATGGTGTAATTACAGCTCGATATTATGCACAAGTCCAGATACAAATGTATTGTGCCAATAGAAATAAATGTTATTTTTGTGTAGCAAGCAGTGATTTTGAAAAAAATAATGAAGTCTCTATAATAAACATTGATTACGATCATGATTATGTTACCGAGTTATTGGATAATGTAGTTTCTTTTTGGAAAAATAATATATTTCCAATTTTACATAAAAGTGTGATGTTGGATTCTTAAAAAAATCCATATGGGAGACCCTTTACAGGGATTCAACTTTATTTATTTATATGTTAAATGCTGTGTGTGTTGTAATAAAAATAACCATGTTGATTCAAAAGTGTTTTATTTAACAAATTACCAATCTTGAAGTTAAAATTTGTCCATTTACATAAAAAAAATGTTACATACAAGATATTTAAGTACAAGTTTTGTCACATCTTGATTATCATCACAAATGTGCAGTGTGCAAATTACCTGAACATCTATCAAATCAATTACTATACAATCTTCTATATTCTAAGTATTATATATACTACTACAAATGACTATTTATATCCTTAGTATGTACATAAAATATCAGTCAATAATCCTATAAGTAAGAAAAATCTAAACTTATTTTCTAAACTTAGAAAATTAGTTACTGATAATAATAAGATACATAGGATAATAAGTAACTGTTTTGTTAAAAAAGGCAAATTTATATATTTTTTGTGCCATACATACTACACTTTAATGCAGTATCACTGTTTAGGATGAATACAGACAAGTTATTGCAATAAATGTATATTTGTCTATTTCTTGTTAATAAATCAGATGAATTAGAAAATAAATAAGAATTATTTTTTACTAAATGATGCTTTTTCCATCATATAGGGAAAGGCGGTAGTGTTAGAATATTATACCTTTTATGACATTTAGTACACAGCTGGCTGCAGTTAGAAACTCAAATATAGCATTTTGAATACTAGCTTTTTTATTGATGAAATTACCACTAATGTTTAATAATTAATTATTTGATCAAAGAATCTTGTAAATTAATAAGAGCACAAGCTGTAGTGATACAAAGATCCAACATACCAATAAGATTAGAGTTGACGACTGAATGCATCTTCAGCATACCAAACTCTCTAACTCTTCGGATCACCCGTTCTACATGAATACGTAGACTGGCTATTTGTTTTGTTAACCGAGCTTCTGCTTTAGATAATTTACAACCACTGCTAACACTAGGAGGCCTCATCAAAGTAAACCCTTTCAATGACAAGTAATGTGCAATATTTTTGAACCCTCTATCAGCTAAAATGCAAGCATTAGGTGGCAAGCTATCTAAGAACTTGCTATTCTCAACTATGTTAACATCGCTTATCCTTCCTGCATATCCTTTTGATACAAAACTTACCACACCGTCTGGGGTACAAGCTATCAAGTATTTAATTGTATTTGTTTTTTTATACTCAGACCAGGTTAGTGCTTGATACATAGCCTTTTTCGGTTTTTGGATTTCAATTTCCAAGCAATCTATTATGCAAGTGACTTTATTAAATTTATGTCTAAAAGCAATGGGAAGATTTTGCTTAATACTTTTTGTTGGAAATTGTTGAATGAATGGTGAGAGCACCTCTACAATTCTTGGCATCTTGTTAAAAAATAAACTGCTTGCTTGAGTCACAGATAGATCAAAATCGTCAGCCAATTGAGAAAATGTTCTGTTTAATTTTATTCTCATTAAACATAATATAATATTTTGTTCAGAAATATTGGTATGTTTTTTAATCAAATCTATTAAAAAATACAGGTCCTTTGGTACTCCAATATAAGATCGTGGCTTATTTTTCACTTTAGCTAAAGTAGCTACCAGGTTAATTTTTTGTTTTATAAATTCTTCTTGAGAAGTACTCCCATCAGAAGTAGTCTTCGATTGACTATTTATTTTGTATGGAGAAGACTCATAATCAACTGTAGAACCTTCTGTTGCTGGTGTAAAAGAGTCATCACTCTCTTCCTCAAAAAAGTTCAGTTTTCTTTTTGCTGATAGTTTGCTTGTGCTTGCTTGGGATATATTCATTTTGAATGGTGAAGTTGCTGTGCACACTGTTGTCTTGAAAGGGGATGTTGTGCTATTTTTTCTTCTTGTACTAATTTGTACAAATTTACTTCGGTAGTGTGCCACATGACTAACTTGAATTGCCTTATGTTCCTGTGGTGGTATTACTTGGATCGCTTTATCATTACCACACTTATGTTCAATAGTCAGAATATCTGAAATTATAATAAAATGGTATTAATAATGATTTCTACCAATTTAATTTTTAAACTGATCAGCTATGTGTGTACATAATACAGCTATCTATTTTTATCTAAGATGTTTACTTCTCCCAGTTAGGCAAAACTTTGTGTTTTTGGTCTGAGCTTCCTATTGATCAACATTCAAGAGACTGGTAAGTATAAGAGACCAGTTAAAATAACTCACCTTGGCCACTGGACGACGACAATGGTGTATCACATGTCTCATTAATAGTGGTCTCTTCAATCTCCTTAATTATAGATAGTCTTTGCCGTTTCATAAAGGCAGCGCGAGGTTCACTTTCAGTGAAGGTTCGTTTTCTCCCTGGCTGACAATCGAATCTCGATGGAATACAATTCGGTCTCATGCGAATTCGTTTGACCGAGCCCATTATTTTCAATTGTGTATAGTTCTCCATGTCATTTTCCAGCTACAACATGAAATAAATTACATGAAACACTATAAAACATAACCTATAAAATATTAGTTTTGTAATGACAAGAATTTATTTTCACATGTTTATATGAGCTATTAAACTGCATACTTACATCGAAATGATCCTCACAAAAATAGTATTTCGTTTTTGTGGACAATGACTTTGGATCTCTTCGTGCTAATTTCAACCACGTATTTCTCATTTTTAAATCTGTTGGCACTTGTATCCATAACTTTTCCGGTGTTTTAACACTTGTATTCTTACATTCAGACACAAGACACCAATGATAAGGACTATAGCCACTAGAACTCATTATTTATTTCGAAAATATGTTTATTTCTTTCAGCGAAGCGTAATGTTTACAATGCCCGTGACGTCACAGACATGGCGGCCTGAGAATTGGCGTTTTCGCGCCCAAATTTGAATTGTAAAATTAAAACACGTTTTTATGAAATAATTGGAATAAAAAAAATGTATTTATATTTTTTTGTGGTATTTTATCAATAACAGATTAAATTAAAACACTTTTTGAAATAGACTGTAATACCCTATACTATAATACCTGTGTTTACAATTACAATCTTCTTAACATAACCTATTTTTTGTTAACAGGTCCGGAAGAGAAAGTTACGGGGACGACGCTATAGGGTATGTGCAGCTCAAGCGGGTTCACAACACGTGCATAGTTAAGTGTACGGTGTGCCCGGAACATAAAGTGCGGTCCAAGCCGTACGCGGTCACACTTATTGCAAATGAAGAAGAAGAAGTTGTGACCAGTGTCATTTGCCATGATTGCCCCTCGTCAGCAGGAGGCTGCAAGCACGGTGTAGCGTTTTTAATGTGGTTACATCGCCGAACTGAAGCCCCCTCGTGTACTTCAATAGAATGTTATTGGAAAAAGTCCAATTTAGCTAAGGTCGGGTCATCAATAAAAAATTTGTGTGCCAAAGACATTTATAAAAGAAAAATTAAGGAGATTGTTCCAGACAGCAGTATGCTAAATGAATTTTTTTTACAATGTAAAAAAAGGAAAATTGATGGTTGTCAGTTTTTGAAACATGAACCTGATTTTGAACACGATAACACGGGTTTATCACTGCATCAGCTAATGTTTAAATAACAATGAAAATTAATCAAAAAACCATATCATTCATACAAAATAAAACAAAAGATCAATATAACAGTGGCTTGTGGCACGAATTAAGATATGGCAGAATCACAGCATCAAAGTGCTATGAAGTGAGCCAGTGCAAAACTGTTGATGGTACTCTGGTCGCTATGATTTTTGGTGCAAGAATTCCAGAAACCCCAGCAATGTCAAGAGGTAAGAAACTGGAGGATGAAGTTAGGAAAACAGTGGAAAAGAAAATAGAAATGAAGATAGAAAAATGTGATCTATTTATTTCTGAGAAATTTCCAATGGTTGCTGGGTCCCCAGATGGTATTAATAAGAAAGTGACTTTTGAAATTAAGTGTCCGTTTAGTGAAAAAACTGCACAAAACTATATTGATGGGAACGGCTCAATATCAAAGAAATATTTTGCACAAGTTCAAATGCAAATGTATTGTGCTAAAGGAAACAAAAGTTACTTTTGTGTTGCTGATAGTGATTTCAAAAACAATAATCAGGTCACTATAATTCCTGTTGAATATGATCATGAGTATGTAATGAAATTATTAGATAGTATAGTTTCTTTTTGGAAGAATACAGTCATTTTGGGTAACTTTGAATATTTTTTACAATATTTGTGATTTTACAAATCTCATTTAGATTATTTATGTTTATTTTATTGAACAAATAGTGTTCTTTTGAGTTTGTTTATTTTCTAAAATAAAAATTTTACAAAAAAAAACAATAGAACTATACCGAATTTGCCCTAAAACCGAAATTCAAAGTTATCATGAGTTTTGGGTAACTTTGAATATGATTTTTTCAGAATCTAAAAACCTTTATTATCACGTTCTCTGCTAACGCGGTCAGTGCTGACCGTCAGTGAAGTTTCCCTTTAGGCCTATTAAAAATCATAAATCTGTTTAAAATTTGCTAACTTGTTTTTTTGCTTATATGCTTTTATTTTTTACTCAAATGTTACTTGGTTATAACAAAAGTCAATTTGAGCCATTATTTATGGAAATAATTAACATCAGACAGCATTGACTGACGTGGCCTACAGAGAGAAAAAAACGGTTTTCCGTTACAGGGGGCCGCGCGGGTCGCGGTGTCGGGTAGCCCCTCGCGCTCCCCCGCGTTCGTTTGCGCTTGCAGTTGCCGTCCGTATCTTGAGTTGAGACGCCGCGCTGTGCTATTACATCTAACATACGTTACTACTGCAGTGCATTTATTGGTTTTCAAAAGTATTTGTTATCACTATGGATGAATTTGAAGATTTTGAGATTACGCAAGATATCCTAACACAAATTGACAACATAGAAATCGATCTTCTCGACAAAACTTTAAACCTAACTATCAGTGATGATGAAGAAAATATTCCACCCCCCCCCCGTATGAACAATAGGCGTTTGCGGATCATGTCTACAAGTGAGGGTAGTGAAGCCGAAATTAATGCCGCAATCCAGGATTTACAAGCTACTTCATCGTCTAAGTGGACAGATCCCAAAGGTAATCAGCGGAATATAATTCCCTTTACTGAATGTTGTGGCATGCCGATTTCTATTCGCACTTCAATGACTGATAAATCTCCAGCAGATTTTTATGCACTTTTGGTGACGGATAGCCTTTTACAAGAAATCGTTGAATGTACTAGGGTCATTTTCAAAATAATTGCTCATTTCAGAAATGTTACTTTTATGTCACAATAACATAAAAGTAACATAAAAGAAAACAAGGGCTGCATTCACAGTGGTAAATAAAACAGTTTTTTAGTATTTAATATTGTAATAATTAATCAAACACGTACACGTACATTATTATGTACAGTTCGTGAGGTTTAAGCCAAGCTTTGCATTTGTGTGAGTGTGCACATAGACACAGGTTAGGTTTATATCGGCGTAACTCCGTCGCGCTCCTACATTTCTTTAAGTCACTCACATGAATAGCTAGCTTAGCGTAGACCCCGCGGCTGTACTGGACATAGTGAACATAAACATGAAACATACAAAATAATGACAATAATAAAACCGTCAGGGTTATGTTTAATTTGAAGATGGTTACTCAGTTAATCATAAATCGAAAATAAAAATATAATATTAAAATGCGAACTTTGAACATTCTCTCTATCGTCATGATAATACTGCACGATTAACTTCCTAATATTTATATATAATGTCTGCCTATTCATACATGAAATATTTTAACAGTAGCTTCTTAAGTCGTATCTAAAGATACAAAACAACAAAAAAAAATATTTTAAGTGTTTTTCTTTTTACGAAATTATTATAATTCAATTTTTTTTATATATTTTGCATAAAACCTTTAATGAAAACCCCTTAAATGAAAGTAAATAAATAAACGTTCTGAATGTTAAAGGTCAAAAAATAAGAAACCAGTATTTATTTTGTAGCTCAAGTAATTTTAAATTATTTAATGTAAATATATTTAATAAAATTAGAAAAAAAACTTTTGAAATGGCTTCGTTATAACCGTCTAACAGTTAAAAACCGTTAGATGATACCCTTAAAATATTTCGTGTATGAATAGGTAGACCTTATATAACTATACATATTATTCACTATCGCTACTAAAAAGATCCCAGAAATTTCTCTTCAAATCAACCGTAGAAACATTATAATATTTTGATGGCTTTTTAACCATCTTTGCTAGATCCTTAGGTTTAAAATTTACTTTAATATCAGATAAAATAGTAACATTTGAAGTAGATGCATTACTGACATGATAATGATTAGTTTCTCCTATAGGTTCGACATCATCAGAATTAGGTAAAACTTTATTGGTTACTAACATCTCTAGGTCTTCTTGCTCAGATTCACTTTCAGATGTAGATTCTATAACAAGTCGTTTTGCTCTTGAACGTTTAACATGATCAGTAATTAATTTGTGACTTTTTATGGCATAACATTGGCAAATATTGGGCTTTAAACAAAAGCAGCTTAAAATTCGATATTGAATTATATTATCTTCGTTTGGTATTACTTGGTGTATTTTTTGCGTATTTGGAACGGCCACAAATTTACAACCCTCAATTTGATTTTCTATTCTCAATATGTCCTCCTGATCAATAAGAAATAATTTTACAGTGGTAGCAGTATTGTGTTCAAGTAATTGAATCGCAGTTTCAGCATCAGGTATATCATGTCCGTATGATATTTGTTTATCTAACAATCTTTTTACTACTCCCCCAACCCCATCCGCTGCACCCTTCCCATGGGCCGCTTCAAAAAAATTCCAGGTTGCAAAAATAAAACCATAAGATTCTATCATTTTGGTAAGAAGGGCAAAGTTCTTCTTTTGCCTGTATTGACTTGACGGACCATCTGAGAAGAAATGTATAGTGTCTTTCAAAGGAAATCTATGTTTAATGTCACGCATCAGGGGCTCCAAGTGAGCCCAGATCGATTCCGGTGTGTGTTTGTTGCAGTTGGAAAATGTACAAAATGATTCGGGATCAGTTTCATCATTATATATAATGCTTGTGTGCAAGGTGATTTGTGAATGTGATGCTCCAAAATGTACTGCTTGTATTTCATTATGAAATTTGCAATTATAATTTTCTGAGAAGTCACAATGTAGCATAATTTCATTTCTTTGTAAATTCTCCTTCAATGATTTATAAATTTTGTATTGATGTGAAATGTTGTAAATATGAATTTTAAAGCCTCTTAATTCCGTGTCAAAATTTGATAATAGAGATTCTAACATACCTGATATTATTTGTTTAATTGTTTTTTTGGTTGATTTTTTTTCATTGTTCTTTTCATATTCTATGGTTTTGACCGTCCACTCTAGCCATGACACTTTTTCATTCAATTTTATATTCAGTAAGTCATATCTGATTGATTTGTTTTTGCAAATATCACATGTTGAATACATGCACTTTTGGGAGTATAAATCACACACTGTAGACTTTATAACGGTGTCCAAAGTATCACCGTCCTTAAATTTTTTTAGTGTTTTTAGGGATGTAAACTTGAAATCTATATTACTGTGTCTTTTGCAAAGACAAGTATTTCGATTTGATAAATTTGGGATCAATACGTAAAATGGCTTGAAACGTCTGAATGTGGCGTATGAAATTGGAATTCCAGTCTCCTTTACAAATTTTAACCGTAAATTTACCATCGAATCTAGCAAATATCGTCTTTGCATTTTAACTTTATTTTTTGTTTTAGTTTCTTTCTTAGCTGCAGTAGCTCGACTGACATCATCTTGGTTAAAAAAAGTATAAATTTTATTTGCTAGGTTATTTCGTTTAATATTAACTTTTTTTGCATTACGTCTGATTGGGTATTTAATCCCAATAGCAGACTGTAATTTACTTTTCATTTTATACCCTTTTACGATGTCGTTACTTACAATTTCTTTTAATACATTTCTCTTTTCATTACTTCCTGCTGCATTATATTGTATTTTTAAGGATTCTATTAACACATTCTTTTCAAATAACTCCTTTTTAATAATTTCTTTTTCTTCTTCAGTAGTGTTTAAATTAGCAACAAATGAGTTGGTTTTTGATATTGGGCTTGACACAGTATAAAATGACTCTCTGCTAAACATATTTTCTTTTTCTTCGTCTTCTTTTGTGTTTTGCAAAATTTTGTATCTATATATTTTTTTCTTTAAAGCTTTATTCTCTTTGATTAATAATTCAATTTTTTTCTTCATATTTTTATTTTCTTTGGTTAATGTTCTATATCTTTTCTGATATATTCTTTGGTATTCTTTTCGAGTTTTACCCTTTTCTATAACTTCTTGTTTATAGTCTGATTTTTGTTTTAAAGTCCTCCAATATTTTCGCCTGCTTTCTTTCTCTCGATCCGATAGCTCCCCAATTTTTTTATAGAATTTTTTAGCTCTTTCTAAATTTTTTTCCTGTAGTGCTTTCCATTTTTGAGGATTATTCAATTTTAGTCGGTCTCGGTACCGTTTTTGCCTCTCTGCCGCAGACAAAGGCATATTTTCTGTAAAGAATAAAAAATACAATGTAATAACTCAGAAAATAATAATTAAAAAAATCATATTTAACGATAAAAGCAGTCTATTTTGAAGCATACGTCGTCGTAAAATTTAACGTGAAAATTAAATTTTGCATCACATTAACAAATCACATTGTATACAAGTATTTTGAACATTGAGAATAGTATCAAACTTGTCATGCTAGAATAAGTCAGAGCCTGTTAATGCTAGACGAAAATACTTGGGTTATATTAAATAAATATATTACACTAATAACTCAAAGCTGCAGATCGCAATATACACTCGATCGCGCAACTTGTACAGTATAAACCAAAACGAAGGTATAAAATGATTAGTAAATTACAGTCAGCTATTATAGGGCCAATTTGAGGATTTTAAGTTATCCAAGCATCACTCAAAACACTGAATACGACCATAGAAAAACATGTTTATTTTACTATTGGTTTAATTATAATTTATATAATATTTTAAAATCATGCTGTGGACACGTCTTAATCCAATTTTATGTAACGTAACATAAAAAAATGTTACATAAGTGTGACATAAAGGAACAAGTAAGCATGTTTTTCTACAAACTAACCTCAAATCACAGAACATAATTCACTCGATCGTTGCAGCTAATTAGCGACAGAATAGCACTATCATAATAGTTTCCTGACAATTAAAAATAGTTTAAATTTACTTACCTTGCGTATTTTTTCCAATTTACCAAAAAGAAACCAGATAAATGTTTTTTATCGACGCACACCATACACCCAACTTTTTTGCCGAGAACAAAATGGCTGCTGCCCTGTGATTGGTCGCCTGAGGTTCGGACAGTGACAGCAAATGTTGCCAGTATTAAAGTTTAACAAAATACCTTTTTCGCGACTAAATAATGCGTTACATAAATGAAATAACATCGATGAAGTAATTTTGAGACCAGTTTTATTTTTTATTTATAACTAAAATTAATGTGTCAAATGAATTTTCAAGGATTCTACACACATTTTACAGTGTTATTAGAGAGGATAGCCAATTTTGTTTGATAATAAATAAAATACTTTTAATGTTTTTTCAAGTTTAAAATATCAGTGCTGGAAGTTGGACACACGTTTTTTGTAGGAAGACCAGAAACATGCTTTAAAAATTTCGCAATATATAAAAAATGAAGTATCAACTACCAACAATGACATTATAATACAATATAAAGAAAGGCTTCTTTGTAATGTTCAGTATTTTATTAATATTGCCATTACAGTTTTTTTGTAGAAATTAAGGAAAGATGATGGACAAGATTTTTTTCTGAAATGAGCAATTATTTTGAAAATGACCCTTTACGAAAATGTAATTTACGAAATCATGAAAGATCTAACTTACATAAATCTAATTGTCTTTTGAGCACACAGTTTGAAAATATTCAAATGGTTGCAACAGCATTTAAAAATAGGATAGCTTCATATCGTTTAAACCCTAAACTTACCTATGTTACACCTGAAGCTTTTCTATATGACAATATAAATGATATAGCCAAACTGGTTGATATTTCATTGATCAAAAATAGTTGTATTAAAGTTAATTTTGAATTATTTGCATATTTTTATCTTCCTAAATTGAATGAGAATCACCTCAAATCATTTAATATAAAATATGAAGTCATTACAAAAAGTAATAATATAGAAGAATATTGTCAAAGTGCAATAAATAAAATTAAGAATAAGTTAATTGAATTCCAACATCATCAATCTGGTTGGTCATTTCATTCAGTAAGTTATTTCGAGATTAATATAAATAAATACTGCCCTATGAGGGGTGGTACTTATTTACCTTTAACAAAGGTCATTAGAAACAACAGAAGTTGTATAAATATTAAGAATAAAGATAACTTATGTTTTTTGTGGTCTATTATAGCAGCGCTATGCCCAGCTAATACCAATGTATGTAGAACATCTTCATATCCCCACTTGAATGAAGTACTAAACATAGATGGCATGTCTTTTCCACCGTCATACAATGATATAAAACTGTTTGAAAAAATAAATCCTAAAATCAGCATTAATATATATGGCTTAGATAATAAATCGAAAGTAACCGGTCCACTATATGTTACGCAAGAAAGAAAAAATAAACATGTAAATTTATTATACATAGAGAAATCTGGAAAAGGTCATTACTGTTTAATCAAAAATTTAGTTCGACTGGTACGACGTCAAGTAACATCACATAAAGGGAAGATATACTTGTGTGAAAACTGCTTGCAGTTCTTTTCGTTACAATTAAAATATGAAAAACATAATCGTATTTGTTCTAAAGTACTAACAGTTTTACCAGCGTCTAATAATAAATTACAATTCAAGCATTATGATCGACAACAAAAAATAAATTTTGTTGTTTACGCAGATTTTGAAAGTTTACTAATTCAATATTATATCAGAAAACACTCAAACTTTAAAAATGCACGAGCCACCTAGCTTTGGTTACTATATATGTTGTTCTCATGATGCTACATTAAACAGATATGTTTCTTATCGAGGTTCTGATTGTGTAAAAAAATTCGTAGAATATCTTGTCAAAGACATAATTTAAATCCATCAAATACTAGTTGATAACAAACCTATGGCCCCATTAACAAAAGAGCAAGAGTATGATTTTCAAAATGCTACAGTTTGCCACATTTGCAAATACTTTTTGTTAGGTGATAAAGTAATGGATCATAATCATATTACTTCAGAGTATCGAGGTGCCGCTCATTCACTTTGTAACTTACATCACCGTATAACTCGATTTGTACCTGTTATTTTTCATAATATGTCTGGGTATGATAGTCATTTCTTTATTGAAGAATTAACTAAATTAGATGGTGATCTTAAAGTTATACCAAAGTCTAAAGAAAAGTACATCTGTATTACAAAGTCGTTAAAAACATGTGATATCGAAATGAGATTTATAGATTCATTTCAGTTTTTGAGCTCTAGTTTGAATGAACTTACTAAAACATTGAAAAGTGATGTCTTTTTTCACCTTTCGCAAGCATTTCCAAATAAAAAACATTTCACTTTAATACAGAAAAAAGGTATATAGGGGAAAGTGGGGTATGACGGGGAAGCGAGGTAAGATGGGGACCATAATAAAATAGATGATAGAATGTCGTCAGAAAATTTGTTATAACGCCATCTAACGGCATTTAGCAAGAGTTTTTAGTGTCACAAACAGTTTGGTCGATAGTGTGCACGATATAATTTCTATATATTAATTTTATAGAAATGGAAGGAAGGTTATTTGGTTTGTCAACTTCTGAATTGCAGAAATTAGCCTATGAATTAGCAGTTCGTAACAACAAACAGCATAAATTCGATCATTTCAAGGAAAAAGCTGGCAAGGACTGGCTGCGTGGATTTCTCAACCGCCATCCCGACTTGGGTTTGCGAAAGCCGGAAAATACATCAGCGGCTCGTGCAGCTGGGTTTAATAAAGTGTCTGTTGGTAAATTTTTCGAACTGCTAGGCAAATCACTTGATGATATACCTTTTACTCCGGACAGGATTTATAACTGTGACGAGACAGGAGTTTCGATTGTGCCAAAATCGCGGTCCAAAGTGATCGCTGCAACTGGTAAAAAGCAAGTGGGAGCTTTGACGTCGGCCGAACGAGGCACAACTATAACTATTGAAATTTGTTTCAACGCTTCAGGGACATACATTCCACCTATGTTTATTTATCCCAGAAAACGTATGAAGTCCGAATTGCTCAATGGGGCTCTACCGAACTCATGGGCTGAATGTTCAGATTCTGGGTGGATTACTGCCGAAATTTTCTTAAGATGGTTTCAGAAGTTCATTAAACTCACCAACGCTTCTAAAACCAACCCAGTCATGCTTATTTTAGATGGTCATGCCTCTCATACCCAAAATTTGCAGCTAATCGATGAAGCACGTGAACATGGTGTGACAATAATATGCTTCCCACCGCACACCACGCACAAACTTCAACCAGCAGATGTTGGTTTTATGCGACCGTTGAGTATCTTTTATGATCAGGCCATAACAGCATGGTTAAGGTCAAATCCTGGGAAAGTAGTAACCCAATTTCAAGTAGCTGAACTCTTCGGGCAAGCATTCATTCGAGCAGCAACAATGCCAACTGCAATAAATGCATTTAAAGCATGTGGGATTTCGCCTTACAATGCACACATTTTTACTGAAGACGACTTTATTGCTGCAGAGGCCACCGATATCATATTGGACGCTGAAATAGAACCCGTTGCTGATATATCTTGGACACCATCGATAGCAGCAACATCACAACCAACACCGACAGTCATACCATCAGTAATATCGTCAGCTCATGATAACCAAACTGTCACCTGCACCGCCTCAAATTCTACAACGAACACAGAAACACCTCAGCCAACTCCACAAACCTCATCTTTAGTACAGCAAACAATAGTAAATGATGCTCTGGATAATGCAGCATTTCATTTGGTTAGCCCAAAACAGTTAATGCCTTATCCACGAATAGGAAAAAGGACAAGACAAATTAGAAGAAGAGGAAAAGCGGCCATTATCACTGCTTCACTTTATAAAGCCGAGTTAGAAGAAAGACAAAACTGTAAAAAACAGAAACCAAACAAAAAGAAATTGAAAAAAACAAATAAAAGAACCAAGAAAGCTGACGAAGAATCTCAGACATCAGATGATGAAGATACCACAGAATGTCTGTACTGTCACGGTCTATATTCCGAGTCTATTGAATGTTGGATCACATGCCAGACTTGCGGTAAGTGGGCACATTGTGGCTGTGCAGGAGTGGAAGATAACGACGATGAAGCCGTCCATATCTGCCCAGTTTGTGAAGATAAACACGATTAAATATGTCATACCCCATCTTACCCTAGGGGGTACCCTGTCTTGCCCTATAGGTGGGGCAAGACGGTTTATTTTGTTATTTTTTTAAGTTGATATTTCTATGAGAAGACTTTTATATTTTTGTTTTGACTGATTATAATTAAAGAAAGAAAGACTGATAGTTTACATAATAAAAGTTCCTGATTTGTGCAATAAAAAAATAGAGGTTTTATTGATGAATTACCTTAAAGTCCCCGTCTTACCCCACCTTCCCCTACCCTTATGATTATATAGACTCGTGGGAAAGATATCTTGAAAAACGTTTACCTCCTAAAGAGTGTTTTTATAACAGTTTAAAGTCAGAACATATAACTAACAATGAGTATTTATTAGCACAGAAGGTCTGGAGAGCATTCAATATACAAAATCTGGGAGAATACACCGATCTGTATTTGAAAACTGATGTGATGTTGCTCTGTGATATTTTTGAGAATTTCAGACAAATGAGTTTAAACTATTATAATCTAGAACCTGCTTACTATGTTAGCGCTCCAGGTTTAAGCTGGGATGTAATGCTTTTGTATACAAATGTACAACTTGATTTAATAGACAACTTAGAAATATATGAAATGCTTAAAAACGGTATACGCGGGGGCTTAGCTCAATGTTCCTTACGTCATGCAGTAGCAAACAACAAATATCTTCCTGATTATGATTCTTCCAAACCGTCTAGCTTTTTGCTCTATCTTGATTGTAACAATCTTTATGGTTATGCAATGATGCAAAAACTACCAATATCAGATTTTAGTTTATTAAACAAAGACGAAATTCGGTCTTTCGATATAACACTCATTCCAGAAACTGGTGAATATGGATACATATTAGAAGTTGATTTGATATACCCCGACTTTCTACACAATAATCACTCTGATTTACCTTACGCACCCGGAAAATTCATACCACCAGGTAGTAAAGCTCCTAAATTAATCGCTAATTTATATGATAAATATAAATATGTAATACATTATATTAATCTAAAGGAATGTATAAAACAAGGACTTATTTTAAAAAATATTCATAGGATATTAAGATTTAGACAGGATGACTTTCTAAAAAAATATATTGAGCTAAATACAAGTCTACGACAGGCGGCGACGTCAACTTTTCATAAAGATTTCTTTAAGCTCTTGAATAATGCAATTTTTGGAAAAACCATAGAAAACAAACGAAAACATGTGAATGTGAAGTTGATTAACACCTGGCGTGATAATAACAATCGAACTAACAAAGATGTAGGAGCCTGTCAGTTAATTGCAAAACCTAATCTTAAAAGCATATCAATTTTTTCGGAAAATTTTGTAGCAATTCAATTATCACACGAAAAAATTATATTAGATAGACCGATTTACATAGGATTTACTGTTTTAGAATTAGCCAAAAATCACTTATATAAGTTTCATTACAACTACATGAAAAATAAATATAATGATAGCATACAGTTATGTTACACTGATACAGATAGTTTATTGTATTTTATTCAAACTGAGGATGTGTATCAAGATATAAAGGACAATCTAGAAATTTTTGACACGAGTAACTTCGAATCTGATAACCCCTTTAATATTAAACGCGTAAACGCTAAAGTACCTGGTCTATTTAAAGATGAGCTGGGCGGTGATATTATTCAAGAATTCGTGGGTTTGCGAGCGAAACTTTATTGTATAAAGAGCCTAAATTCAAATATTATAAAAGCCAAAGGAGTCTGCAAGCCTGTAACGCAAAAACTAAGTATATCACAATATAATCGCTCACTTCTTCATAATAAAACATTGAAAAGAAAAATGAACTTAATAAAATCTGTAAAACATGTATTGTTTTCGCAACAATGTAATAAACTTGTACTTGATAGATCAGATGACAAACGACGAATATCAGACAATCAAATAAATACTCTACCGTGGGGTCATTGTGAAAAGCTTATTTAGTTGTGGTCTTAATTTGCACTCGTTTTGGAGAATTTAAAAATAAGATGATAAATGTGTTTAAATTCTATAATTGTATTTATTGTACAATAAAATACAATAGAATATATAAAAATTATATATATATATAGCTATATTTCTTTATAATTTAAAATGCTCGTTCATTCTGTTATTGGGTGTAAAGCTGTTGCAATAGTTTTTGATATTCAAATTGTAAATAAATTTTAAACGTTTTATATTAATAAGTTAAATCTTATTTTAATAAAAAATATGTTTTTAGTTCATAAGATATTATTATTTAATAAAGTATGTATTTAGTTTAATGTGGTTTTACTCATTTTTATTTTAGTAATACATAAAATTACAAGTACTTATATTTAAACTTTATATATGTATATATAAAGTCACTAATCTGAAAAAATACTCATTTGTAAATATGAAGTTTGTGAAACAACCACTTTCTCTAAAAGTTGATAATATTAATTCAGAAAATAGTCAAGTTAATAAAACACGACATAGTGTACTTTTTCCAAGCACTATTCGTTGCATTCCTTCAAATTGTGGAAAAACCAATGTAATGATATCTTTATTGCTACATGAAAATGGACTTAGATTCTAAAATCTTTACATCTATTCTAAAACAGCATTTCAACCGAAGTACTGTTTTTTAGAAGAAGTATTTCAAGAATTGCCTGAAATCAATTTAAAGATATTTATTAATGGATCTGATGTTATTCATCCGAATGAAGCACTATGTGATTCAGTCTTTGTTTTTGATGATGTTGTCTGTGAAAATCAAAGTAATATACTCAATTACTTCACCATGGGTAGACATAAAAACATTGACTGTTTCTACTTGACACAAACATATTCTAGAGTCCCTAAACAACTCCTCCGAGATAACGTTAACTTTTTATTCGTTTTTAAGCATGATGATACAAATTTAAAACATATGTATGATGAACACGTCAATACTGATATGGAGTGGGCACAGTTCAAAAATCTCTGTTCTAAGGTTTGGAATGACTCTTATAAAGGTCGATTTACACCAAACGAGCGAATGCTCATTCTATCCCCACTACATGAAATTCTTTTAGTGTAAACAGGCGTAGATCATTATTTCGTTGTTCTTAGTGCGCTCGCAAAGATTCTATAGAATATTCTATGAATGCTCGTTCGCTCAATGTAAACGGCGCACGAGCGCGCGAACAGTTGCTTAGAGCGTTCTTCCGTGTTCGGACGTGCTCGCGCCACTGAGCGGTATCATCAAAGCGTTCTTGTGTTCTAGCCTTGTTCTAGTGATTGTTTACTTATCATCGATTAAATTATGGATTGGTCTCAAGAAAAATGTTTATTAATGATAGAAGCCTACCGAAATTTTAGATGTCTGTGGGATCCGACGTATGAACACTATAAAAATACAACTTACAAACAAGATGCTTGGCAGGAAATCGCAATACTACTGGAATGTAATGTTGAAGAATCAAAAAAGAAGATGGACTCGCTTCTTGCATCTTACCGCCGAGAAAGGCAAAAAACAATAAGTACGAAATCAGGCAGCGGTGCCGATTGTACTTATAATTCTAAATGGTTTGCATTTAAAAGTATGCACTTTTTGATGGACAAATATAAACCGAGGAAAACAATTGATTTCGACACTAACCAAGATAAAAACATGGTAAGTAGGTGGTTATGTTTATTTATTGGGTATTATAGCATAAGTTATAGTTATTTACGCTTTTTATAAAGTAACATATCGGTTTCATTATGCAATATTGTTTTGCCATGGCAAAATATTAGTCAAATGAAAATAGTCTGAAAATTCTTTCCGGATATTTTCACATTGTAAAGTGTCTTCGTCCAGTGTTGGGTAACGGGAGAAATGATGATAAACGGTCCAATTTCTCCACTGGCCTGGAATAACGACGTCATCTTCAATTCTGTCCATCATACCCGGTGAATTATATAGCTTCCTAGAAGCTTTCCTTTTCATCAAATAATTATGTAGGTATACGCAGGTCATTACGATGAGAGATGCTTTATCAGGTTGTAGCAACATAGGTTTTCGCAATACACGAAAAACTGCTGATAGAATGCCAAACGCGTTTTCTACTGTTCGTCTTGCTCTAGACAAACGGTAGTTGTAAATTCGTTTTTCGGATCCCCTGGCGTGTGTACCAGGATACGGCTTCATGATGTGTCTTTGTAATGGGAATGCATCATCTGCTACAAATACGAATGGCACATTCTGTTGTCTTCCTGGGAGGCTTTGGTCATTAGGTAAATTTAATTCATTATTTTGTAGTTTCTGATAGAAAGAAGTGTTTCTTAAAACTCCGCCATCTGATATTCTGCCCTGACAACCAATATCAGCGAATATAAAATTGTAGTTAGCGTCTACAATGGCCATTAACACCACACTGAATGTGGATTTATAATTAAAAAAGTCGCTTCCGTTTTTAATAGGTGCTTGTATGATGCAGTGTTTCCCATCTACAGCGCCAATACAGTTTGGGAAATTCCACTTCTCATTGAATTCCTGAGCGATTGATAGCCATTCTTCTTCTGTTGACGGGGTCTGAAATGAATAAAAAGTTATTTTAGGGTATATCTATAAGTATATGTAAGTGTAAATGTAATAGGTGTAAGTATATTAATTAAACTTTTTTTTTCATAGGCTGATGAGGAGGAGAATGAGCGAAATGAACAAGGAACTGCGGTAGTGGACCCTAATGCAGACACACAGTCAGATTCAACAACACGCTCACAACCTGCTCAAGGGCAATCTTCAACGTCACTGCGATTTGGCCACACGACAATACCACCAAAAAAATCTAAACATGAAGACCCTCGAGTAGCCGAAACCTACCGTATTTTAAAAGATACCCATGAATCAAAGATAAGGGACAAGAGTCAAGCTTTTGGAAATCACGTTGCTTCAAAACACCGTGAATATTCAAAAAGGACGAAAGCGTATGTTGAACATTACATAAATAATATAATGTTCGACGCTGATTTAGGGAAATTTGATTTTGAGCCAAATTTAGCGTCAACTCCGATGTGTTCATATTCAGACAGTTCACAAAATACATGCATTCTGTATTCTACAACCTCAGATCAATCCCCACCCAACCAGATGGAAAACAGTTCAGAAAGTAATGTGAACATTGGACAACAATTACACATACCGGAAGAAACAGCAACTGCAGAAACCAGAGAGTCTTTGCTGCATTTTAATAAAAAAATTAAGTAACATATATATGTTTTATAGTTTGTTTTTGTGTGCCTACCTAAGTTCTGATTGTTTTTTTTTAAATAAATATCTTAAAAATACATTGTCTTAGTTTATCTACTTACTTGCACTAATAATTACGGGCGTGATAATAAGTTTACTTACCTTAGAATAGTCTTGCAATGCTTCATTTATTGCAGCACATACTTCAGATATAGCATTACATATTGTGGATTTAGACATTTTAGTGAAATACATCAGGCTTTCATAGGAATCTCCAGTTGCCAAAAATCTCAAGGTCACTGCTAGTTTGTCATGTGCAGGAATTGAGTCTCTAAAATTCGTACTTGATTTCCGAATTTTGTCGCTGGTCAGAGATAGTAAATGATCAAAATCCTCTGGCGCCATTCTACAAAAGTTTTGGAATTGACCACTTTCTTCTTGTTTTTGCATATCCGTCATTGTTTCACCTATATTATCCATTGTCCTTCGTTGCATTAAATTGGTAACCCACCAACGTCTCTTCCTTTTTTTATTTTTGAGTTTTTGCGACAAAATAATAAATGTAGCACTAGCAATAATTATATCGCTATCAGAGTCAGACATTGCGAAGCACTACCAATACCAACCACTGAATTGACACGAATGAGCAAAGAACATTCGATCTGCGTTTGTTTACACTAAAAGATTAAGAAAGAATGCTCTTGTTCTAGATCTAGTTCTGTGTTCGTCTGGTTTAAATCGATACCTCTAGTTTTCGTTTACACCAAACGATTACGAATGAATGCTCTGGTTCTAGCTCTAGCTCTATGTTCGTTTGGTGTAAATCCACCTTAAGATCATATATGAGAAAAGGGAAAAAAAAACAACACTCCGTGTGTTTGCGCCGCACTAAATTGACTCGGGATTTTCCTCTTGGGTTCGGATTCCTCTACGTCCAGATAATCGTGCCTGTATCCACCTTATCATGTCTGCTCGTATCTCATTATTCACCCATGTCTGGTGGCACTTCCAATACTGTTGGTACACCAAGTAGAGTATTATACAGCCGGCAAACGCAACTATTGCCGAAAGCAAAATATTATTTGTTTGCATGTGGGTTGAAGCATCTGATACTGCTCCGTTGTCTCCACCATGCTGCGAGATGACGGTTTCTTTATTTTCGCATACACACTTAAAGCACTCCTTTCCCATTTTTATAAAATATTTGTTTCGTTTTTGTATATTTAACATAGAGCACTGCCGAACTGATGGGTAACTCGCTCGAAGAACATTCACACGGTAAAAGCGACATATTGTCCAGTTGCATTCCCACTATTATTATATTACGCTGACACCGCGCGACTGCACGGCGCCTGGCAGGGTCGCCATGAAGTGATGTAGATAATAGGCGGTGAAATGACAATTATTATGGATATACGTATTCCACATACTACATGAAGCACACCCAGATCTTCATTCTGTGTGCCAAATATAGCGTGATAAACTACCTGCGCAGCTGAGACATCATCCATTGCAGTCTCTATGATCCATCTCACCTTTGAACATCTATTGTAGAGCCTCCACATGCCTTCTCCAGAGAAATCAATTTCTGCAGGTTCCATCGGAGTTAATGATCTGGTTAACCCACACTTTTTCAGCTGTTCTTCCGTAGCCAAAGCAAAAATTATGAAGTTCAATGGGAAAAATGCTCTTTGTGCATTCCTGGATCCAGCAATTAACACCACATCAGCAAAGGCACTTAAAGCCGGAGCTATTTCTTCTGCTCGCTTTCCTTGCATTGCATTGCATAAATTAATTGAATTTGGAATGTGAACTAGATCTCTTTTTACGGCCTCTAGCCACTTCGCTTGATATGGATCACGAGATTTATAGGCAGCTATCACATATATATATATAATATAAGATATAATATATCTGACTAAAGATAATTTTTTTCGTATATATGGACTGAAGACATGGCAGCCAAGGGTTCTAATGAAATATCGTCTTGTTTATATCACTGCCTGAATCGAGTAAACCTTGATGGCAAAAAGAAGATAAGGCTTGTTGCTGACGGTTGCGGCGGCCAAAATAAGAATTCGATATTGCTGGGAATGGTTGCTAAATGGCTGCATGAAACAACACAAAACATAGAAGAAGTAGAAATAGTATATCCTGTCACTGGACATAGTTTCATCCCACCCGATCGGGTATTTGCTTTTGTGGAAAAACAAATAAAACGACTAGAAACTATATCTAACCCTCAGACCTATATTGATATCATGAGATCTAATGCGACTATCCGGCGTTTAGTCACTGAGGTACCAATTTTTGATTGGAAGACTACATGCAAAGATGTGTTAAAAACTACTCAAACGTTGCACTTTCAAATAAGTAAAACGAAGCGTATTATCTTAAATAGAACAGGTCGTCGGCAAATCTTAGTTCGAGGAGAAATATCATACAGAAATAACATATGCAATCCACTGAGCATAACTAAACGTGGGAAACATATATCCGGAATCCAACCAAACATAATAGAAGCACGATTTAATGTTAAAACTGAAAAACTAACAGATGTTAAAAAACTACTCGAAAAACATTTTGGTGAAGCTTGGAGTGACTTGCCTGATTTACAATACTACAAAACTGTACTGGCTCATAACGAAAACTTGCCGGAACAACAAGAAGATGAAGATGATCCTGAGTACTTGCCAGAAGAAATTTTGGATTTTGTTTAACGTATTAATCGTTATCGTTTACTGAATCAGGGTTTACTGAATTTTCGCCTTCTGATTATAATAAATGTACCTATTATATAATTTGATATTGATATGATTGTAAGACTTTACAATGTTAGTACCTAACTACGTAGGAAGGAATATAATGTACTTATAAGTAAAGAATTCTTGTGACATTTTTATTGTTGAACCTTTATTTTCTAATAGCTGATAAGCATACAATCATAATGACAATACCTATTTAAATCGGTTTATGACTTTGAACCGAAATAAATAAAAAATATGCGTGTTTCTTTTATTCCTAAGATTCAAAACCTAAATACGTCCCTTTATTACTCAATTACATCGAACCGGCCTAAGTCACATTGTATTTCTTCAGATTCGCTTAAGTCCAATAACAGTTGCTTTCAAACAAGCTTAAATCCACATAGTTTCCATCAAAAGTGCTTAAGTCCAAAATAAAAACCGGTTTAATTTAAAATCTGACGGTTGTTTCACCCATTTTTTTGACAATGTTGCCAGTAGACATTATTATGAGAGTGTTGGTAGTATTGCTCAGTATTCAAGACTCATGGATAAAGCAAACAGAAACAAACGCGTTTTCCCAGAAGTTGTTTATGCGTGACTTAGGTGCGTTTGATATGTATCGACACATATGTATAAGATATATAAGAGGCCCTAATGTTTGTGCCATCGCTGCTACTAATTCATAGTTTGACTTAACGTAGGGCGTCTACGTGGCTGACCGAGGGAACACACACAGGTCCGAACCAGTGTCCACTAGGAATAGCATCTTAGTGGCTCGATCGGTGACAAAAAGACGGCCTGTAGTAGATGGGCAGTCGTGCGCCGCTACATGCGACTGCCTTGGAAGTTTAAAGCCACAAAGTTGCAGGGCTGTTTACATTTGATGGCCTTGCTCCCGAAATTAAAGTGATAGAAACATTGTGGATGATCCGGCGGTGGCTGTTTTAGAGTAAATCGGCTATGAGATCGTGAACGGTACCTGCCGGGTCTCGACTTCGACCGAGAACGCTGTCTTCCATGCACATGTTGTGTCAATAAAGCGACTTGCCTGGTCAGCTCGCTGATCTGCCTCGAGATGTCACTCGATTCCCCTGTCGATGAAGAAGTACTAGCGACTTGATGGTTAGAAGGAGTCATATCGTACACTACGTCAGCTAGTTCGGATAATTTTTCTACTGGCGAACCTTTTTGGGTCGCTAGAGCAGTTTGTACATTTACCGGCAGTCGACTGGTCCATATAGTCACCAGGAAATCTTCGGGCACTTCTAGGCCGGCTAACATAATTAAATGTCGCAGGAACTGAGATGGTTTGCGATCGCCTAGCTCCTCGTACATTATTACCTATTTTATCTTTTTCTCGTTAGAAAGAGACAAACGTTTGATTAATTCTGTTTTGAGCGTCTCGTACTTGTTTGTAGCCGGTGGCTTAGCAATAATGTCTCTCACTTCTCTGGCATATTGCGGCTCCAAGTTAGATGATACGTAGTAGAATTTGGTATCGTCGATGGTAATGTTAGCTAGTTTGAACTGAAATTCAATTTGAGCAAACCAGACTGCAGGGTCTTCCGGCCAGAACGGAGGGATTCGTACGCCAACTCTATTCACTTCTTTTACAGGCTCGGCATCGAAGAAAGACATTTCGTAATAGTCGTCCTTTAGTCGGGGTCACCAATGTGGGAAGAGTGCTCCAGGTCTTCCCAGCGAAGATTTTAAATGAAAGTAAATTGTGATGAGCAAAATATAATCTCGACAAGAATTATTTACATAGCAAAAGTAAATTCAAAGACAAGTCAAATTACACTGGTCTACATAAAAATTGCCTTCTACATGAAAATATACTATATTGATTGTATTTCACTCGTTGAACATAAATATACAAGTTAAAATTCATAGTTAGCTCTTATTGTGCATTTATGCCTTATAAATATAATAGAAGGTAGCGCGACAGATTTATCACATTAATGATGATAACTCAAAATATTTAGTGATTACCCGCGGAAATTTTATTATTTCACATTTGTTTGTTGCGTTTAACGTTGAGTGTGTTTTGTTCAACAGTTAAAACGTGAAATTGTTACCGTTTTTTTGACATTTTTAGTGAAAAATCTACAGTTTTCGTTATGTCGCGTAAATGTGTTAATAGTGCAGACAATTTTTGCTACATTTGTGGTAAGGTGACCCTTTAACCAAAGATGCTCAATAACACAACGTTCATAATTTGGTTTTAGAAGAAGGTACAATCTGTTGACAAGTATAGCTAGCAACAATGCACTATTTAATTCGAGACGAGGTGTGCTCAGATCCTTGTTGATTGGACATATCCTTGATTTTGAACATAGCAAATTTACAGAGACACTACCATAAATATAGACAACCCTTAAATAGACTGAGCACCCATATGCTTTGTTGCATGCATCAGCATATCCAATCAACTCAATCCTTAGCGCTTTCCTCACATCAATGTGTCTCTTTATTTCTATTTTATTCATTTCAACTAAGTTTTTTGCAAATGCTTTCCATTCGTCATTAATGTGAACAGGAAGCTCATCGTCCCATGACAACTGTAACTTACAAATTTTTTGTAAAATTATTTTAGAAAATACAAAGACAGGACACATCAAACCTAATGGGACATAAAATTTGCTTATAAATGACAACACTTGTCTACGGGTATATATATCTTGAATGTCTGTTTGAGGACAATTTATAAATAGCTTGTCTGAACTTACATTATAACGCAAGCCGAGAGTTTTTACATACAATTCATCTTTATACAAATCAACATTATCACAAAAACTGAGTTTATCATGGGGAATTTTCTCTAATAATAGTTTATTATTTGCGCACCATTTGTGCAGCTCAAACCCGCCTAATCTTGTAACATGGTAAAATAGTCACTATAGGATTTTCTGTCTTCATTTTAAAATTGGACGTAAAGTTGCCAATTTTAACTTTTTAATGGTAAGAATAAGTTGGCTGAATGGACTCTGGCATTATAACCACCTAATTCCTTTGCTGTTAGTTAGGTTTGAAAAAAAATACATCCACCAATGGGAGTCGACCACGCCATCTCGGATTGAGAAGTTTCTAGAAGGTTATGAGTATAAAAGGGAGCTGCAAATCACATTCGAGCCTTTTTACTGATTTTGCTCTGAACCGTACAAATGTAACAAACGGAGTGACTTTCTATACCTTCCATTTTGCACTGAGTGCCACCTCATCTGAAGTCATGGCCGAAATAATTATTTAAAAATATAAATAATCATGTAAGTATAGTGGAATATGTCTTTTTAGGCCATTTCTGGCACTTGTCTCTAATAATTAGTCGTTAATTTTCTCGTTGTCCTCTTTCCTACCAGGTGTGTGTGAACAAAGATCTGTTTTCTTAACGGTTTGGCTGAATAACCGTGATCGAGAACAAATGGATATATAATTCCCAATTAATGTGAGTATTCCTTTTATTTCTGCTAGGCGAACATTAGTGATTTGATGATTAGGTAGCTAATTCTGTTCTTTCTGTCTTTGTACTTTAGGGGTCCATAGGAAGATCTAAAGCCTAGGCAGTTTTAGTCTTAGTCGCCAAGGAAAGCTACCTATGCTCTGACAGTTGGACTATGCAGTAAAAAAAAACCTGCCACGTGCTATGGGGCTGCTGCTTTGAGATCTTGTCACAGCTTGACTAAGACGTCTCCTCGGATACATGGACCATGGGAAGTAATTTTCTAGTTCATTAATACCGTGTAGTCTAAGTTGTGGATGTGATATATTTGATAGCCACGTGGTGAACAAATACCACCCTAGCGGTTTCTGGCAGTAGGATTTGTACCTTAAATAGTAAATTAACCAGAAACTTTATGTAATTTATCTGGCCTATAGCAGCAAATCCTAGATGTTAACCCTTAAATGCATCTTGTTGCCAAATGTATACATACGTATATGTTTCACGCTATTTTGTTGAAGTTGTGTGGCATGTGTTTCCGAACGCACTTATACGACCATAGATAATAGATTTATTGAATGTCTAAAAAGAAATTTTGCAAGTTTCGGCGGCAAATCTAAATTTTTTTTGACATTTCTATTTGGCGGTCGACTAAGTTTATAGAGTTATAAGAAGTGTCTCCGTAATTTTGTATTCATTGATATACGAGTGCTATTTCTTATAAAAAAAATATATATTCTCAACTCTTATTAGGTAAGTTATTGATTTATTATATTTTACTTATAAATTTTATTTGATCTGTATAAAAAAAATATATAAAACTGTATGTTGCCAAATGTCTACATTATGCGTTTGTTGCATATTATGTGCATACTTATTACTTTCTTTGATTTGGGCTTTTAGCTAATTTTTTTCTCTTTTTAGGATGTCTAAACGGTTGACAGAGCAAGATATTGAAAATATTTTATCAGGTCTCGAAAATGGAGACATTTCTGAAGATGAAGAGTCTATAGGAGACGAAAATGACCTAGATTATTACTCGAATGTACAAGATCTCATACAGGATTTAGAAGAGGCAGAAGAAGATCAGTACAATGCAAATCCTGATTTACCTACTGAAGAAGACCATCTACCGGATGAGTTTTCAGTTCCAGGGCCTTCACTTAGTCACCCACTGTCAAGTATCATTGGCGCAGCGGCCTGGAGGCAACGAAGTAGGCAACTTATATGGAAAAAAGGCAATTTGGAATTTAGTGAAGACCGTATCAGATTTACAGGTAATACAGACCTTTCCCCAGAAATTGCCCAACTAGAAACACCATTTCAGTATTTTACGCTATTTTTTAACGATGATATATTAGTAAAAATCGTGAATGAGACCAACTTGTATATCACGCAAAAAGGCATCTCCAACTGCCCTCCTGTAAATGTAACGGAAATTCGTCAGTTTCTTGGCATTATTATATTTATGTCAGTATATCACTTCCCAAATGTAAGATCATATTGGGGTAAGTATGGCTTCAAATATATAATGGAAACGATGACGCTAAATAGATTTGAAAAACTACGATCCGTCATTCACTTCAATGACAACTCATTGCACAAGCCCGTTGGTCACCCAAATCACGACCGTCTGCATAAAATAAGACCTGTAGAGGCACATTTGAATAAGTTATTTTTGAGTGTGGCACCATTTGAACAGAGACTGTCCCTAGATGAACAGATGTGCTCTACGAAAGTAGCGCATTTCATGAAGCAGTACCTCCCCAACAAGCCCCATAAGTGGGGTTTCAAGCTATATGTTCTGTGTTCATTGTCTGGCTACGCTCACAACTTTGAAATTTATTCTGGAAAACAGGACATTCAAAACTTTGGTGATGAACCTGATCTTGGTGTAGTAGGCAACACAGTCATCAGATTGTGCCGTTCAGTTCCACGAAGAATGAACCACATAATTTATTTTGATAATTTTTATTCGTCAATTCCTTTGTTATATTACTTGCATACTCAAGGTATATATGCATTGGGCACAATTCACAGGAACCGCCTCGGTAAAACCTGTAAGTTGCCGGTAGTAAAAGAGTTCATGAAGGACTCTGTTCCAAGGGGATCATATGAGGAACTCGTAGCAGACTATGAAGGCGTGGATATCTCGGTACCTTGTTGGAAGGATAATAAGCCTGTTACGTTGGTATCTACTTATGTTGGTTCCCAACCAGCTGAAACTGTCAGCAGATTTGATAAGAAACAAAAGAAAAAAGTCTCTGTTGCCTGTCCAAAAATCGTAAAAGATTACAATGCCCACATGGGTGGAGTAGATTTGATGGACAGTTTTTTGGGCCGCTACAAAATTCGAATCAAAAGTCGAAAATGGTACATTCGATTATTTTATCACATGATAGATATGGCGATAATAAATTCATGGGTACTTTATAAAAAACACCACCCAAACATGACACTAGGTGATTATAGATCAGATCTTGCGGATACATTGTGCAATTATAAAAAAAATACTGAACCCAAAAGAGGAAGGCCTTCAAGCAGCAATATACACCGGGAGATAGAAGCAAAAAGACATCGGGGTCCAATGAAACCCGTTCCTCCAACAGACGTGCGGACTGATGGCTTAGGCCACAATGAAAAAAGATGCACTTCTAAAAATAGATGCAAACTTCCCGGTTGTAAAGGATTTTCGCGGACTGAGTGTACTAAATGTAAGGTGGCATTGTGCCACACTAAAAATCGAAACTGTTTTGCTGTATTTCACTCAAAATAGTCTGTATATTATTTATTTTTAGATTGAGTTGATTTATAGGCTCCTACAAATATGTAAGCATAAATTTAGTACTTCACGCATAGTGTTGCCAATTGTCTACATAGGCTCATTCCGCAGTAATCAATACCAAAATGTAAAAAACAAAAGTTTTAAATAATTATACTAAAATAGAAAATTAACAAACATAATATTTTTAACTTTTATAATTCGACAGAAATTTGTGCATATTTACGCTTATTTTCGTAATATTTTGATTTACACTGAGAGAGATCCAGAGTTAGTGTAGTGGTAATAATAATAATTAAATGACAACACTGTTTTTCACGTCATTGACATTGACAGCGCGCCATTTTCATTTGCTCTGGATGAAGCAATTCATTGTTATTTATTGTGAAAAAATTGGAATTAATGGGGTAAGTAGTAATCATTTTATTGATATTTTCTTACCGTAAGTATTTATGAAACGCCCGTCACAAAATACATAGAAAAGTTAATCCTATCTGAGCTATACTAACTTTTATACTGTGTTGCTCTTACGAAAGTAAGGTTATGTTATCAAATAATGTTTGTAAAGTATTTTTATATTTTAGAAAACACTTCGCTTTTAGATATAAGTTAAGTTAAGTGTGTAACACCCGTCACACGTAACACCCGTCACAATTTTGTTCACAAATATTTATATCATTTTTGTACATATTAAATATTCAGCAGTTGACATAATTATGTCCTCTCTGTGTGTGTTGTAAATCTTGCTATAATAATGCATTATTTTATCATGAAATGTATTTGGAATGTTTGTATGGCTTAGCTTTCTATAACTTATTTTCGCAGTATGGATGCAGCTACAAGGAAGAGAAAGAGTCGAGAAAATTTAAAAAATGACCCAGAAAAATTTCGAAAACACTTAGAAAAAGAAAAAGAGAGGGACAAGAAAAGAAGACAGAAAAAGAGGGCAGAGTTGTTAAAAAATAAAAGAAAACTAGAAGCAGAAAGACTGGCAATCAGAAATAGGGTTCAAAAACATAGAAATAAAAATAAAATAAATAATCCATTGCTTGAAAATGGTGTTAAGATGTCTCCTTTAGGGACATATAAATGCAAACAAACGCTAAGGAAGGCAGTTAGCAAAGTTAAAAAATGCCTGCCTGAAAGCCCAACAAAACAACAAGCAGTGGTTTTGGAGTTGGCAAAGGAAACATTGCCAAATTGTCTCCTCAATAAAGACAATATTTCAAAACCTAAGAGATCCGATTCATTGTCTAATGATGACATTAAAAAAGTTGAGTCTTTTTATAATAGTGATGATATCAGCCGACAATCTCCTAACCGCAAAGACGTTATCCGTATAAAAAATAAAGATGGCGTAGAACAGTCGAATCCTAAAAGGCACTTGATAATGACTGTATCAGAGGCATTCATGTTATTTACAGAAAAGTATCCTGAAATTAAAATATACAGAACTAAGTTCTTCGAACTTAGACCATTACATGTTCGACCAATATCAGAGACACCCCACAATGTCTGTGTATGCATTTATCATGCAAATTTCAGTTTTCTCGTGGACAGCATAAAAGAAATCCTATGTTCCATCAACACTCCATCAGATTTATTAAAAGAGATATGCTGCGATATCGATAATGAAGACTGTATGACCGAAAGATGCACAAATTGTAATCAGACTTTCGTTTCGGATCTAATTCCATTAAATTCTAATTTAAAAGTTGTCACAAAATGGAAACAATGGGAAAAGGCAAGTGATGGTTGGTTACAAATTCAAGAATTCACAGACTCCAGAGAAGAATTATTGAAAAAAATGCAGGACCAAATCTCTAAATTCAAAATTCACTGTTTCGTAAAGAACAGACAGGCGAAATTCTTTGAACAAAAGAAGCTAGATACTACAGAAGAGAATTTTGTCATTCAAATTGACTTTGCTGAAAACTTTACCATAATTTCACAGGACGAAATACAGAGTGCGCATTGGCGCCACCCTCAAGCTACAATATTTACGTGCTGTGTTTGGATGCAGAAAAGTCAAAAAATTGTCAGCTATGTTATAGTGAGCAACTCTGTAACACACAATAAAATATCAGCATGCTTATTTTTAAAAACTATTATCAAAGATTTGAAATCACAATTTCCCCACGTAAAAAAGCTGACAATTTTTTCAGACGGATGCGCAGCGCAATTCAAGAATAGGTTCACAATATCCAGTGTATATTATAGTGAAGAAGACTGGGGCGTCAAAGTAGAGTGGGCTTTTTTTGCTACTAGCCATGGAAAAGGCGCTGTTGACGGTTTGGGCGCAACTGCGAAAGGCAGACTTTGGCGGGCAATAAAGTCTCGGAAGGCGTATATAAACTCAGCCTGGGAATGCTATGAGTACTTATCTGCTGATCCAAAAGGCGTTAAATATCATTTCGTCAGTGAAATCGACATCCTTGAGCTTGAGGAAGAGCTAATGAAAAGATGGGAAAACTTGAAGATGCTACCTCAACTTCAAAAACAACACTATTTCAGTTACTCAGGAGGAAACTACATTTCGTATAGTCTTACAGGCAATTCAAGCACCCAAAAATCCCTTTTATTTAAAGATAAAATTGCGTACGAAGACGTATACTCAGAATCGGAAAGTGACACAAAAAAAGGGACTTTAATCAGAAAAAATAGAGAGACAGAATGTGTTGAAAAAAATAAAGAAGAAGGACTTAGAGAAAGGTCAGATGAAAATGAACAAGAGCCAGAATCCAGCGGACTGTCTGGACAGCATTATGGAAGTGGCGATTATATTTTGGTGAAATTTGATAACATAAGAGTACAATATCGATATGCAGGTATTATCAATAAAATTGATGATGACGAGGGTGAGGTAACAGTGACATTTTTGAAAATGTTAGATAAGTCAGGTTGTCTATTTAAAGTAGATGATGATGACGTGTCAGACGTGACTTATGAACAAATTATAAAAAAGTTGCCAATTCCCACTCTAGTCACAAAAGGAAACAGATTTTGTTACAAATTTGCCTTGCCAGTTGATGTATATGAAAAGTGATTTGTTACTCTTTCTTGTCTGTTTTAGCTCGTAGTCATAACCAAAACCCAGGTTAATTATTATTTCTATTATTATAATATTAATAAAGTCCCAAAATGTACTTATGTTTTTATTTCATATGCACTCGTAACACCCGTCACAAATCTTGTAACACCCGTCACAACATTCTATTGTTAATTTAGGACATTTACTGACAATAAATCCCTAATAAGTTATTGTGATAAGAAAGAAAGAATTGTTAACTCATTTCTTTGGTATATATTGTGTGAGCAAAATCTCTAATTTAGCTAATTTTTGATGATTGGTAGAGAAGATAGCATATTCTACAAGAGTACTCGAAACACCCGTCACAGGGATTAAATCTATGATTGCATTTAAACCATATTAATGTTATTAAAGTATTTTGATTTATATTCTATAACTGATTGAAATACATAATATTCTTCATAAAATGCAAAGGTATTTGTTCTAATATAGAAATTATAACAGTTTGAATGAGTACAAATGTAACACCCGTCACTGCGGAATGAGCCATACACATTTTTTCATAATAAATACCTATTTTTTTATACCAATTTTTTTTCATTATTTTTTATGTTATATGTACCTAAATTCCTACCATAAAACATTTTTTCCAGGCCGCAATAAGAAACTATGCATTTAAGGGTTAATTTATTGAAGGGTTTTAGGTTACTTTTCAATGCATAACTAAATAATTTAAGTCTGTTCACACACCATGTTTGTTATTCAATAGCTCTTCAAGCTAAATACCAATAGTTACCCTTCATTATCATATATATGTATATAGGTAGTATAAGAATATATATACTAATAAGATATTCTATATATAGGAAACTTAAAACTATTACATAGGATGTAAATGTGGTAATATTAGAGAGCAGGACACTGATATGTACCTTCTTCAATAAATAAAAATATTGTAAACTGTTGTTTTCTTTAACTGCAAAAAGGTCTGGCGCCCTGGGAAAATTTTTTTTTATAGTCCTTGCTCTGCCCACTAGATAACTGGCCGGTGAGTACCAATCTTTTTTCAAGCAACACCCACTTGGAAAAATATTGTTACAATCTGAGTAATTGAATCAATTGCTTTTTTGTTTCTAATAAAATTTCAATATTATCATTTCCAGTATGTATGTCATCTATGTATGTTTGGTGCCGCAAAACATCCGCAGCCAAGGGAAACTCATTTTTGAACCTCAATGCCAGTTCAAGTAGGCACCTAGTAGCCAGAAAGGATGAACTTTTAAGTCCATAAGTAACAGTATTTAATTGTAAGCATAAAATGGGAGAATTCATATCATCTCTCCAGAGAATATTTTGTAATGACCTATATTGAGGCTCAATGAGAATCATTCGAAACATTTGTTTCATCAATAATTAGAATAACTTTAAGTGTGCACTTAGTGTGTAGCAGTGCCAAAAATGTCAGACGAATTAAAAAGATTAATCGCTAGCCGGGGACATCACAAGGGGACAGTTACAAAAACTGAGAATTTCATGCGGAGTGGCAATGTCGATGACATTGAATTATTAGAAATAAAAAAGGATAGGCTCGTTTCGGCTTTTACCCAGTATTCTGAATTATCCATCGAGATTAGTGTAATTGATCCCGCGAGTCCAGATGAATTCGATATAATGGAGGAAAAATACTGTAGATTGTTGGTCGAAATAAACACACAACTAAATATACTCTCAGGCAGTAAGGTCTACAAAGAATCCGCAGCATCAAGGGAAAGGCAGTTCCAAAAATTGCCTCAAATTGTTATAAAAACATTTAATGGTAACCTAGGTGAGTACCAACATTTTATAAATTTATTTACATCTGTAGTCGACAAGAATGTAAAATTGTCACCATGTGACAAATTGTATTACCTAAATACATTTTAGGAAGGTGATGCTTTAGGTGTTATAAGGCATTTGCCTCTTGAAGGGGAAAATTACAAAATAGCGCTCAGTCTGCTCAAGCAGAGATTTGATAATAGGGCTAGGTTGGTTACACACCACATCAATAGTATTTTAGATTTCCCTCAAATAGCAAGATGTACAAGCGCATCTCTGCACAATTTATTAAATGTAGTTAAGCAGCATATTGGTGCATTAAAAAACTTGGAGCAACCTACAAATTACTGGGACAGTTTACTTATCTGTATTTTACAAAAAAAAACTAGATCAATACACAGTTAGGTCATTTTACTTAGAACAAGACTCCAAGAACATGCCTACATTAGATTTGTTTTTTGAATTTATAGAAAAAAAGGCAGCAGCCTTAGAGACATTGTCTCAAGTCTCGGATAGTCCGTTGAGGTATGAGAGACCAAGAAGGACCTCGCTTACCTCAAGTCTTACATCAGCAAGGGTGGACAGAATAAAGAACACTATTAAATGTAAGTACTGCAACTCTAATTTGCACAGACTATATCTTTGTCCAAAGTTTAAATTGGCTACTGCTAATGAGCGTAACCAGTTCATTAATAAAAATAATAGTCTTTGTAATGTATGCTTAAATGAACATGGTGGTAAATGCAAATTTAATTTCAAATGTGCTATATGCAAGGCAACGCACAACACACTTTTGCATCAAGATGTACAATCTGAGCAAAGTAATTATTCAAGAGAAGAATTATCTAATGTGCAATCAAGTAGCAAGGTAGGCTTATTGTGTAGTAACAAAACTGAAGTGATTTTGCCTACAGTACAAGTTCAGCTCAAGGCCAAAGATGGTTCTCTTATAACAACCCGTGCTCTCTTAGACTCGGGCAGTCAGGTCTCATTTATACTTTCTGATCTTGTACAAGAAATTAATTGTACTACTTATGAAGAAAATAATATTATATTAGGCATTTGTAGAGGCAAAGCCAATAGCAAAAAAATTGCAAAAATTACTATTAATTCTTGCATTAATAATTTGGAGTTAGGAGATTCATTTTCTTCTGCCTTACAAAGGTTTTTAAATATTGAAAAACGATTCAAGAAAGATGATCCACTCTATAAAGTCTATAGGAATTTTATAAATGAATATATTACGTTAGGACATGCTGAGGTGCATGATATTTCAAAGTATGATTCAATAAATCATGCGGTCTACTTTTTACCTCATCATCCAGTATTTAACTACCAAAGCAAAACCACAAAAATGAGAACGGTATTTGATGGTGGAATGTTAACAAAAAATGGGATTTCATTAAATGACATTTTATTAAACGGACCTATTGTACAAAGTGAGTTGTTTGACATACTTTTGAGGTTTAGATTTCCCAAATACACATTAATTGCAGACATCAAACAAATGTTTCGAATGATTCTCATTGAGCCTCAATATAGGTCATTACAAAATATTCTCTGGAGAGATGATATGAATTCTCCCATTTTATGCTTACAATTCAATACTGTTACTTATGGACTTAAAAGTTCATCCTTTCTGGCTACTAGGTGCCTACTTGAACTGGCATTGAGGTTCAAAAATGAGTTTCCCTTGGCTGCGGATGTTTTGCGGCACTGCTACACACTAAGTGCACACTTAAAGTTATTCTAATTATTGATAAATAACGTAAATAACACAAGAACTCAGAATAAATCACGTGTAAATCACAAAACAAAAAAAAAAAAAACATGCAATGCAAATGGCGGGCGATATTCCGAGAAACACAACACTTGCTTGAGTTTGAGCGGGACGGGAACACGACGCGCAGACGAACGACGTGTTTCTCTCTCACTCACGCACGCGGCAGGCCAAGGCCACAGCGGGAATTTATTTGGTGCTTCTTTCACTAGGTATATACACTGAATTGCGGTACAGAACAACCGGCAGTATTATAGATCGCAGGATTGTTATTAAATTGTAATATTTCAGTAACTTACTGGTTTCAAGGCAAACAATGTTTGCGTTTTTGTATATAGATGTGAAGACTCGGCAAACCTTATAGCTTTGACTTTGAATGTCAACATGACCGCATTTGACTTCTTTAAAACTGCTCACCACATTTTGTTTGTAGGTATTAAATGAAACTGTAAACCACTTTTTGCAGCGTTTTTCTTTGGCTCGAAGGACCATTTTCATGAATGAGACAACTTCATGAGAAAATATGAATTTATTATATTTTAAATCACATTGTGAAAACCAGAGCATAGCTCGTGGACTCGTACAAGATCAAAAAAGTGTGACAAATGACAGCTGTCATAGAGAATAATCAATACAATATTTCCTTTTTAACCGACTTCAAAAAAAGGAGGAGGTTCTCAATTCGTCTGTATGTATAATATATATTTTTTTTTATGTTTATGTAGTGTTGTACAGTGGCCCATGACTTTTTAACCTAAAACATAGGCTATGAGTTTACTGGAATTTCCATAGAAGTGAAACAAAGAATATACTACTCTCTAAGTGAAAAAATCGGTAAGAAAATTTAGGTAGTGTACTTGTGTTTTTTGTCTTTACTTACAGGTTTTCTTCTGAGAAATACAGATTCTCGTATCAAAAGATCTGTCAAATTTGAGAAGAGACTTAACAATGCAAATATATTATTTGAGAACATCATATTACAGCTCTTGTACAGAAAATGGCTAAACCTGCACAATTATTTGTAAATACTCGTATGCAGTTGCAGAATTAAAAAAAAAACAATGGTCGGCATTTTACAGTGGAACAAAAAATTATGTGCCTTTCAATATACAAAAAAGGGCCAAAGTGCTATGCACTGTTAAGTAAATATTTTAATTTGTCCTCAGCAAAGGCCATGAAAAAGTAAATTTAAAGTAAGTAAAGTAAAATTATCCCCAGGGATAAATAGAGTGATATTTGTCAAAAACAAAAAGACAGTTCTTGATAAAAATTAAAAGATTAGTTATACAGTTTGGCATTTGACGAAATGTCAATTGAAGCACAGGTGCACTATAATGCACATAAAGATATGCTTGAAGGCTTCGCATCTAATAAGGAAGATGAATTTGCTAACCATGCATTAGTATTTATGGTAAAGAGTTTAAAACAAATCTTTAAGCAACCTGTTGCATACTATTTTACTAATTGCTTAAATGGTTTAGAATTGAAAAAAAAATTGACCAGTCATCCACCATGCTCAAAAATCTGGACTTTTATTAACACTGTGTGTGACCAAAGCACCGTCGATATTAGTGCAATTAATACTTTGATTGACGAGACACGAATTGAATATGTCGTTGGTCTAATTATCAAAATGCGTAACTCCGAAAAAAATCGAAATTAAGATAAATTTTTTGTTCAATGGAACTTGGGAAAATCGACTATTTGTTGATTGGTTGAGTGATTGATTGGCATTTGAATGTTCCCTTGTGAATTTTGTAAATAAATTTAATATTTGAATACTACATTTTTGGCGAAATGTGTTAATAATAAGATAATGGTACCATGTTTTAAGCAAATAAATAGTTATTTTAATTTAAAAATAAAAAATATTTCATTACATACACACATTGTTTAATTATTACTAGTCTAGTATTGTAATATAGAAAATAAAATAAACTAACATAATTCTTCATAAAACTGTATTTATGTGCATATAGATTGTGCCATCGTAGTAATCAGCCAATAAAAAATCGTTGAATTCTGATGGTACCTCAACATCATCATAACTATCGGGACGTATAGTATTGACTTTTGCCTTCGATCGTATTTTTCGATAGATGTTCATTTTTTTCTGATCGAAACTAGGGACCGGTTTTGATGATGCTAAGTCTAACCCTGATTTTGCAACTGCCAATCAAAATTTTCTGAAAACTCTCGGAGCAGGTTCCGTTCCTCGTGCAGCCTCCTCGACGTATTGGTCAAGTAATATGTCAATTTCATTCTGTGTTTCATCCAGTTTGCAAATGTGGTCTCCGCTAACTTTCGTAATTTTGACTTCATTCTAAAAAAAGAGTACATTAAATAAAAGACGAAAAAAAGTGAGCCCCGTGCGCGAAGAGCCCCGTAATACGAAAATGCGTATAAATTATATTAAAAATATTTATAATATTGGACAACTTTAACACATGAAACAGCTACGGAGAACAACTTAAGTTAAATTATTAGATTTCAATGTTCATGGAATACCCCACTCGAAGTTATCAGTTTAGGTTTAAAAATTGAACCCCCCTTTCGTAGTCTATTTTAAATAAAATTAAGTAAATTTACAAAAAATTTGAATTCTTAAAGATTTACCATAACATATACATACTTCAGATAAGGTCACATATCCTTTGCATTTAATATTTACCGGGTGCACTGGTCGCGTAGGTTTTAAACCATTCGGTTATGCGCCTTCAGGGCACGCCAAGTAGCCCGGTGAAAATGATAAAGCCCTTCAGGCTAACATCAGTGTATCATAAAAAAAAATGTCACTTAGCTAGCGACCGTGCTGGAGCGATAGTCACCTACAGTCATCCAGTAACAGTCAGTCTAGGTAAAGGTGTGCGAAAAAAAATCTGGAGTAAACGGTTTTTGATAGATCTCGAACTGCCGAGCACGAATCTGAAGGAAAATTCGGGATTGAACTCACTCCCGATTTTTAATGCCGGATTTGCCGAATTTTTCGTGCTTGGAATCGAGATTCTGTCCGATTCTCCAGATTTTGGTGCCAAACTGTAGAGCTCAACTAGGCGCACCCGGTGACACCCTGAAACCTCGGATATATGGTCGCCTTGTACCATATCTGGGGTTTGAGATCATTTTTGGGCGATTTGTAAAAAATGCATTTTTCAATGCGAAAATTTTGTGATGGCTGACTCGGCGGAGGACTCAGGGTGGTCCCTGCAATGGGATCGTCAGGACCTTGGTCTGGACGTTTAGCGAGGAGTGTGCAGACGAGGGCTCTGCGGGGGCGGGGGGCGTAAGCCCGAAGCCCGCCCAATCAGGACGTACGGAGGCGCAGTGCACAGGAGTGTCCGAAGTCCGGTCAACTGTTGCGAGGGGTCGCTAGGGCAAGGAGTGCCCTCTGGGTCGCTAGGGCAAGGAGTGCCCATTGTGCGGCTCGAGAGGATGTCGGGAGCTGATCGGAGTGCGGCTGGCACTATTTTTGCGGCCGTCATGAGTCAAGGAACGCGAACGGAGCGACTTTTCTCTGTCTTCATCGGGGTCCGAGGCCGAGATGGTCTCGGTCGAGTCTGCGTCACCTCTTCCCTTCACACAAAAGAGGCGCGGTACCGCCCCCTGGGGGTCGCGCTCCAGCGATGAGGAGGCGCGACACTCTCTGGCGCGTAGAGGCCGAGGCAGACCTCCGACCACTGGTTATTACGTGGGGCTGGCTGCCGCTAAAGAGCGGCTTAACAAGGCGGCCAGGGAGGAGGTCCGCCTACAGGCAGAGAGGGAAGTTCAGGAGATGGTAATGCAGATCAGGAGTGCTCCCCGTCTGTCGGATTCCTCATTTGCCCTGGAGTCTGGGGTTCAAGCGGAGGCTGACGATCCCCTGGAGGATCTGAACTCGGGCGTGGCCTTAATTGAAAAGGTTGCAACCCGGTCAGGTCACCTTCAGGGAACGTATGTAAAAGCGTTGAAAAACTCAATAATGCTGGTGCAGAGGGCCTGCACAGGCCTACGACGACAGACGGCCACGGAAGTGACCGAGAGACTACAGGCGGATGTCGCCCGCCTGCAGTCGGAGCTTGCTCGCCGGCGGAGAGGAAACCATCGGATCTGCAGGTAGCCTCCCTCATCAGGCGGCTTGAGGTCATAGACGAACGTCGAGCTCCTCCGCAGCCAGCGCCTAAGAAGAAGGCCAAGAAGCTGCGCGCTCCTCGATCGGCGGCTGTAGTAATCTCGCTGCAGGCCTGGCGCCGAAGAGAGGGCGTCACTTTTGAGATGGTACTGTCCGAAGCACGAACGAAGGTGGACCTTCCCGGCCTCGAACTGGAGAAGGGCGTCCGAATTAGGAAGTCGGCCACTGGTGCCCGGGTCTTGGAAGTTCCTGGAGCCACCAGTGGCAGTTTGGCGGACGCCCTGGCCTCGCGGCTGCGGGAGGAGCTCAAAAGGACGTCAGGATAACGAGGCCGGAGAAATGCGCGGACATGCGTATCTCCGGCCTCGACGACTCCGTCCAGAGTCCGGAGGTGGCAGCTGCGATCGAGCGGCAGGGAGGCTGTGCCGTCGACGCGGTGAAGGTTGGAGAGATCCGCGAGGGTCCCTCCGGCCTGCGCTCGGCGTGGCTAAAGTGCCCGATCGCAGCTGCGAAGAAGGTTGCGCTGGGCGGCCGTGTGCTACGAGGGCTGTTTGATAAGTCGTTTTAAAAAGTTATTTTTTATTTTTTTTTTTAAACAATTTACATTTATTTCTCAACATAGTCTCCTTTGAGGGCCAAACACTTGTTCCAGCGAGTTTCCAATTTTTTTATCCCCTCCAAAAAATACGTTTTGTCGAGGTCTTCAAAATAGGCGTTTATACCAGCGATGCAGTCCTCATTTGTCAAAAATTTTTGCCCTCCAAGCCATCTTTTCAGATTTGGGAATAGGTAATAATCGCACGGAGCTTCCGGCGAATACGGAGCATGCGGAACCAGTTCGAAGCCCAACTCGTGGATTTTGGCCATTGCAATAGTTGACGTGTGCACTGGGGCATTGTCTTGATGAAAGAGGACTTTCTTGGGGGACAATTCATAAAAAAATGTTTTATAACGGCACGAAATTCAGTTTTTTCCATAGTTGTTGAATATTTACGAGTGATCACAGTTAAACAATGGTTATACTGACAAAAACTTGTTTTTGACAGTCTTCATTTGAAAGATTCTGCCTGCCAGTGTTAACGCCATTTACCAGAAAAAAGGTTTTACAAATAGTTTTTAAAAGGACTTATCAAACAGCCCTCGTAGTTGGTTGGGTCTCGGCCCAGGTTACACTGCTGGAGCCGAGGTCCATTAGGTGCTTCCGGTGCCTAGAGGTCGGGCACGTCGTAGCGACGTGCAAGTCAGCAGCGACAAGTGTTATCGCTGCGGTCAGCCCGGCCACAAGGCGGCCGGCTGCGAGACGGCACCGCACTGCACCCTGTGCGAGGCCGCCCACAAAAAGGCGCCCACAGCAAGCTCTGCGCTGCCCGCAAACCCTCAAAATAAATAAATAAAATAAAAATAATTTATTTCAGACCGAAGATCCATATTGGGGTTAGTGAAAATACAATCATGTTGGTGTTAGTAATAATAAAAATAAAATTTAATTAAATAGGAGAATAATAATGCACAGCTACAATATAGGAAGAACAATAGTCGCAGACTAGCTGATCACCCCTCGCACGAAACACCGCCACATTGGCGAGTCATACCTATCCGCAACAGTCTCCAGGATGCTGTTTGGACTGGCCCGAACTCTGCGTATCAGGGAGGCTGTTTTTTTGCGTATGATTGCATGGAATCCATCAATTTGATACTCAGCAAACATCCCTGACGCACTACAGAAACGAGGCAGCCCCAACATCATCCTAAATATATTATTATATTGTACGCGAAGGTTCTCCAGCGGCTTTTTGGTGTAGTTGACCCATAGATTTCCCGTGTAGAAGCACTGGCAATAAGCTTTGAAGAGCGAGAGTTTGGCCTCCTCACTACAACGGGAAAATCTACGAATCAACATGTTACCTCTGACCGCTAGAGCCCTACGCTCCCTTTCAATATCTTGATTGTCTTTAAGGTCGTCAGTAATGATGTGCCAAAGATATTTAAATGTGTAAACTCGATTGATTTTAATTTGTTAACTCAAAGAGGATCGTTGCCGAAGGCCCCAGGGTCCCCTCGCAGCAATCGATCCGCTCAGCTGCGGCCCCCAGCGCGGGTAGCGGAGGCTGCTACTATGGCCGTCGATTAATGGCCACGACGACACGCATTCTACAAGCGAACGTCAACCACGCCGCCCGTGCTCAGGACCTGCTTGTCCAGAGCATGGCAGAGTGGTCGATAGACGTGGCCGTAGTCTGCGAGCCGTACTTGGTCCCCAGACGCGACACTTGGGTCGGAGACCGTGACGGGGTCGTGGCCATTGTCCGAGGGGCCGGATCGCGACCCTTTAATTGGACTAAGACAGGTTACGTCGTCGCCTGTGCGCGCGGGATAGCGGTGGTTGGGGTGTATTTCTCCCCCAACCGCAGACTGCACGAGTTTGAGGAGTATTTGGATAAGTTGGAGGCTGTGGTTGGGTGGTTGAGCCCCGGCCACGTTCTGCTCGCCGGGGACCTAAATGCGTGGTCCACCGCTTGGGGGTCCTCGCGAACTGCCGCGCGCGGCCGATTCCTGGGGGAGTTTTCGATCTCCACCGGGCTGTGCTTACTGAACTGAGGGACGGTTGACACGTGCGTGCGACAGGGCGGCCATAGTGGACGTCTCGTTCGCCACAGCCGCCCTGGCGCGCCGTGTCTGGGGCTGGGATCACCGATACATTCGGTTCGATGTCTCCGCATTCCCGGGTGCCTCGAGCAGCCCAAGCCGTTCCTTGCGTTCGGATTGTCCATGCTGGGCGCTGAAGCGCTTCGACCGGGACCTCTTCTATGAGGCGTTGCAGGTCGAAGCCTGGAGCCGTTCGGCGCCCGCAAACCCGGTGGACGTGGACAGAGAGGCGGAGTCGCTGGTGCTGTCCATAACGCACATGTGCGACGCTGCCATGCCCCGCCTCAGGGAACTGCGGGACAGCGCGCCGCCAGTACTGCCGAAGCCGAAGGAGGCGACGACGTAACCAAGAAGAGGAAGACCGCCTGTACGAGTTGTACAGGGTCGCCACCAAGGCCCTGCGCGTGGAGATAGCCAGGGCCAAGGATGCGGCGGTGGAGCAGATGCTGGAGACGTTGGATCGAGATCCATGGGGACGCCCTTAAAAGTCTGTGAGGGGCAAGCTGCGCCCTTGGGCGCCCCCGCTGACGGAGTCTCCAGTCAGAGCTCCTGGGTAGAGTCGTAGGCACGCTCTTCCCAGAGGGGATCACAATCATCCCCCGCCGCCAGGTGGCGACTCCGACGGCGAAGAAGCCGTTCCCGAAGATTTTTAAGGCGGGTATGCTGGTCCTGCTGGCAAAGGAGGGGCGTCCGGCCGATACGCCGTCTGCGTATCGGCCGAAAGTATTGCTCGACGAGGCGGGTAAGCTCTTCGAGCGTATCATTGCCGGTCATCTCGTCGAGCACCTGGAGAGGGTCGGTCTGAACCTGAGCGAGACGCAGTTCGGCTTTTGCGCGGGTCGGTCCACCATCGACGCCCTTCAGCGGGTGAAGGTCCTGGCCGAGGATGCAGTCGATCGGGGCGAGGTGTTGAACTCGCTCCCGTGGGGCTGCATAAGGAACGCACTCGGGCACCACACGGCGTGCCACGGTACCTACGTCGGATCGTAGAGGATCGCGCGATCCGCTATCCGGCGCAGGGAGGATGGGGCCAGAGGGCCATGTCGTGTGGTGTTGCGCAGGGGTCGGTTCTCGGCCCCCTGCTGTGGAACATCAGCTACGACTAACTGCTGCGCGGCGCTAAACTGCGGGGTGTCAATGTCACTTGTTATGCGGACGACACCCTTGTTACCGCCCGCGGCCCCTCGTTTCGAGAAGCTGCCCTACTGGCCACGGCAGGAGTGGCACACGTCGTCGGACGGATCAGGAGTCTCGGGCTGGAGGTCGCCTTGAGCAAATCCCAGTTCATTTGTTTCCACGGGCCTCGGAAGGGGTCTCCGGCGGGGGCCGGCATCGTCGTTGGCGGGGTCTCCATCGGCGTCAAGAATACGATGAAGTACCTGGGTTTGGACGCCCGGTGGACGTTCAACGCCCACTTCGAGGGGCTGGCCCCAAAGCTGAAGAAGGCCGCTTACGCGCTCGGCGGATTGCTGCCGAATTTGGGAAGTCCTAGGGGAGGATGCCGCCGCCTGTACGCGGGCGTGGTGCGGTCCGTGGCCCTATATGGAGCACCCATATGGGCCGACAACCTGACCGCCAACGGCGAGAAACTGCTGCGCCAGGCGCAGCGGATTGCGGCGGTTAGGATCGCGAGAGGGTACCGCACCGTGTCCTTCAAGGAGGCGTGCGTGCTCGCAGGAACCCCCTTCCTGGGACCTTCCGTTTCGGGAGGAGACGCGGCAATACCGCAGGAGTCAGCGGGAAGTTCTCCTCCGGAAATGGTAGGCCCGGCTCGAGGAGCTGAGAGCCGGCCACCGGACGATCGGAGCGATTCGACCCGTTCTCGAAGAATGGGTCGATCGCAGACGAGGCGCGCTCACGTACCGCCTTGTGCAGATGCTCACCGGCCATGGGTATTTTGGCCAATACCTGCACAAGGTGGCGAGGAGGGAGCCGGCAGCGTCGTGTCACCACTGCGACGCTGTCGACGATACAGCCGGGCACACGCTGTCGGCGTGCCCGGCGGGGTTGCGGCGGGCGTGTCGTCCCGCGGGTCCCGAGGTCGAATGCTTCGGCGGCAGTCTCACGGGCCCGCGGACTTAAGCGACGCTGAGGAACACCCTTGGGTTTTTAGTGGGGATTGCGTCTCTGGTTTTTCTTTCGTTTTCCCCGGCGCCGAGTCCCACATAACCCACCGCGCGCGCCCCACGCCGGCGGGTATGCGTAACGCATTTTCCCAAGGTTAAGAAAAAGGTACAGGTGTGCGATAGCCTCTGCAGTCCACACCTGAGCCTTAGCTAGGGCCCTTAGATAACTTATAAGCTAAGAGTGCGATAGCCACCTGCAGTCCTCTCTGATGCTTGTTAGGAAGTATGTATGTACCTAGTTATAAGGGTATGTTAAGCAAAAAGCTATGTAAATAGCCTACTGTAGAGAACCTATTCACAAAATTTGAGACCCCAAATAACATGTTTATTTTTCCCGATAGTATGGAGAATTTTTAAATATCTCAGGAATTTTCATACAATGTAGAAGTTTCTAGGAGATCATTGTATATGATATTCAGAGCCAGCACGGCAAAAAAATTTAAAGACAAGATGTCTGATGTGGAGGATAAGCTCCGCGAAATGACAAATTGTCCTCCAAGTAAAGTTCAAGAGTTAAGTCGTGAATTCAAGTATTTTAAATCATCTTTAATGGAGTTTTGGAAAGGATGTAACAGTATGGAAGGCAGATTTGAGGAAAAATATAAAAATTGGTTGGATGGATCCATAACAGTTCATACTTGGCGGAGTACTAAGGTCGGGCGCCCCAAAAAAACATTCCAAGAACTGTCGGATCGGGCTAAAAGGCGCAAAACAAAGGAAATAAGAGAGCAGGTACCTGTCGAGGAGCTCACCTATGCCGCAAGTGTAAGCCAACACACCACGGGGAACGCAGCAGTCTCTAAAATGATAAAGAATATAACTGCTTCACCCACAAGAGCGAAAAAATATAAAAAAAACTAATAACAACGCAATCGCCGAAACCTACCAAACACACCCTGGAGGAAGCACTATCTATATTTATTGAAGGTGGTTTCACAAGAAGTCAGTGGGAGTTATTGCACGATACTAATAAAAGCGTTTTTCCGTGTTACACTTCGATTAGAGAAGCCAAGAAAAGTTATTATCCTGAGCAAGAATCGATGCGAGTGACTGAAACATGTGCTGAAGTTATGCTGCAAGGCTTACTTGATCACACAGCTACAAGATTGTGTCGTTACCTTGACGAAGTACTTGATACCTGCAGTACAGAAGAAACGGAAAATCTGGAACTGATTATAAAATGGGGTTGTGACGGATCACATCAAACGAAGTTCCAACAAAAGTTCTCAGATGGATCTGATGGAGATGACTCTAACATCTTCCAGAGCTCGATGGTTCCCTTGAGATTGCAATCAAAGATTGGCGATAAAATAAAGGTGCTATGGCAAAACCCCACGCCATCATCGACACGTTTTTGCCGGCCGATTCGCATACGATTTTTACACGAGTCTGTCGATATAACAAAATAAGAAATATCTTATATAGAAGCCCAAGAAAAGCAATTGCTGAAGACTGAAGTAACGAATTCAGAGAGGCGTATGTATGTCAAACATATATTACTTCCTACCATGGTTGATGGTAAAGTCTGCAACGCAGCCACTGGTACAAAGTCTACTATGAGATGTTACATTTGCGGACAAACTTCGAAAAGTTTTAACACGTTAACTGCCATAGTAAAATTTTGATGACGGTTTTTTTTGTTTTTGTTTTTTGGTTGTATATTGAAGTAAATCACATTTTATGACTATTTTAATTTGTTTCCGGTGATTATAATGTAAAATGAAGCTAAAAAAAAAATGTCAAGCATATGTGACTGACGAGGCCCAAACGAAACAAAACATAGCTATTGCGCCATGTCAAGCATTTTGTCAGGCACCGTCCGCCGGCCGCCAATTTATTTGCGCGGGAAATGCACTCGGTATCGCTCGGCCGTTTGAACAAAAGTACCTACGCGTGTCGTAGTTCACTCCTTGCAGGTTGCGACCTGTCCGGCACGTGCGATGCGTATGTACCTACTGTGTTTATTTAGTCACTTCGAATTAGTTGCGGAAGTAAGTGCGCGAACCCATTGCTCTAGTTTTTTGTGTTTTTGTGTGACGATAGCTATTGTAATAATGTCAATTATTGATAATACGTGTGATTTTGAATTATCATTGGTAGATTTGCAAGCAATTGACGAACTAGAAAAACAACTGACTCAAAGAGATTTCTCGTTGTTAGAAATTCCATGTTGTAGTGAAATATGTGACGATACAGAAGTAATTTTGCATAGGCGAGGAAACAGAAAGAGGCGGTATGTGATAGAAAGTGACGACGAAGATGAAAACCCAGAACAGCAGGTTAGCAGCACAAGGCTTGAGACTGATTTATGGTATGAACCAGCGGGTAAGCAAAGAAGAATTATACCTTTCACAGAGTGCCCTGGCTTGAAACCTTATAGTTTGAGAAATGTGATGGCAAAATCAAAACCTGAGGATTTCTATTCTTTGTTAGTTCCGGATAGTGTGTTTCATGATATAGCTATGGAAACTAACCGATTTGCTGCTCAAACAATTACTAAACTTAGTTCAAAAAATCTAATAAAACGAGGGTCGCGATTGCTTAGTTGGTCCGATACAAACCAAGACGAGATCAAAAGGTTTTTTTGGTTTAATATTATTTATGGGTATAGTTAGATTGCCTAAACTAGCTGATTATTGGTCAACAGACCCCATGATTTGCCAATCTTTCCCGCGAACAGTTATGTCTCGTAACAGGTTTGAAATTTTATTACGAATGGTACATTTTTCTAACAACGATAACCAAAGATACGGCGACCGTCTGTTCAAAATACGTGAATTGGTCGATACTTTGAATCTCAACTTTGAAACTTATTACTATCCTCAAGAAAATCTTTGTATTGATGAGTCTCTGGTACCATTTCGGGGACGCATTATATTCCGACAATATATCAAATTGAAGAGGCACAAATATGGAATTAAAGTTTTTAAATTATGTACTAACCCAGGCTACACAAACAGAATTCAAATATACGCGGGAAAGAGAGGCGAGACCGAAACTACAACCCCAACCAATGTTGTGATGTCACTTATGGAAGGATATCTTCAAAAAGGTCATACATTATATACAGATAACTGGTATACCAGCGTCGATCTGGGACGCAAACTGTTGGACAAAGAAACGCATCTTGTGGGTACTTTACGTAAAAATAGAAAATATTTGCCTAAAGATGTTATAAATGGAAAAAAGATAAAGAAAGGAGAGTTTAGAGCTAAAGAAAATGAAGATGGTATGACATGCATGAAATGGAAGGATAAAAGGGATGTTTATTTACTATCTACGAAACATTCTATTGGATTTACAAGGACTTACAAAAGAGACAAAGAAATAATAAAACCAAAAATAGTAGTGGATTATAACAACGCAAAATCTTCTGTAGACCTATCTGATCAGATGATCGCATACTCAACACCTTTGAGAAAAACTGTAAAATGGTACAGAAAACTTGCTGTTGAATTGTTGTTGAACACTGCTTTACTCAATTCTTACATAATTTATAAAGAAACCACGAAGACTAAATTGGGGATAGTAGAATATAGGAAAAAGTTGTGCAAATATCTAACAGAATCGGGCAAAGAAAACACTAATCCTAACATGCAATTGCAAAGAAATAGGAGGCAAAAGCATGAGCTAAAAAAGAAAGAAGGACCTGTTAAAAAATCTAGAAAGTACTGTTCACGGTGTTATAAAGTAAATGTTCAAACAATAGACAGAAATTATGCCAGAAAGAAGACTAAGCAAGTGAATACTTATTGCCCACAATGCCCTAATGAACCACATTTTTGCCTATCTTGCTTCAACGAGGAACATAAATAACTTTTCCTTGGCCTACTGGCACATTACTCTAAATTACATTTTTTTTATAATTTTCTAATCTGTATAAGCCCAAAATATGATTATATCAAACAATAAAAAGTTCTTATAGTTTCATTGTGTCGTATTTTATTTTTCCCAATAATACCTAAATAAATCCAGTTCTAAATATAAAAACGTTAGGCCACGTTGAACATAGTTTTTCCAGGGCCTTGTCAGTCAATTTTAATAGATAATAACGAGCTAAACGTGCCAGACAGCTCCCTGAGATCATTTACATTACATACTGTGTCGTCAGTCACCCGGGACTGACATGGCCTTAACAGGTACCATGTCTGTCAAGCACCGGTGCCTGACATGGCAGTTAACGTGTTAATAACTTGGACTTTAAATATGTTGAAAATGTTGATGCACTGCGATTTGGTATATCAATTTTACACGCAAGAATCCGTTTGCTTGAAACAGTTTTACATCTCGCATACAAGCTGCCATTGAAAAAATGGCAAGCCCGGACAACTCAAGAGCAAAACTCTGTAACTGAAACGAAACAAAGAATTCAACAGAAACAAAGAAGAGTAATAAAGCAACAAAAGAACGTACCTACACAGCTGCGCAGTTTTGACTAATTTTGGCATGAATTTCCACCGTTCTTTTTACTCCTCATATAAAAAGAGTGAACAAGATACTATGATTCTGAAGTGTAAAATACAGAATGTAAAAAGAAGATGCCCTACTAAAAACATGAGATATGGTAGAGATTTTAATATAAAGTACAGCGTTTTAAGAGCTCGTAATAATTGTGTTCCTGTTTGCCAAAAAGCGTTCCTGAATATACTTGGCCTTACAAAATATCGAGTAGAGTATGCTTTGAAACATTTATTTTACACTGGAGAGATTGTCAGGGAACGACGGGGGGGTAATCACAAGATAAATAAATTTAAAGAGCAGAAGGAATCCATTATGCTTCACATTATAAAGTTAAAATGTATAGAATCGCATTATTGTCGATCATCCTCTCAAGAACGCAAATACCTATCTAGTGACTTGAGCATAAACAAGCTGTACAAAATGTTTAAAGATGAGAATCTTCAATCTCCAGTAAAACATTCATACTATCGTCATGTCTTTAATAGAGAATTTAATTTGGGTTTTGGTATACCCAGCACTGACATCTGCTCAACTTGTATTGAATTAACTGAGAGAATAAAAAAAAAAATCGATCAAGCCAAGAAAAATGAATTTATTATTTTACTGAGAGTGCATAAATTAAGAGCCAAGGCGTTCTAAAAAATGTTACAAGAGAAAAAAAGACGATATGATAACCTTCTCCTTTTACTGCCAAAAAAATAGTCCACTTCCTCCTGATCAAATCCCAGATCAAAGTGCTTATTACAGTCGCCAATTTTACTTATATAATTTTACGATTGTGCAAGGATCCTCTAAAGACAAGCTTAATGAGAACACAACCTTCGCATACATGTGGAGAAAAAAAATACTAACAAATAATTTGAACGCATCTTTAGAAATAAAATTGTATAAGAAACGATGAACGCTACCATAGAGTGAAAGAGATGAATGAGGAGTGAGCGAGAGAGAGAGGGATAGAACGAAGGAGCCAAAAAGTTGTAAGACGTTATTTTTTAAGAAGAAAAATAAAAAGAAGAAGTTATTACCATAAAAGTTTATTTTTTTATCTGAAAATATCCCACAAATCCTCGTCCGGGATAGATCAAAACAAGAATATTAGAAACCTACGATAATTACGAAGATTACTAAGAATTTATAAAGACGACGACGCCATTACATTTTCAAGAAACGAAGCAAAATTTTTTTCACTATACTCGTGCTATAGTATCGTAACGATGGAAGAAAAAAGCCTAAATACACCATTCAACATGTTGGAGAACTTTGACGGAGATGATGTTACTTATTCCTCGGCAAAATGGGCGGCCGACATTGAGGACAATGCGGAGATTTTTGGCTGGACCGCACAGCAAAAACTTATAATTGCGAGAAGATCTTTAACTGGTACGGCGGCATTGTGGTTGAAATCTGAAAGAATATTCAGGAACTATGAAGAACTTAAAGTTGCTTTACAAAAAGAGTTTCCCGAAAGCATAAACACCAAGCAGATGCACGAGACGATGACGCTCAGAAAGAAAAAATATAACGAAACCTGCTATCAATACATGCTGGTTATGAAAGAATTGGGAAGAGCAAAATTTCCAGATTACGCATCAATACAATATATTATTGACGGCAAACCAGACAACGAAGTAAATAAAATGAATCTTTATGGAGCTGCGACCTTTAGTGTGCTGAAAGAGAAACTCACTATATACGAGGCCATGAAACAGAAAATCCGGCGAAATACGCAGCAGGACAGTACCTGAGTAAGTCGAGAGAAGTAAACACCAAACCTAGAACAAGTTATGAAGAGCGTCGCTGTTTTAAATGCGGAGGAAAAGGCCATGTAGCAAGCTATTGTAAGGACGGAATAAAGTGTTTTCGCTGTAATGCATACGGTCATATTGGAACAAAGTGCAGATCAAGAAATATTCAAGAAGTAAAGCATTCAGAACGGTTTGTAAACAAGATTCCACCTAAGTCAATGTTCGTTTTTGAAAAATCGTCAGAGGGCGTAGCGAGCAACAGTGAAGTTAGTTGCAGTGAGCGAACGAATGAGTCGGTGAACTAACAAATGTCACGTAGTGAGCGAACGAACGAGTCGGTGAGCAAACAAATGTCACCGGTAAGTTCATTCAATCCAGTTCAATGTCAACAAGATAGAAATATGTTCAATGTAAACAAAAACAATAATAATTTTGCAAATAAATCTGTGAAAATGGCTGAGATTAAGGGCCAGGCCACAACAGTGCGTTGCGGCGTCGCATTGCAAAAATCAACGACGCCGCACAACGCATCGTGGAAATTTCCGATGCGCTGCCGCAACGTACAAATCTGCGATGCGACAACGCGTTGCCGTTTAGTCGGTGTCCATACTTTGAACGACCTGCACGTGTTGTTTAAGCGATATGGCGGAGTACGATGTCGACCACCTGATATCTTTAATATACGAACGTCCCGTCCTTTGGGACAAAACTATATCACAATTCAAAGACAAATTTTTAAAAACGGAAGCATGGAGGGAAGTCTACAAGTTTATATTCAAATTTTGAGGAGTTAAATAGTGTTGAAAAAACAAAACTCGGTAAGTACTTATAAACATTAATATTTTTGTTAACTGCCAACTAAGACCTCCAATGTTACTATTAAAATAATTACAAAATTCGTTTCTGATTATGTTAGCTCCTGTTCTACTTTCATGTGTTGTTTCGTGTAAAATTTGCAAAGAATCGTCAATAATCATTTCTTCAAACGTTTGTGCGCCATCTCGATTCAATACAAAATTGTGTAATACACAGCATGCTTTTATAATGTCTATTGTGAAATCGTAAGAAACATTAATGGGTCGGTGAAATATGCGCCATTTATTTGCGAGTATGCCAAAGCGCTCTCAACATATCGTCTGGCTCGGCTCAAACGATAATTAAAACTCGTTTTTCTATCGATAAAAACTTCCCAGAATATGGGCGCATTATATTATTTGTCAGTGGTAATCCTTCATCCGCCACGAAGACAAAAGGAATTTCTTTTTGAAAGCCAGGTAACGGTTTTGGCGGAGGTATAGATAATTGACCTTTTTTTAATAAGTCGTATAGATTTGAGTTCTGAAAAACAGTGGAGTCACATTCCTTACCATATGCACCTATATCGACATATATAAATTTGTAATTCGTATTAACAAGTGCTAATAGAACAATGGAATTATAATTTTTATAATTGAAAAATAGGGATCCACTGTGATCCGGGCTCAATATACGAATGTGTTTTCCATCTAGCGCTCCTATACAATTAGGAAAGTTGGTCTTTTTTTCATACTCTTGAGCAATTTGTTCCATCAGCTCTGTTGTAATTTTTGGTAATTCCAACCTTTTAAGAATGTTCCATAAAATACGACAAACAAATTTTACTATTCCTGTTATTGTAGATTTCCCACGATAATATGTGAAATGCATATCTTTAAAAGTATTTCCCGTCGCCAGGTACCTGAAAGAAAACAAAATAAATCATTATTCTTCATATTTTTTTTAGGTAACGATGTCATAAAGAAATGGAGAGGAATCAAGGATAATTTTACAAAATACGAAAAAAAAATTAAACGAGCAATGTAAATCCGGAGCTGAGGCCAAAAAAATTAAACAATATCATCTATACGACCAGCTCCTATTTCTGAAAAAGAATTCTCAAAATAAAACAACATCAAGTCTTGACGATGAAGAAATAAGACCAAGCACCTCAACCCAACAAAGCCAGCAACCTGTCATGCCACGTTACCAGCCTGCATCGCGTAAAAGAAAAATTGACGAAGACGAATTTGAGAAGAATATTATAGCTGCTTTAAAAACACCTGAAAGTAGACATACATCTTTTTTTAAAGGAATTTTGCCATCATTGGAAAAATTGAATGATAATCAAACAATAATTTTCCAAAGTCGTGTCCTACAGATATTAAGTGATTTACACCAACCATCATACTATCCCAGCCACTATGAAACTTCACAAACATCCGTCCAAGCAAACTATCAAACATCTCAAACAACTGTTCAGACTGGCTATCAAACAGCTCAAATGTCTATGCAGAGTGGCTACCAATCAGCTCGAATGCCTATGCAGAGTGGCTACCAAACATCCATTCAACGCAGTGCCTTCCAAAGCGGATGCGAAACATCACCGGCACCTATGCAATCGTCTCCACAAACGCCAAGGAATGATGATGTAAATGAGCCAGAACAAATTCATTTCGATGAGGAACTAACAATTTGACGAATGACACACAATCGGAATACGAGTTTTGAATAACACTAAATTATGAAAATGATTAAACAGTATGATTATAGTAAAAATAGTTTATTTTTTTCTTACCTTAAAGTTAATCCCAGCATCTCCAGAGGTTCGATGGGTTTTCTGAATATGTATTTCTTTTGTAAATGAGGCTTTATCAAACTAAGAAGCTCTTCAAAACTTACTACACTCATCCTAAAGTAATCGAAAAATTACACCTCGTCCACTTTTAGCGCCTCATATTTCGTTTTGAAGTGGTTTCCATCTATATTCATAATTGTCAGTAATGGGTGCACCCAGTACTTTCTTTTCTGTTTCTTTTTCTTAATACGCCTTAACGCAAGCAGAAGTAGAACACGCGCAGTGCGATCCATGTCTCACTAGAAACTGAAATGTTGGTTAGCGTTTTTACGTACGATGTCGTATCCGATGAAATTTTTGCGTTGCGACATCGCATCGCATAGCTGTGCGATGTTGTTTTTGCGATGCGACGCCGCAACGCACCGTTGTGGCCTGGCCCTAAGAACTTTTCTGTAAACTGTTTATTAGATACGGGTAGTGATGTGAACTTAATGTCTCTAGATTTTTTCGTAACTTTAAAAGTTATGAACAAGAAGTTGTAATTTTTACTGGTTTAGGTTCTTGTAAAGTGAGTTCTATTGGTAAGTTTTGCATTGATTTAACTATTGATGATTACTGTTATAATGTTTTTTTCCATGTAGTACCCACAGGTGTAATTCCTTACTTGGTTATATTGGGCCAACCTTTTTTAGTAGGCACAGTTGTTATGATTAATAAAGGTAATGTTGAAATACGGCCTCAATTTTGTTTTACTTAGGTATTATTAGAGGACCAATTTTTGAAGGAAATCAAGATATAGATGTAAGTTTTTGTGAAGTAGGAGCAGAAGAATCGCCAGAGTTGAGAATTTAATAAAAATTATAAAGGTCTTAATAGGCTATTTGAATGATGTTAAAATCTTCTAATCCAATAAAAAAAGTCCGAAAATATTACGTTTGATTAAAACATTTTCAAAAACAGTAACTAAATCAGTCAAATAGCCTATTAAGTTTTTTTAATGAAATATTTCTTTAACCAGTATGTTATATATATATAATATAGTATTATTATAGTTATTTTTTATTATCGACTTTGTCTACAAACATCATTAATCGAAAAAAGTCAAAATGGCGACTGTCATTATCAAAATCAGTTACTCCGAATCAAACAAGCTATGTCCAATAATTGGAATCAAAGACAGCTAAATGCGATTTTATTTTCACTCTGTACTCTACTACTACACTCGCGAGCAAAAGTATGGAATCACTTACCTGAAATTGGTTCCGCGCGATCTTGAGGGTTAAATAACTAGTTAATAAAAAAAAATATTAATAACCATTTTAAAGGTTACTGTTAGCTTTAAATTGATACCAAATTAATTCAAATCACGCCAATATTTAAGAAGCTATCCCGGATTTCGTGAAGAAGTAAGGAAAAAGGCATTTTTCAATTGTTTGATAAGTCGCGAGTTCGGCCTATTGACCCCCTATAAAAGCACGTGTTATCGGATTTTCGCTATCAGTTGGCTTTCTTCCGCGTGTAGTGGTTGTGTAGTGTCGTTCCCGTTTGCTGCGCAGGTGAGTTGTCGGCAACAACATACTTGGTATTGGTAGGTCGACAACAACATACTGCGTAGTAGGTTGCTTATCGCACGCCACTCATGCTGGCTCATTCAGGGAGCCTCTGGCCGGCATTTTGACACCCGGCCGGGGAAGAAGGCGCCTCTTAACCCCCGACAAGCACGTGCGCCCTAGGAAAACCTAAGCGGCGGACCGTAAAGGCGTACGTGCTAGCCGGTGGCGGTGTGTCGCCACGGCAGGCTAGGCTTCCGTTCACCGGACCCTCATCTAGCCCATACCGACGCCGAGGTCAGACCTGTATTGCGTTAAAGCTAAGTGATACAGGCCTGGCCCGCGGCCCGTCGGAGCTGGCAGTCGGTATACACGACTGACAGGGGCCGCACTCGGTGTTGGCAGTTGTCCGGACTAGGTGTGTGTGCGGTATCGCCCAGCAGCCTGCTGGTAGCTACTGGTCCACACACACCTGTCCCATAGGGCGCTTGGCGCCACTACGTTAGGGTGCTCGGTGTCGAGCGTAACGACAGCCCGCGCTTGTCGCCGGTCGCCGTCCCCAACCCGGCAAGTTGAACTTGTGCGGGCGGGCTCGGCGGGTGGTGGCCTGCCGTGTGGTCGCGACATCCGCCACCGAGCCCAACATTGTCCCTCTAGAATCCCGAGCCGCCGTGGTCGCATCACTGGCACAATGACGGCCCGGGAATTATTCGCAAACCTTGTTGCCCCTTCAACCTCTAAGGGGCCTCAATACGTGTCCCCAATGCCAATATTCACACAAGATGCGGAACATGCGGACCGCAGCAGCTCCCCTACCCCGACCGCGCAAATAAGAAAGCGCCCGGACTCGTTCTCCCCCCCAGAAGGGGAATCAACAGCGAAAGCGCCGCGAGATTCCCTCTCGCCCCCCTTAGTGAGCGGCCGCCGTGACGTCATAGCACGGAGCCGCTCAATGGAGTCACTCCGGACCCCACCGTCCCCGACTCCTAGACTAGCCTCCCGCGCGATAGGCCAAATGCCGAGTGCCACGTCCTCACCCCGCGCACCCACGCATAGTGGGGAGCGTTCATCAGGCTCTTTATCGGGCAACTAAGCCCGATAGCATCTCCGCAGCCGACGCCTAGTACGTCGTATGCGGAGATGGCAGCCGCCAGCCCACCCCGCCGCTCAGTAAGAGACAGGCCACCCACACCCGCCGCCGCCGGGCCCCCGCCCCCCCGCGTGGCCCCGACTTCTGAGTCGGCCCCCGACGCGGAGGGGCGGGCATCGTACCCCCCTATAGTGGTGGAGAAGTTGCCGAACTGGGTTCAGCACTTCTCCACCCTAACAAACAGACTCGGCCATCCCCCCAACGCCCGCCCCTTCAAAGAGGGGTTTCGCTTTCTAAGCCAGACCCCCGACGAGTACCGCATCACTGGTTCGAAAGTATAATTCTGCCTTGGGCAAGTGCTTTAGATGGACCAAAACTCATTATAGGCGATACTTATCGTCACACCTAAGTGTAGCTACCATGGATTTGTGCCGGGTACACAACATTCGGTTTGTGTTTCTACCAAGAAATGCCACCCATCTAACCCAGCCTCTGGATGTGGCCTTTTTTGGTCCGATGAAAAGGGTGTGGCGAAAAATTTTACTGCAATACAAATTGGAAAACAGTAATGCCTGTTCTATCAACAAATGTCATTTTCCACAACTTTTGCAACAACTGATGGAAACCATACAAATGAAAAGATTCCCACCCGGGTGAGGAATTTTTTCCATTTCTTTATTAATAATTTTATAAATGAAAAGTTGTAAAAATATCCAGACTGGATTTGCTGGGGCCGGAATTTATCCCTTTCAGCCGTCTAGGGTCACCGCAAAAATTCCAGAATGTACCGAAGAAAGTTAGAGTAAATTTGATACTACCCTCCTGGAATATCTCAAATCAAAGCCCAACAAATGAAAAATTGAAAAAATAAGAAACTCAAGATCATACCAGGTAAATCTGTATCTACTGAAGAATCTTCGGTATTGGCGGAAAATATGTTAAATACAGACAAAAGAAAAGTTACAAATAAAAAGTCCAGCGGTAACACAAATCAAACTCACGATGAAGAGGATTCTGTGGTTAAGATTGTAGAAGGATCAACAACACCGAGCCGTCAAACAGTTGTCAACGACAGACTGATTTCCAGAAATGGTACTGAAGGGTTTCAAAATCGCATCGTTGGCGCAGAGGTGACGAATTTTATCAATTCAACGTCTAAAAAAGTAACCTACAAAGGAAAGAATGTGACCTTTCTGTCAGACGTGAAATTTTCCAAAGAAAATATGGCATTTTGCGGATCAAAAAATGAACACTTAGAATCTGAGCTGACAATACACGGCAACCTTGAGAATGACATCAAATTGTCAAATAATAATGTCGCTTTGAACGTGAACGTTTATGGCACTTTGAGTTCTGATAGCAGTGGTGAAGAACAAGAAGCTGATGAACCTAACAATAATGGACAGTTTGAGAAGACTTGCGAAACAAGAAAGATAAAAAGTAGTACATGTCTTAGGAAAAAGCAACGCAAAAGAATATTGGCTAAAGAAACAGCTATTCAAAGAGGCACGGTAAAAAGATTACGAGTTCAAGAAACTGATGAAAGCAGTGAAGATAATTATTCCTGTGAGAGATACGTCAGATGAAGGTGATTTTATTTCTGAATCTGAAGCTAGTGACCAAATACCGAGGTAGAAAATGACACAAATGACATAAAAGCAGAAGAGCTAACAAAGCACATTAATTGTTACCTTTTGGTTAAATTTCGTGTACAAAAATCGACTAAGTTCTACGTAGGAAAACTTGTAGAATTTACTGAAGGATCAGGTATGATGTGGAAATTTATGACGAAAAAACAAGGAAATCTTTTTATCTGGCCTGATGTTGATGACATAGGTTTTGTGTTGAATACCGATGTAGAAATTGTATTGACGAACCCCCTGGAGGGTCGTCGTGGGACATTTCAATTTCATAATATAGATTTCTCAAAATATAATAATATTCAGTAAATGAATATTCAGCTCCTCGGGACCAATTCCGAGCTCGAGAGAGAGATATCTCCATAGCTAGATGCATACAGTTTTTGACGGAGATCTGGTCATTTCCGTCGAAAACTGTATGCATCTCGACTAGGTGCCCGGAATTGTACCCCTTCTCTTCACACGATTAAACTTATACATTGTATGTAGGTACCTTTTTTTTAAATTATCATTCTAAAAAGAGAATTTATAGATGCGTAATGCTAAAATTTACATGTAAGTAATTATAAAAAATAAAAATAATACCTACATGTGCCAAAAATATTTTACAACAACTAGGTACCTACCTACAAAATCTAATGTTTATTACTGTTTTTCTTTATTATAAAACCTTATAATTGAATATATCGCACCTTCGGTAGAACAAGGGCACAATTGTCTAATATTGCAAAAGCAAATTGTGCCTTTGTTCTACCGAAGCTGCGATATTACTTACTACATTATGTTTATATTGATTAAAATGTGTAAAACCTAAAAAAAACAAGCTATTATTTCTATGGTGAGTATGGTGACAACCCTGTGTTATGCCACAATTTTGTATGGACGAGCTCCCATCATTGCCTACCTTTTGGTTTGGCGTCAATTATGTCTTAAATACTCGTAGGCTGGATAAACGTTGTGCACCGAAAAGGAGCCGATTTCGTATACATGTCAAATCAATTTCTTGATAAAACAGTTTATTTAGTGAGTTATTTAGTTAGGCAAAGTTGCGGTATTGGAATCAACTTTGCCTGGACCTTTCAAAGCATTTATAGCTAAGTTCCAAGTACCTTTATTAGCGATTTGTGTTCTCAAACATACACGCTAAGGTTCAGTTTTGCATCTCGAAATGGTAAAACATACGACTGTTCCCTAAATAAAAAACAAACGAACAAATACGTCAAAATGCAGGCAAAGTTGCAGCGTTCTACGGTAATTGTTCTTTAGAAAAATAGTTATTTTAGTTTTTTTCTTATGGCACTAAACAAGCGACTGTGCTGTCCACAATAGTTTCCGTAATATACATATAATATAAATATAAATAAACAAATTTTATAAAACTTCTTTTTTTGTGTCACACTTATTTTTCTGTCGGACACTTCATACAACTTTGTATGCAGTGCCCGACATTTGGCCTATGAATGGTTTTATAATCACTGTATATGGAGATATAAAATCACCCATACAAAATCTTCAAAAAAAATCCAAGTCCTGCAGTTAGTCAAAAACCAAGCAGAGCCCATTAGTCTAGAGGGCCGCCGCGGGTCCCATTGTATTGAAAAGGCTAAGTAAGAATGTCCATTGGCCTGCCAAAAGGTTTTTAAGTCAACACTAAATCGCGATCACTGGTAACCCCCATGGCCTGAACGAAGCATTGTAGTGTGGCCCAAATGGTGCCCCCCATGGCCCAAACTGAAAATTGCAGAATTATGGTCGGCGATTAACGTGTAGATGAACAACGATTTTATATTTATTTTCGCATGTTTAAATAGTTGCGAGAAATCATACTAATACTAATAGGTAACTGAACACCAGTCGAAAGTACCAGAAACTTGGAGATATTGACAAAAGGGTGCAAGTCCAGATTCTTCAGTCACAATCAAATTCAACAACTTCTGTGCAAATCGGTTTAGAAGATGATACCTACAGGAATTCAAGAAAGCCTTATGTGGCTGAAACACAGTTCTTTGACCTGGTCCTTGGTACAGTTAAAGGAATAAAACTTTTGAAAGTCAAAAAATAAATCTTAAAAGGTCCTAAAGGATCTACATAAGACATAATCTGTTCTAGAAAAGCCTGAATGCTTTGGTACATTACATGTTCGTTTTCTCTATAAATTTAACTCATCTACAATAAAAAATTACTTAACTTATTAAAAAACAAGACTGTGTACTTATAACAATTTGAGCTTGTTCATGTGACAATAAAACTCTCAATCAGAAACCATCTTTTCCTCAATAAAAATACAGTCCACAACAGTGAGAGTCCTACGAACTGGCACATATAGTGTCAAGTGGGACTGTGGGATACACTGTAACTAACATGTGTGTAGTGTGCCCCTTTTAATTTTTCTAGGTGTGTTCGGAATAATAAGATGGTTCGGAATCGGAAAAGGAAGACGGAAATTGGTCTACCTACACGATAATGATTGAAAGAAGCAATAGAGTTGGTTGAAAATGGAGTACCTTTGAGTAAAGCAGCCGAAAGAAAGAACGTGAATTACGGCATTTTATAACGTTATATTAAGAAAAAAAAATCCATTACCTAGCTAAAATGAAAAAACAATTGAAACTAGTCATTCCCAGAAAAAATACTGAGGCAAAGTTTGTCTATCGATGTTCTTTAGTTCACTGTTATAGTGTACCCCATCTTGTTATACTGTACCCCTATAGATGTTAAACTGTACCCCAACCCTGGAACACACTATAACTAATATGTAATCTAAAAAATGTAAAAAAAGTCGTTTCTATGTATAATTTTGTTATTATTTTAAGCCTAATATGGAGGTAGACTTGATTTTAAGGTGAAAAATAAGAAGACAAACGAATAAACGGTTTTTTTTTTTCTAAAAATATAAATGACTTTCTTGGTACACTGGAGGACAGTGTAACAAAAGTCATTTTTACTTTGATCCTACTTTAATTTACTTTCATTCATGTTGTCTTTAACATGTTTTTAGATGGATAGTGTGTAGCAATCTCCACTTTTAGCAACATCGAGGGTCCTTTGTCTGTGCTAGGTAAACACCTAGCACAGACAAAGGACCCTCTCAAAATGTTATTTTTAATATGAATACCAACTCCACCATGTTCATTTTTAGCAGGTAAGCAACATGAAATACTCGATGAGTACTGATCAATTTGGAGGTCCATACTTACCACTTCTCATCTGATGAAAAATTGAAAAGAAACTAATCTCTGTTTAAATTAAGAAAAATAAAGAAATATTGCTATCTAAAGGTTTTTAAAAAAATCAGATTCCATGTATCCGTGTTATTGAATCCAAAAAGCCGTGTAAGAATACAATTTGGGAAGTTGGCTGAAATAACAGCTGTTGAAACTTCACACAATTTCATGCTGGTTGTAACCATACAAACTGCTTGTGTCAGTGTTTACCCTGACACAGAGATATTTTATAGTATTCTAAGTTAGTTCGGTCACTACTGTTCACTAATAGACATTGTGGCGAGTAACTCATCAATCATTAGCATAGCATTGTATCTTACTACAATAAACTTACTTATTATCAATTAAACATCTTATCATTCATTATCTTACTAATACATTTTTTTAAATAGGCTTACGCTTGACCATAACGGCCTGATGCAGTCTAAGATGGAGCGCGATTGCCTAAAAGAAACTGGTTCACTCTCGACTTGAAGACCGCAACATTACAGGGTGTAACAAAAAGGGTATGTTAAGCGAGAAGCTATGTAAATAGCCCACTGTAGAGAACCTGTCCACAAAATTTAAGACCCAAAATCACATTTTTATTTTTCCCGATAGTATGGAGAATTTTTAAATACCTCAGGAATTTTCATACAATCTTGAAAAATCAAAATGTGATCTCGAGTCTCAAATTTTGTAGATAGGTTCTCTATAGTGGGCTATTTACATAGCTTTTCGCTTAACATACCCTTTTTGTTACACCTGTATAGTTCATGGGGAACAGGGATTCAGGCAGGGAGTTCCACAGCTTGTACATCTACTGATACGGACCATACTCGTACACTGGTATTAGGGATCCATTATATAGGTATAGGTGTATGTAGCATATGGACAATGTGGGTACAGCCCAGTTTTCAGTAATATGTGAGTACATACTAATAGGTATTATACCAATGATACGAGATTACAAACTGATAATTGCAAAATTATGTGGGAGATTCAGACAGTCATACTTAAGCCTAAACTTGAAGTTAGTCCTACCTGTCTTAGCCATTTAGAAAGGAGAGAGAGACAGACACAACTAATTTTAAGTTTAAGTGTAGATGTGAGAAAATCTGAATTGACCACAATGTAACAATTAGAACCCCATGTGCACCTAGTTCTAGCTGTCACATACAGTATATTATGTTGTCAGACATCAACTGTCGACTGTAAGTGTTGGTCTGACAAATTGAGGAGGACTGCAGGTTCATTGTGGCTAAGAAGTCTTATCAAGAGGAGTCGGAGGAGACCTAAGACACAGATAAATGCATATCAGCAATAAAGGATATTGAGATTGGGACTTTATGTACAAACTCTTCAATGTTTTGTGTACAGACTAACAAAAAAAATGTTATCCTAAAGCAGAATTTCCTCTGTTGGGCAACTGTATAGTGCAACCCCAAGTTCTAGCGGTAGCATCATGTTACATACAATATACAAACCATTTCACATTGTATGGACAGACTCAAGGGTTGATTAAGGAGGCTGGTTATGGGGGCTAGACCACCCCCGGGGTCTCAGCCCAGTTTTAAGCACAAGCTTATCTTTAGATGAGTTTAGCATATCTCTCGGCCAAAAATAAATGTTGAGTATGATCACCCCCTCACTCCAAGTCTGGATCCTCGCTTGGACAGACTAACAAAAAATCTAGATAGGTTAGAGATGTCAGTTCAAATTGCTTAGATTAGCTAGTGGTGTCTCCTAGGTATGAAATTCCCACGTAATGGGAGGCATTTTATTAAATGCGCCAAATTCTCGTTATACATACTGAAACCGCGCACGGAGCGGCGGGCGCAGGCCGAAGAATTAGGTAACAACAGAATAGTGCCTCCAGTGCACGAAAGACGTTGTATCTACCATGACTATAATGTACACACCACAAACATATAAAACCATATATTTAATAAAATCTCTGCATAAAACAAACTAATTAGCTATCCTATTTACGTTCGCGGCAAAGATCACGGAACCAAAACCACAAAACACGTTTTTGTTGTTTGTTTAGTTTATCCCGAAGGAAAGGCAAGGGGATCTAAGCCCATACAGCCATTATCTTAAGAAAAATGAATTCTGAATTTATGATGGATGATAATGATGAATGGAAACGTCAGGAAAATCCTCAAGAACGAGTGTAATCTATACTAATATTATAAAGCTGAAGAGTTTGTTTGTTTGTCTGTTTGTTTGAACGCGCTAATCTCAGGAACTACTGGTCTGATTTGAAAAATTCTTTCAGTGTAAGATAGCCCGTTTATCGAGGAAGTCTATAGAGTATATAGCAATCCGCCCCGGCTTCGCACGGGTGCAATGCCCCCTTTCGCGGACGAAGTCGTGGGCGACCGCTATATTAATATAAAACCATGCACACGCACTAGATTCACATCACAAGTAACCAAAATATAACTTATCTACCAGAAAACATCACTTTACGGACACATGCAAGCCATTTACAAATAAATTTTGATTTTCACAAGAAAATTACACCCGCTCCCTTCCAGCTTTTCCCGCTGAATCCCGAGCCGGTCTAGCTTCTACGAAATACCTAGGTACATAACTGGCATCTCTACTTAGTCTGTCTGTGATAACTGGAAAGTGGCGTGCCGCGCTTGTGTTTTGTGTGAAGTTGGTGAGCGGTGGGGGGTATGCGGGAAGAATCTATTAATCGTGAACTTCGTGAAGTCAGTTGCGAAACAATCATGTTTTGAACACTGTTATTTCCCATCTCACATCCTTAGATTAAATTTGGTAAATAATAGTTCTTGTAAACATTCTGGTAATAATTTTTGTGACTTGCAACATATATTCTTTGAATGCCTAAACTTCAATTTAGAGCATTTGCTGTTAATTGCCTCTTGTTCAGATATAAAACATGATATTCCTAATAATGTGCAGAAATTACTGAAATATAGAGAGCTATATACAATTGTATTTGAATTCATTACAAATACTGTAGATAAAATTTAACTTTCATCTATAAATTATTTTCTGGTCACAATTAATTTTAAGTAGTACAATTATTTCATTTTATGTATTTTTTCTTCTTTAAAAAGTTTGTTAGATTATATTATGCTAATAAGGTATGTAATTCTGTTCCATAATGTTAATGTACTGTTTTTATTATAAGAATTTTACTTTTTTTGTAATGTATCTGGTTGGGCTGAAGGTATTGTATACCAATGCCCGTAATAAATAATTTAAAAAGAAAACATGTTTTGACGAGTACTTTTTTACAATATTTCTTGAAAAATTGAGAATTCGGCGGGAAAAGCTGAAAGGGAGCGGGTGTAATATTCTTGTGAAAATCAAAATTTATTTGTAAATGGCTTGCATGTGTCCGTAAAGTGATGTTTTTTGGTAGATAAGTAATATTTTGTTTACTTGTGATGTGAATCTAGTGCGTGTGCATGGTTTTATACACAGGTAAGCCTAGTAAAACTTTAGCCGGATTACAATCTCTTCATGGGCGCATGTAGGTTGTTTATGCAATAATTTTTCATTTTGACTAACTTTACACTTGTTCTTGAGGATTTTCTCAACGTTTCCATACATCATCGTCATTATCATCCATCATAGATTCAGAAATCATTTACTAAAGACGATGGCTATATGGGCTTAGTTCCCCTTGCCTTTCCTTCGGGATAAACTAAACAAAAAAAAATTATGTAAAAAAAAAAACTTGCTGGGATCTTTAGAAAAGGTAAGGCAAAGGAATAGAAATATAACCTATAGAAGTATAGTCCGAAGGCCGATTTCAGGAATTTTTATGGGTGCAAATTTGAACCAATTGCGGTTCTGTCATTCAGTGCTCAGCGGTCAGTGGCTACGTTTGTATGTCAACCTAAAGGGTAAGTCGAAATGTGTGCTGACATCCTGCCAAAATTATGCTCAAAACATAAGAAAATAAAGAACATCACATTTCACCGGTAAATATTTGATGTTTTTACGTAATTCCATTAATAAAACAATAAATACACAATCAAATTTTCATATTTTTTTTATCTGTCATTGGGAACAAAATGTTGCCATATGTGTGAAATTTTACCCTATTTTTAAACATGCAGATTGTAGGTAAAAGTGAAGGTAACTACCTATCGCAACTATGAATACTCCGGTTATACTTACCTACAGTCTTCTTGTTATAAGAAATATAATAAAATTATGACATTTTATGATAACTTAATTAAAAAACGAGAATGAGCGTATTCCGTCCAAATGGGGTCGGCTAATGAAACTTTATTAATTATAACACATGCATGTGTTATTTTCAGGGTTCTGACTTCTGTTCCGGAACCCTGAACCGTGACTATATTTATATATTTAAATTTTTAATATTTAAAGAAGAAAAAGAAGATAGGAATAAAAACAGATTCTTTCATTACTCTGGAATATTAGATTTCCTGCTAACTCAATAACTACTGACAATTGGATAAAAATTATAAGACTCAATCGGAGAGAAGATACATGGAAACCGAAACCACAGTCACGTATATGTTCTGCTCATTTTGATGAAAGTTATAAGTACATGACTAAAGGTGTCTTATGTAAATTACGTCAAAACGCCGTCCCCACGAAGGTACTGTACTCGTAAGTCGTTAGTGAAGTAATAGTCAAAACTACATATAAATTCTACTATACGATAATAAATCATCCTACTATTTTATAAGTATTTCATAAATAATATTTATGTAATAATTATTCTCTGAACTTCAAACAGTGGCGGAACTAGTAGTTTGATCGATTTTGTCTTTGATTGATTGTGGAATTACGTGCAAGCTCTCTCACTTAATCATTTAAAACTATGCATATTGTTACTATAATATTATGTTCTGAACATTAGATCTTTAAAATGGGCATCGTCCTTTCCTTTGTTGATGAAATAAAACCACGGAGAATGGCCTCACAGCTTTATTGACATAATGACAAATTATTCAGAGGGACAATTTTTAACAGAATATAGTATATTTTTGTCCAGCACTTTTGGACCAATGATGTGGAAAAGTCCGATCATCTCCTTTTAATATATTCTATATTTAAATTTCACGATAATTCTACAAGAGTTTGCAAATCAGTATACTTCTCAGCATCAATAATAAATTTATCGACTATTTCCCCACATCTAGGGAAAAAACATTTTTATGGCAACATTAATTTTATGTCATGCATTCGTCAAGTCGATATTTTATGCCTGTTTTTCGCCTTGCGTTTGGTTGGAACACTTTCTATAGGTTATAATTCTATTGGCAAAGGTATTATAAATTGAAAAATAATGTGATATAGGTACTTTAAAAAGTGAAATAAAATAATTTTGTAGTGGTTTCGTTACAATCACAAACGTAAAAAGAACTAGTTTTTTATACGTTCATGCAATCAGCAACATAAATTAAACATCAATAGTGAGGATTCGGCGGGAAAAGCTGGAAGGGTGCAGGTGTAATTTTCTTGTGAAAATCAAAAATTATTTGTAAATGGCTTGCATGTGTCCGTAAAGTGATGTTTTCTGGTAGATAAGTTACATTTTGATTACTTGTGCTGTGAATCTAGTGCGTGTGCATGGTTTTATACGCAGGTAAGCCGAGTGAAACTTTAGCCGGATTACGATCTCTTCATGGGCGCATGTAAGTTGTTTCTGCAATAATTTTTCATTTTGACTAACTTTACACTTGTTCTTGAGGATTTTCCCGACGTTTCCATTCATCATCATCATTACCATCCATCATAAATTCAGAATACATTTTACTTAACAATGATTAGGCTGTATGGGCTTAGTTCCCCATGCCTTTCCTTCGGGATAAACTAAAAAAAAAAAAAAAAAACATCAATAGTGAAAAGAGTTCTGTTTTGGTAATAGGCTTCACGTCACTGGTAATAGGTAATGATGTAAATGTAAATATTGTGTATAATAATGTAAATATCCCACAAGTCAGTGAGAAAAAGTTTTTGGGTGTAATACTTGACAGTAAAATCAAACTTACAAGTCACATAAAGTATATAAGTTCCAATGCTATGAAAGGGTTAAACATTATGAGATGCCTTGCAGGTACTTTTTGGGGTGCTGACCCAAAAACATTAAGTATTATTTACAAGTCACTAGTCCGTAGTCTTTTTGACTATAGCTGTTTGGCATACATCAATGCAAATCCCTCTCTACTTAGGAAACTAGATGTTATACAAAATATTGCCCTTCGTATTATCAGTGGAGGTATGAAAACCACTCCAATAAACTCTATGGAGGTTAGAGACATGTATATCTCCATTATCAATTAGAAGATTGAGCATGGCACAAAAGTTTTGTATAAAAGCCATAGCATGTGGTAATATAAATGTATTAGATCGATTATCCTTACCTCAATGTTTGACCAACACACTACCACCACCTTATGTTGGGCCATTAGATATTATCTCAGGTAGATTACCAGAAATGAATGTAATTATGTATAGTGTAAATAAACTTTTTTGTGAATATGTATAAAAGTAGCATTTGGCCCATTTATTTTATTTTTATTATTTTCATGAGACACAAACAGTACTATTACACAAATATATTTACAATACATAAGTAGCACATACACCAGCAAAGTGTCTACCAATAAAAACACAGAAAAAACATTGAAGCTCCAACCAAACACATCACACTGAATCTATGAAACCCCCACAATCACAATAAAACAAAAAACAATATATCGTCGCTTATATTACAACACAGCGAATATGCCATTTTCTTAACTTTACAGGAGAAACATAAAACGGAATGATTAATTATTAACAAAAAATAAAAATCGGATTGTTTCTTAGAGATCATTTATTAGCTGTTCTACAAATAATTAAATGCAGAAAATAGTTATATCCTTATGAATTAAATAAAAATGACATATTGGCGCTGTTGCCTTCTTAAATATGGCAGTTTGTAGCATATAGGCGGTGTTAATTATAGAACTTAATAACCATTCTTCATTACACTATACTACTTTAAACACTAATCTTTGTAACAAAGTTATGCAAAAAAATTATAAACCAAAAAATATCTCCAAAAACAGAAAATAATACTTTGCGCATAACAAAAACTACAATAAAAAATATAGGTAAAATCTAGTGAGGAAAGGAGTCATAAAATCCATGGCAATCACTAGGGATCACATTCTTAAGCTCTTGTAGGTGTTGCCACTTTCGGTCAGAGATCGGTAAACGCTCTTTATACAATTTTGGCAAGCTATTGATAGTATTTTTGGGTACTTTTGAACGCTGCGGCAATATCTTTGGGGATTCATCGAAATTCAACTTGTACCAAATGGTTCCATCGGGTTTGTAGTTAAGTACACTGATGTCAGTAACTGTTGGGTCTCCGGTCTTTCTGCCTGGCCTTATAGATTTGTAAATTTGATCTTGAGGCTTTGAAAAATCCGTGAAAAATCCATAGTCCAAGGAAATGGCTTCATATGGTTTTGGGTGAACTCTAGCAGCCTTGGTTAGCGCAGAATATTGGCTTGGCAAATAAATTTCTTGACCCTTAAGTTTTGACTCTATGGAGCTATGAACTGAGTCACACTCCATTTGCGTGTGCCCTTTGACTAAAAACTTTTGAGTGACCTCTGTATTCTGTTCTATTGCTACTCTAAGTAAAGCATTGCTAAGGTAGCTATTTCTATTTTGAGCGCAGCATCCATCCGAGTACAATAACACAGGAAGTTTCTTCTCAGTCAGTAGATGTAAGATCTACAATGCAAGAGGCAAGCACTGAGGCTTCAAGACCTCCGTTACATTCGTCAAACCAATAACATCTCACATCATGGTTCGCAAAGTTATATGGGTATTTCTTAATTTTGAACGAAAATGAAATAAATAATTTAAAAATGATATTCTAATAAAATTAATGTTACGATTGGATAAAATTGATCTTGGTTATCATGGTAAAAATAGTCGCTGAGCTCGCAGTCTTTTAGGGGCTAAAATATAAGGGTTGAAAAAAAATTGCCCTCCATGGAAGTGACTACAGGTCCAAGGAAGTGACATTTCAAACAAAAGAAGAGAATGTCACTTCCTTGGATCTTCGAATGTTGCACCAAAATCGTCCATGGAAAACCAAACATATATGTTTTTAAAATGAAATATCAGGGTTTTCATTCAAAATCTTTATTAATCTTAAAGAATACGTAACAAGGCAACAAAAATGTTGTTTTAAATTTTCAAACAAAAATAATCAACTAATTTTGGGCTTTCCCTTTTAAATCAGTAATATGCTTAGTCTTAGTAATCAGTCTCAAAATTTATATCAACTCTTAGACAATTAGGAACAAAATAATGTTAAGAATAATCATATGAATAAATGTCCATTAATTTACTTGAACAATGGTATTTATTCAATATTTTTGTATAATTGAAGTTCGTCTTTTTCAAAAAGTAGTTCTCCCCGTCTACCGGGTGTAGGCTCTTTTAAAATTGAAATCACGTCATCACGAGGTACAGGGAAAACATCCTCAGGTTCTATCCAATGAAAGACGGCGTGATCCTTGATGTAATGTTTTTTTTTTGTAAATTTGATTCGGGGCTCAGCCCCATCAAATCCAATGACTTGACCGACGTAATGCTTTACTTGAATCTTTTTATTTTTAAACAAAAATTTTGCAATCACCCACATCCCATCTTTTAGTTCTCTACCTTTAATCGCTGAAATAGGTGACAAATTTTCACCTCCTTTATCCACTGGTAAATTCTCTTCGTCGTTTGTTTTTTTATCTCTATGATCGTCTTTATTGTCGAAAGGCGGCAAAATAGCATTCTCATCTTTGGAACTCAATATATGTTGCAATTGCGAAACATCAGTTGCCGTTGGGATGCTGATAAAATCGATAAAGCCTTTGCACAGAGAATAATGAGAGCAGACGCTACCAGGTTCACAAGACAAACATGTGAGTTTTCTCAAATAAATTCTTACTGGATTGTTGACGACCCAAGTGACCTGGTGAATTTTTAAGGTTCCGCTTATGCTTTTTCCTTGATTGGATAAAATTTGGTCTTTAGCTCTCATGTCACCTTCAGTAACGACAGCAATCGTGACGTTGGTTATATTTGCCTCAATGGATTTCATGAAGGCTATAAAATCAGGGATATCCTCGCCCTGAGCCACTATTCGATCTGCAGTCCTTTTGACTACAGCTCCGACCCCGTCCATCGGTCCCTTGCCGTGTCCAGCTTCGCTGAAGTTCCATGAAGCAATGTGTATTCCGTAGCGCCGAGTTATGTATTGAGTAAACAAAAAAAAGGCCTTTTTATTTCTATACTGCCCTGTTGGGCCATCACTCAACATATGCAAAGTTTTAAAAGGATGTGACAAATATATCAAGTCTAGAATTTTTTGCAAATGAGCAAATACCGCACTAGCGTCATGCCGCAAGCAATCCGACGCTGTACAAAAAGACTGACTTTTCAAGTCCCCAGTCTCAGGGCATCTGTAATAATACACGCCCGTATGTAAACTTATTTGCAGCCTTGAAGCACCGAAGTGAACAGCTTGAATTTCGTCAGAATACTTGCAGCAGTAATTTTCTGCAAAGTCTACTTGCATGAATATCTCATTGACAGAAAGATTAGTCTTTAACTGGGAAGTAGCTAAATACTGATGCGTGATTGTGTACTGGTGTCGCAGAAAATTTTCAAGAGCCTCAATAAACTTCAACAGTAATGTCTTCTTCGTTATTTTAATTTCTTTCTTAACTGTTCTCCGTACTTCTTTTTCCTTGCCTTTTATGATTCTGTTTTCCTTTATCATTGCCCATGATTTATAAGTAGTTTCAGTCGAGTCGTCAAAATCATTTATATTTGGAACTTTATCTTTACAAATTGTGCATTTACGTAACATACACGTTTCTGAATTGATGTCACATACTATAGTTTTACAGAGCTCCCTTAAATTCAGGTGGGAAATTATGTTGAGGTATTTTAATTTGTCGTACATGAGTTGCATATTTTCATGAACCACACAAAGGCATGTGTCTCTTTCAGAAATTTTTCTTCCTATTACCCAGAAAGGTCGTAGGCGGCAAAAAGAAGAAAAGCTAATTTTATAGATGTTTTCATTTTGGAATTTTTTGTGCAGGTTGAGCAGGGTGTCAGACAAGTATCTCTTTTGTTTTTTTATTTTATTTTTAGTTATGCAATCTTTCTTGCCGGGACACATTTTGCTATTGTCGTCTCTTTCAAGAAATTTTATAACTTCTGCTCGAATTTTTTTAGGCATTGATAGTCCGGTTTTTATCTTAATAGGGCTCCTTTTCTTAGTAATTCTATCCATATTTCTCTTTTCCTTAGTTCCTCTCAATATCTTGACTTGCAATGAATGTATTTTCTTTCTCATAGCTTCTATTGTCTCCTTTTGTTTTTTTATAATCAAATTTGTCAACTCCCGTCTTACTCTGGATGCTTGTACACCTTTTTTCTTTTGTCGACTCACTGACCCACTTTGTGATGAGCTTGGACTTTGTGGAATCGATTTGATAAAGTCTGAGCATGTTGAACTATCACTGGCACAACTAGACTGTGGACGAGTTACTACCTTAGAAACGCTTTCTAAAATGGACGGTGATTCTGGTCGCATCGGTAATATTCCCTCATCATCAGTAGTCTCTGGAGTGTTTTCTTTTAAGTGCTTTACCAGAGTTTTAGCCCGTTTTTGTTTGAGTCGACTCCTTGATTTGCGGTCTCTCCACTCTTTTCTCTGTTTGCGATGTTCTCTTGGTGACATTTCAGCAACCAGCTTTACTTGATTCTTCTTTCTTGCTCTATCTTTTTCTTTAGCAGCTTCGTATAAATCAGCATTTTCCTTTATGCGAGCCCTTCGCCTTTGCTCACATTCACGTTTTTGCTGACGAATTTCTTCCGCCGTTTTAGGACGCTTTTTAGATTTAGGTTTCCCCATCTGAAATAAAGTAAAAGCATATTAAGCCAAGCAACATACATATGTCAACCACCTCTGTAAAGCCAGCACAAACCTTCCCCATACTCAGTAAAATATTGTCACTTCCGTGTATCGCAAGTCACTTCCATGGCAACATTTTTATCCATGGAACCATGGAAGTGACCTCCACGGAAGTGACTTTTGGCGATATAAGCTCCGGAAACATAACCTCAAAAACACGAATGAACGTGCTCCAATTAACAATAACATTTTCACACCAAAACACATAAAAACCACACCAACTAATTGTATAATTGTAAAGTACATACCTTTGATGACCAACACGGTTGTGACTGCTTATGCTTGACGCTTTTTGAGAATTAATATGTGATTTTTCTTTTCTTACAAACACAACGCCGCCGACGGATATTGACAACTGGGAATGAAAGATGGCGTCTTGGGCCTTGTCTATGGCCAGTCACGTTCGGAAATGCGCGTGTTATTTTTCGTGTAGGACTTGTGTGACATTTATCCATGGACGGGACAAAAAAATTGATCACACATTTTATTTCAAAAAAATATATATATTGCTGCATCTTTATGAGCTTATGTTTACATATTTATGGAGGAAATGTATTTAACGTAATATTGGCTTAGTTGTCATACTTTCGTAGCAGCAGAAAAAAACACAGCATTTATTTTTGTTCACAAAACCTGTGTAATCACATCCACGGAAGGGAACTTTTAATTTATATTAAAATTAAAATAAAATATAATTCTTACAAAATTTTCAACTTTCTATTCATAAAAGAATTATGTTTTATACCTACTTTAATATCAAAAAGCGTAAACGTTTAATTTAGTTTCTACCAGCTAGAAATTTTAGAATCACAGTATTTTTTTAAAAAATTAAGAAATACCCATATGTGGTGAAATTGTGGACACATAATTTAGTCTTAAAGTACAAGGCGCTTGCCTGCAGACTTGGAGCCTTTTTCACTGCCTGAACATCTTGTGTCAAAACATGACAGATACCTTCAATGGCCGAATTTTTGTCAGCGGATTTTTCATCTCTAGCACGGTTTTTGAGATCAATGTGTTCTTTCCAGGCCTGTTCTGTTACGTTACCCACTTTAAACGAGCAACAGAAGTCGCACTGGTCCTTCTTTGGCATGTATAAACTCAGGTTACTTCTGAGGAACTCATTGTCAAAAGTACGACGACTCAAGTACTCTTTATCATTTTCCTGACAATCATTTTTGTAGGCCTCGTATAGTTCAGAAATGTTTCTTACGGTAGGTTCCAGGTAAAGTCGGCTAGACGTTTGTCGGCAATAGTGCGATGGCAGCTTTGGCAGTTTATCAAAAAAGACAGTCAACGTTTGGGACTGTTCTTTCTTCTTTGGAGATTTTCGTCGTTGTAGAGACGTTTCTGATTTAGGCGCTATGCCGTTTGATCCCCTAGTTTTATCGAGCCAGTACCTAAGGAACCACTCCGACAATCCTAATGTGTGAAGAAACATCCCTCGACAAACTTGTACTTTCGTAACATTTGAATTTCTAGACACCGATAAGTAGTATGTCTCACTTTTTCTGGAGTTTTCATTCTTTGTTACCTTTCGTTTTGTTATATATACAGAGTGTATATGATAGTGCCTACCATCCTCCATCAATATGCTTCGTCAGCACTACTAACAATTAGTATCTATTTTCCATTCTCGAGTCAGTTCATCTCCATCTTCCGCGCGTGACACTTGCCCCAATTTAATTAGAGTTTAAATAAATCCTATAATTTCAATTTCCTTTTTTTTAAAAAGGCTTTTGCCTGAATCCTTATAACAATTTGGTGGCAGCGGTGGGATACCGACGGTGAAGGTATCCCTGGTACGTCTCCGTCCAAGTTTCCGCAAGTGTTAAAAGTGCATCAGTGAACTCAATATCCTGTGTCTCTGTGAAAAGAAAACTGAAGTCCTGTCGCAACTCATAAGAGTAATCTTCGAATATCTTGGTCCACCTCGTCTCAACCCGAAGTCAATATCCTGTGTGACAAAGAAATAGACGAATGAAACCAGAGAATAATAAATCCAATAAATTCTACTAATTTCGTCTCCCGAAAGGTATGGGATGACATTTACACTGTGATCCTGACAGTTCCACTACGTCACAATCCTGTAAGCTCAACTCCGACGCGATCCTGAAATCGTGCTACCTACCTCGTGTTCCTGAAATTTCAAAACGTCGAGTTTCCCTGAAGTGACATGTTCCCGTTTGTACTCTGCGTGTTTCTGTAAGTGTATTCTATACTCAAATTACAATTTTCGCGTCAGTGAAAGTGAATAAGTGGCTTCTACATAATTTAAAGTGAATCGTAATATTTCGTCTAATCTAATTGAACTATAAAACTTATATTTATCGATTTATGTAAAATTACTATTATAACTTTCTCGTCACATTAATGTTTACCTTTATATATTCTAAGAAGTAGCTCAACGGCTTATCTCATCCGCTGTATTTCTCAGAAATCAATACCTATACTCAACTCCCAGAGCTAACTGGGTGGCCGTCTATTACACCGATTCACGCTTAAGTTTATGTGCTAATACTTTAAAATATATTATTTGATACAAAATGTCTGTAAAATCTGAGAGCAAGGATCTCAGCATAGGAACTCTTTTTAAATTTATCAAACCTTTTGATGGAACACGTGAAAAATTAAATTCATTTCTATCTAATTGCGATAATGCCATAGAATTAGCTTCAGATACTCAAGAACCCATATTATTCAAATATATATTATCTCAGCTTGAAGGAAAAGCTGAAACAGCATGTTCCATCAAAGAATTCGAATGTTGGGATCAATTAAATAGTTTCTTGACAACTCAATTTGGAGAAAAGAAGCACTATGCCCATCTACTATCCGACCTACAAGAATGCCGACAACTTCACAACGAACCAGTTAGTATGTTTGCACTCCGTATAGAAACCTGTCTTTCAAAATTGTTGACGGAAGTCACCTTATCGAATAAAAAGAAAGGTGAATTATCGGGTCGCACAGCCGCAATGGAAGACCTAGCTTTACACACATTTTTAATTGGCCTAAAACCTGATCTTTCTAATTTAGTTCGGAGCAAGAACCTAAGTAACCTTAATGAAGCTATCAATGCAGCAGCGTCGGAGGAAAAACTCCTCAATTTATTTGCCAAGCGTAACCCTCAATCGATACCACAACGCCAAGCCCAGAAAAATAATTACTCCTTTAGACCTCATATTCCTAATAATACATATAAGATCCAAAACTCAAAACCTCTTAATCAAGGTAATCAAGGTCCATTCTGTCGATATTGCAAAATTCCTGGACACACAATCGAAGTTTGTCGCAAACGAGAGTATAATAACAATAGATTTAGAGTCCCCCAGACGTCTCAATTTCCACAACAAAAGTTAAACCGAGATTACTCCAACGCCAACTCCGCCCGTGTTAACTTCGTTGAAAATAACGACATCAATGACCCTGAACCACAACCATCGACTAGCGTAGACGAGTCCCATTATTATAATAACGATGACCATTTAAACGAATAATGGGTCTACGGAGGTGTCTCGTGGATCCCAATTTACGACCTTATCCTATGTCCCTTTATGATAACGACACCCATGCTATATCCAAATCCGAGGACCTCAACAAGGGTAACAAGCCCCAAATAAGTGTCCCTACTATTCCTAAATCCAAGGACCTCAACAAGGGTAACCAGCCCCAAATAAGTGTCCCTACTATTCCTAAACCCAAGGACCTCAACAAGGGTAACCAGCCCCAAATAAGTGTCCCTACTATTCCTAAACTCAAGGACCTCAACAAGGGTAACCAGCCTCAAATAAGTGTCCCTACTATTCCTAAATCCAAGGACCTCAACAAGGGTAACCAGCCCCAAACCAAGGTTCAACATAATCCAAAATACCTTTTAACCAACTCCACCACTCTAAATCCAAATATAAACAATGTATATGAGATCTCATGCATGCCTAACAAGACATGTCTGCCTAACGTCCTTATTAAAACATCAGTATCTGATAAACCACTGAAATTTCTTGTAGATACTGGATCATCTATATGTCTCATTCAAAATTCCTCAATTAGTTCACAATCGCAACTAAAACTAAAAGGCAATATAGTACAATTAAAAGGTATAAATAGTAACGATAAAACAATGTCCACTCTTGGTGACTTTGATATGAATCTCATATTTGGTAAGGAATCATTAATTTATACATTTCACATAATAGAGCAAACAAACTTTCCCTATGATGGAATAATCGGAAATGATTTACTTACCTGCTTCCATTCTTCCATCGACTATAATCGACAAATACTTAATATAGACAAGAACAAACTTAACACGTTGAGCGCCAGTGTATCATTAATGCACACGTGTGCTAATACAAGTGTGTGCAAAAATGATACACCGCACCCATTGTGTTCAAAGCTTTGTGTATCCTCAATGCACACAGTTTTCATACATTTAGTATGGCGCAAAGAAAGTCTTGGCCTGGGCGAATCTTTTGGTGTATTTGGGTTTAGCTTGCGGTGTATACTTTGGAAAATACGAAATATTTAGTTCTAAGGTAAGTAGATAAAAAAAAATTGTTTTAATCAAAATGTATTAAGAAAGTTGTTCAAAATAACAGAAAAGAAAATTACAAATCTTTTAGTGGGTATTATTGAAACAATTGCGACACAAGAAAATTGCACAAACAGAACAGACGGTAAAAACTTGAGGCGCTCTTTTTGTTTTTCCCGAAATTTTTGTTCCTTCTCTACCATAAACTTTGTAGCATTCGACGCAGCGTCCGCAGACCTTTTTATTGTTGACAACTTTCTGAATCAAATGATGCTTATTAGCAACTGATCTTGCCCGCGAAGAACTAGCCACTTGTTCGACGCTACCATCGCTTGTTGAAGAGTTTCTTTCCAATAAAGCTTGAATCACTTCTTCGCGAAATTGGATTATTGACATTTTTTTCTTTGTTGTGTATTCATTATACAAGAAATGGGCATTTACTATACTGGTACCCCATATGATTTCGAAAGCCAATTTCCTGTACCATTTGGTGCAACGCCGTAACGCCGACCCGTACGTTGCCATCTGATCACTAAGATCAATGGAAGATTTTCCATCATTGTAATCAACAATACACTTTGGTTTTTGGGGCAATGAACCAGGCCTTCTATTTGTATTAGGAACCATCTCCAGAGCTGATGTTTTTGTAGTTAGCATCCTCACATCCCTCTTGTCACGCCAATTTAGTACTACTACTCCATGTCTGCTTTGCTTAGCTGCCATTTCACCTTTTTTCAATTTAGTATTTGTAACTTCTTTCGGTAAATATTTTCTGTTTGCTCTGAGTGTGCCTACTAAATGAGTCTTTCTTCTTCGTAAGCGTAAGGCGAGAGGAACACTCGTGTAATAGTTGTCCGTATATAAAGTTCTGCCTTCATCAAAAAGACCTTCTGTCAGTGACATCACTGTTTTTTCTGACACTTCTACCTCTCGGTCCCTGGATTTTCCACAGTACACAATCAAATTCCAAGTATATCCTTTTTCTGTGCACAATTTGAAAACTTTGATACCATACTTAGCGCTTTTATTGGGAATATACTGCCTAAATAACAGCCTCCCACGCCAGGGTATCAGGGATTCGTCGACACATATTTTTTCTCCTGGTGTGTATGTAGACTTGTAGTTAGTTATAAATTTGTCAAGCAAATCTCGCAGTTTGTGAAGCCTGTCGTTAGGGTCTGCTGCTGAATTATCGGCAAAATGTATGAACTTGAGTATCAGTTCAAAACGGTTTCTGGGCATGATAGATCGAGGTAAGGGTATATTGTATAATTTATGTCCTCTCCAATAGTCTTTTATTGACGGTAGTTTTACTAATCCCATCCAACCAATAAGTGCTATGAATTTTATCATTTCATCGTTTGTTACAGGAACCCAGGCATGTGTCCTAGATCCAGAGGATACATCATTAGTCAGTACTTGTTGAGATGCGTATAAGTTGGTTTGGTCAACTATATGTGTAATGATATCATGAGTCATGAACAAATCAAAGTAGTCTACTGGATCTCCTTGGGCTAAAATTCCAGAGTAAATATCTTTCATACCTTTGAAGGCGACTGTATATTCTATAGGTGGTGGACCTTCTAGATTTGGAATGTCCCATTCCATAGAGTCCAGTTGTTGCTTTAGCCACTCAGATTCAAGAAAATCATCAGATGTTGAACCAGATGTACTGGGAAAGTTTGCAGCAGCTGATGAGCTCGGAGCGTTACTAGCAGCAGATGTACTCGCCCTAACGTTATCGTCATCAGTCCTGCGGCGTTGAGATGTGCGTCTCCTTATTTCTGGTAATGGAGGCATCCCGCTTTCCGAAAAGGTCGATGCTCGCCGAGATGAAAGCGGTGGATTCCAAATCTCATCAGCGCTGTCACTTTCTGAAGTACCCGTCCCTTCACTGTCATCACTATCCGGATTATAGTTAGGATCATACTGAGAATCGTCACTATCAAAGTCCATTTTTTATGCTTTATTTTCACTTTTCTGTAACAAATTAAAACGAAATTTAGAAAAAACAATTACAATATGTAACTCTTATTGTTTTTTCTAAATTTCTTCATGTCTTCTTCTGCGATTTTATCTGAAAAGGATGAAAAATTACAATTAAAACCAAAAAAATGGTGTGAATCATAAATGATACACATGGCCCAGGAGATATCATAAGAAACAAACATATTTGGTAGGCCAGTGTATCATTTATGATACACACTCTAAAAGTGTGGGGGAAAGGGAGGGGAAAGGAAGGGGGGAGGGTTAAAACATATAAATACCACTAAGAAACCAATATAAACAAAAAAATAAAAAAATAAAAAATATGTCAGCATGGTCGATTGCGCTTGGCGCTCAACGTGTTAAACTAAATTTTTCCGATCCTACGTATCAGATTCCACCCCGAGCTGAAATTACAGTAGAATGTTCAGTAACAAATCCTCAACTACAAGAAGGTCTTATCCTTGACCAGCACATTAACAATACATTATTTATAGCTAACTGTTTAGTTAAGGTTAAAGACAATAATAGAGTTAACCTAACAATCTTAAACACTTCCGAATCACCAGTCACCTTGAACTCTAATCTACAACTTACCTTACAGGAAGTTGATTACGAATCTTATTCGTCATGTAATACTAGGAAAACATGTATCGAAAAAACCAATGAAGTTCTTAAACTTCTCCGTGTTTCACACTTAAATTCCGAAGAAAGCGAATCTCTTTACGAAATATTCTCCAGCTTCTCAGATATATTCCACTTACCTAATGACTCACTCACCTTTACCGATGCTATTCAACACGAAATCCGCACCTCTTCTGATGTGCCTATAAATGTAAAATCCTATAGATTCCCAGAAGTACATAAACAAGAAGTCAATTCCCAAATAAACAAAATGCTTAATCAAAACATTATCCAACCATCGTTATCCCCTTGGTCTTCGCCTATTTGGATTGTGCCTAAAAAGATCGATGCATCCGGCCAAAAGAAATGGCGCGTCGTAATAGACTACCGCAAATTGAATGACATTACTATTGGTGAAACCTACCCCATTCCTAACATTGTCGAGATCCTTGACCAATTAGGTAAGTCCAAATACTTTTCAACCCTTGACCTTGCGTCAGGGTTTCATCAAATAAAGATGTCTCCAAAAGACGCATGTAAAACAGCTTTTAGTGTTCCTCAAGGACACTTCGAATTCACAAGAATGCCCTTTGGGCTCAAAAACGCCCCGTCCACATTTCAACGCCTCATGAACAATGTCCTTACCGGTCTCCAAGGAGAACGTTGCTTTGTCTATTTAGATGACATCGTCGTCTATTCCCATGACCTCGAGAGCCATATCCAAAACTTAACTGCTATTTTCAATAAACTCCGGCGATATAACCTGAAGCTTCAACCGGACAAATGCGAGTTTTTAAGGAAGGAGGTAGGGTATTTAGGCCATATTATTAGTGAAAATGGACTTAAACCCGATCCTAACAAAATTAAATCTGTCCAAGCATTTCCAGTACCTAAAAATCCCAAGGATATAAAGTCATTTTTAGGACTAAGGATTAGACTTTTTAGTCTAATATCCTACTACAGACGATTTATCCCAGAATTTTCAAAATTATCCAAACCGCTAACATGTCTTTTGAAAAAAGACACACCATTCTCGTGGACAAATGAACAACAATTAGCTTTTGAAATGCTTAAACAAAAACTCGTTACTGCCCCAGTCCTTATATATCCTGATTTCACAAAGGCCTTCAACCTTACCTGTGATGCGTCCAATCACGCCATATCCGCCATCCTTTCCCAAGGTCCTGTAGGAAAAGATCACCCAATAGCCTTTGCATCCAGAACTCTCAACAAATGTGAAACCAACTATAGCACAACTGAGAAAGAGTTACTAGCTATAGTTTGGGGTTGCAAAACTTTTAGACCATATTTGTTTGGTCGCAAATTTACTATAATAACCGATCATCGTCCTCTTAAATGGCTTTTTAATCACACCGATCCAAGTAGCAAATTGCAACGTTGGCGTCTCCAACTCCAAGAGTTTGAATACGAAATCGTGTACAGAAAGGGTAAACTAAATTCAGCAGCCGATGCTCTATCGCGTTATCCAATCAACCCGGTATATCCTGAAAATCCTGAAAATTTATCTAACGCCGATTTACTATATCTTGGACCATTAGATATCAGTCCTGAACTTACCGACTTTAGTCCATTGAACCCTCCAAGCCCTGAAAACATACCAGATCCTCTTCATATCCCAGCTCCAAATCCTGAAAACTTACCAGATACTCTTCAACTCCCGGCTGATTTGATACCTGAAAATCATGAACAAAACATAGAAATACCTAACGAACCTCAACCTTCTACTAGTAGCCAAGGCCCAGGACGTGAAAGAGACCTTACCTTGCAAAACTTACCTCAATCATTTGATACCTATACCAAATTCCTGAAAACCCCTTCAACTGTTAAATACAATACAGTTATAATAGAACATAACGATAACCTACTAAAAACTCAAAACAAAGTCCTAATCATCCCTACGTCACTTGACCTTGACGAATCTATCCCATACGTTCAGGAAATTCTCTCAAATTCGCCAGATTCCGAAATCTTTATCAATTCAGAAAGGACTCTATTCTCATACAAAGCCTTAATACAAAATGATAAAAAATACTATTTCCTATTTACCAAAGTACATCATTTTGACACTTGTTCATATAGTGATATTTTTAATTCCTTAAAAAATCTACGTGACCACTTTACTTCCGAAACTGAACCAGTCGACAAAATAAGTGTCGCAGACTTTAAAAACCCATTTGATAAACATATATATATTAAAATCTACAACATGTTAACATACTTATTCCATGATAGTGGTATCCAAGTCGATATATACCGAAACAAAATATATTATCCCAGTCCTTCCGAAGTACAAAAAATCCTTCGTGAAAATCACGACATACCCATTGCTGGACACCTTGGTTCCAATAGAATGTATAATAAAATACGCGAACAATACTATTGGAAAAACATGCGTAGCCATATTGAAAACTATATAAAAAACTGTTCCTCTTGTCAAAGAAATAAAGCTCTCAGAAAAATTAATCGCGCACCTATGCAGATCACTACCACATCAACTGTTCCTTTTGAAAGAGTATCTCTTGATATTGTCGGTCCACTTCCTGAATCAGGACCTGCTAAACTTAAATATATACTTACCTTACAGGACGACTTAACTAAATATTCTACAGCTTACCCTATTAGATCTACAACCGCCGAAGAAACCAGCGAATGCCTCATCCACTTTATATCACAATTTGCTATTCCCAAAACAATCCTCACGGATCAGGGAACCAATTTTACAGCAGAACTATTCAAAGAAACATGTTCCTTCTTAAAAATTAAACAGCTGTGGTCTTCTCCTTATCATCCGCAAACTCAGGGCGCACTGGAACGCAGCCACTCCACATTAAAAGAATACTTAAAATCATTTGTTGATGAGTCTCAAAGTAATTGGCCTAGATATGTGTATACAGCTATGTTGGCATATAACACAGCTATTCACTCCACAACCAATTATTCCCCCTATGAATTACTCTTTGGTCATAAACCATACCTTCCAAATTCCGTTTACGAGGCCCATACGTCTAATACCACATATTCCGATTATGTTCAAATGCTCAAACACCGTCTACAATACTCTAGATCTAAGGCCGTAGAAAACATAAGAAAATCCAAAGAGTCATCCAAAACTTACTATGATAAACATAGCCGTCCCGTAAACTATAAAGTCGGTGACTATGTTTACCTCAAAAACCATCTACGTTTGAGAAAAGCACTTTCCCCAGTCTGGAAAGGGCCATACAAGGTAGTTAAGATTAATGGTAGGAATAGCCTAACAATTTTAATAAATAGGCGACATGTAACTCATCACTACGATGAGATTAAGTTAGCCCAACGCGGTGACTCATAGATTAATAATTTTAGCTTAATATAGCAATTTAAGTACCTAAATCATATAAGTAATTATTCGTTACAGTTCGCTATCCTCCGCACAGGAAACCTTCATCGAAACTTCAATGAATACCTCCGGCATATATTTTGATCCAGTGGGGTCATTAAAAGTAGTGGATGGACATCTTAGTGTAGTTATTCCTATAGATATTTCATACATACAATCGCACATTACAAACTTGAACGGTGTTGTACGAGTAAACACGTACACAGGTGACCTAATTTACCTTATTGTAGACAATTATGTTAATATCATCAATTTTCCAATCAGTTCGCATTAGGCAATCAATCGGGCCGCGCGTTCTCGTTCATCAGTTTCATACCTCATATTATTATAATCTTTAGTGACCAATACATTTTGACTTTATTATAACAGTGAATTATCATTTAATCAGTCCTATTAGTTTATATTCGGACAACCTCCGAACATAGTGGTCCTTCGAGCCTTACCGAAAGGTAGGAGCACTGCACGTGTTTGGTCCGCGTGGCGTGGTGTCTTACAGTGACCTAGTTGTGTCGTGTCGTTACGTGACGTGTGCCTACGTGGAAGTGATTCTTGCCTCGAGACAAGATCAGCCCTACTGGACAGGATTTCGAGCAACAAGGCTTGAGATCCCTTACAGTGTACATCAGTATACGATTCAGAACAGAAAGAAGGTCTCCTTTCGGCGGTGAGCAGCAAGGCTTACGGCGTCATCAAGAGGAGATTCCCGGCCGCGCAGCCGGAGAGCAGCAGGCAGCAAGGCTTACAGCGCAGCGTTAAGGAGTATAAGTCTCCTGAGGCGCTCATTGGAAGCAGTACCAAATATCAGCAGAGTTTCAAGTAAGATCGTTTCTTTACTTATCTTGGGAAACCATGTCTCTTCAAGACATTTTAGAAAATCTACAGCAGTTAGCACAGGGCATAGAGCAGGTCCTCACCAATTTCAAGAAAGATGGGGCAGAAAGAAAAACTAAAGAGAAAATACAACGTAAAATCGATCTTCTTAACAATTATTGGCAGGAATATCAGAACAGTTATGACAAGTTAAAGTCATTTGAATTAGAATTTAGTTTGCGGGAAAATACAAAACAGGAGGGAGAAAAGGTGGCAGCAAGGTATGAATTTATTTACTCGCTTCTTAATGAACAAATGTTACTGGCTGATAAGTCAAAAACACCTGTCATTCTCAAACCATCAGCACTGAAGCATCAATCTCAAACAGGTGAGCCATCCCAAGCTCAATCTACACCTACTACCCCGCTTATGGGACGTCCTTTTCAATATCAGTCTAATCCAGCTGAATGTAATCAGCTAAGATCAACAGCATCCTCAAGCAAGAGTGACGATATGCTAAGAAAACAATCGAGCAACCTGAAGGCTTTGAAACGTACTATAGATAATATTAACAATAATCTGGCATCGGTGTCAGAAAAATGGGAACTTAATGACTTGCTTAAGACTCTACAGTCCCGGTGGGATGCCGTCGACAAGCTACACTGGGAGTTAGACAGCGAGTTAGACGGAATTAACAGGGAGTACGAAGCAGCTTTCTCTAATTACGAAAGGCAATACGATGTACTGAAAAGGACCATAAACAAGAAAATGTGGTCTATGGTACACGTAGAAAAATCTACACCACAAATTGAAATTCCTACGTTTCACGGCAATTACAGTAACTGGCTTTCGTTCAAAGACTTATTCCAAGAGACGATCCACAAGAATGCATCAATGTCAGAAGCACAAAAGATGCAGTATCTCAAGACTAAGGTCAGAGGGGAAGCTGAGAGACTTATACAGCATCTACAGGTTAGTTCTGAGAACTACCAGACTTGCTGGGACATTTTAAACCAGAGGTATAACAATAAAAGGCTCATATTTACTACACATATGAATATCTTATTAAATGTACCGGCTATGCAACACCAATCAGCTGCTCATATCAAACGCATACACGACACCACGCTCGAGAGCCTGAATGCTATCAAGAATCTAGGGGTCGATATCAAGTCCTGGGACCCCCTAATAGTGCATCTGTTAATACAAAAATTGGACGTGGAGTCATATAAAGACTACATGGAATCGCTAACAAACCTGAGAGAGATTCCTAACCTCAAGGAATTTCTAGATTTTATGGAAGTTAAGTTCACGTCGCTAGAGGCATCGCGTAGAAAGCAAGATAATTCTACACAGAAACAATCAGCGCCACCTAAGAACCAAAATAACTATCAGAAATCTAACAATCAGTATCAGTATAAAAGTTCATTTACAACTAAAAGTAAAATGATCTCGCCCACGACCAATAATAAGACTGGCGCATTTAGCAAGTATAAGTGTTCATTTTGTGATAGCCAAGAACACGGTATATATTTTTGTAAATCATTTTTACAAAAATCGGCTGTCGACCGTCTCCATACTGTAAAAAGGTTAAATCTTTGTTTAAACTGCCTTTTTGACCATAAAGGACAACAATGTACTTCAGAAAACCATTGCCGTGAGTGTAAAAGGGACCATAACAGCTTATTACACGAGGCATTTACGAAATTCATTGGAAACAACATGAAAGGAGACACCGGTGTCAACGCCGGCGCCGCCGGTTCGAGCGCACAGAACAATAATTATGCAGAAAAGCAAGTCCGTAGTAACACACATGTCTCAGTACAAAATGACTCACTTGAAGTCCTGTTACCCACTGCAATGATCAAGATACAAGCCGTTGATGGGTCTTGGTATGTCATGCGTGCCCTGCTAGATCAAGGGTCGCAAACTTCCCTTATATCAGAGAAAGCGGCCCAAACCCTAAAATTACCTAGAAAAACATGCAAAGGATTTATTTCCGGTATAGGAGATAAAGAAAGTACATGCAAGGGAATGATCAGTATTAAATGTTCGTCAGTTTTAAATGACTTTTCCTTTAGAACTGAGGTTCTTATTATGAAGACACTTATCAAGAGTCTACCCAGTTATACTTTTTCTAAACCCGATTGGACTTATATCGATAACTTAAATTTAGCAGACCCCGAGTTTTACATAAACCGCCCCGTAGATATACTACTGGGCGCGGATATATACTCCAATATCCTTTTGGACGGTATTTGCAGATCAAGTTCACTACCTATCGCCCAAGAAACCAAACTCGGGTGGATTTTAAGCGGAAATACTAAAACGTTCCAGTGCAATGTGGTTTTACACGCTGTGGAAGAAATCCAAAAGTTTTGGGAGATAGAGGATATCACAGAACAACCATCTACAAACTTATCAGTAGAAGACCAGCAGTGTATGGATTTTTATCAATCAACGACTAGCAGAAGAGATGACGGATCTTATGTAGTTAGATTACCATTAAAACCTAATTATCAAGAATTAGGGCAATCTAAATCAAAAACAATTGCTCAATTCTATAAAATTGAACAAAAATTCAATAAGCAAATGGAAATTGCGAAAGAATATAAATTATTTATGAACGATTATTTGTCGCTCGGTCATATGATACCGTCAACGATGCAATTTCGTAACATAACTACATGTTATTTGCCTCACCATTGTGTAACACGTGACGATTCTACAACTACTAAGTTACGTGTTGTATTTAACGCCTCCGATAAAACAGCTTCGGGAATAAGCTTAAATGACGTAATGTGTAGGGGTCCCAATTTACAGCAAGATCTTCAGAGTCTCATTATCAAGTGGAGACAGTATAAGATCGCATATACAGCCGACATTGAAAAGATGTTTCGGCAAATATGGATCCACCCCGACGATCAGTATTTACAAATGATCGTATGGAGAAACAAACCATCTGATCCATTAAAGGATTATCATCTTGCGACAGTGACATACGGAACTAAAGCCGCTCCATTTCTCGCTATGAGGACACTCCGACAGCTCGCGCTCGATGAAAAAACTAATTATCCAAACAGTCTGGCACCTCAGGTCCTTAAAGAGTCCTTTTATATGGACGACCTGATTCACGGGTCACATTCGGAGCAGGTGGCCATACAATTACAAACAGATATGATCAATATTTTAAAATCAGGAGGTATGAATCTCAGGAAATGGAAATCAAATTCGCCCGCGCTAATAGCAAGAGACAGTACAGATAAAAATAATCAGTTAGATTTTGATTTTAAGCAAGTAGAGCCCTCAAAAACATTAGGAATACGGTGGAACTCAGAACAAGATAAATTCACATTCCAGTCGAAAATACCTACCACTACAACCCGGCCAACAAAGAGAATACTATTGTCAGATATTTCGAAATTATTTGATCCCCTCGGCTGGCTCGCCCCGCTTACTACTAAACTAAAAATTTTATTTCAAGCTGTTTGGAAAATAAACACAAAATGGGATGAGGCCGTCCCAGATGATATATGGGAAGAGTGGAACAAAATAAAACTAGACATTCCTATTATCATGCACTATGAAGTACCAAGGTGGCTACAAACAAGGGAGAATGACTACATCGAACTGCATGGCTACTGTGACGCGAGCACAAAAGCTTATGCCAGTGTAGTATATTGCAAGATTATGAGAGATGAATCAACATCAGTGGTACTAGTTGCTGGAAAGACAAAACTAGTCCCACTTAACAACAAAACTTCACTACCGCGTCTGGAACTCTGTGGTGCTGTCTTACTTTCAAGATTGGTGTCAAAAATTAAAGATAGTCTCAAAAATTATGAAATACGAGTTTATGGCTGGACCGATTCAACAGCAGTCCTAGGTTGGCTCAGTGGAAATGTCAGTCGATGGGAGCCCTTTGTAGCCAATCGAGTAAAACAAGTAACAAGTATTATACCCGCATGTTATTGGCATTATGTTAAATCAAAAGAAAATCCAGCTGACTGTGCCAGCCGTGGAATGACCGCCTCTCAGTTAAAGGTACATTCTTTATGGTGGAAAGGCCCCGCTTGGCTACCCACCTTTAACCCTCAATCAAATAATAAGGTCAGTTACACCACTGATTTAGATGTAAAGAAAAAACAAGTAAATGTGGTACAATTAAAAAATCAAGGCGAAGTGGTGAACAAAATCTTAAATAAACATAGCTCGTTTACAAAAGCAGTAAGAGTACTAGCATGGGTACTCAGATTTATCAGTAAAGAGCGTAAACAGAATTATTTAACATTGTTAGAGCTTACAAAGGCAAGATCAATTATAGTAAAGCAAGTACAGCAGGAACATTTTTCAAGCGAGTTAAACGATTTATCAGCAAATAACAACGTTGCTAGTAATAGCAAACTATACAGCATGAATCCAATTTTAGATCAATATGGTATCATACGGGTAGGCGGTAGGCTAAGACATGCAAAAATAAGTGAAGAGATGAAACATCCCGCCATCATCCCCAAAAATACAAGATTATTAGATCTTATTATTGATCAGGCCCATGAGTGCACATATCACGGAGGAGCACGTCTGACAACAGCTTATACTCGCCAAAAGTATTGGCTCATGGGTGGTATCAGAACTATCAAGAAAAGATTAAGGCAATGTGTGACGTGCCGAAAACACAATCCAAGAGAAAGTTATCAAATAATGGGCGATCTACCCTCGGCACGATCAAATCTATCTCGTCCATTCTATCACTGCGGTGTAGACTACACGGGTCATGTCTTTATAAAAGCCAACAAGGGTCGTGGAATAAAGACGACGAAAGGATACGTAGCGGTATTCGTATGCATGGCAACTAAGGCCGTACATCTAGAGCTGGTGTCAGACCTGACAGCTTACGCATTTCTTGCCGCATTACGTAGAATGGCGGCGCGCCGAGGTACTCCCGGTTTCATGTACAGTGATCAAGGAACAAACTTTGTAGGGGCTAACAAGATATTACAACAAAAATTATCAGAAATGAAAGCAGTCTTCAATCAAGAATTTATGACTGAAGTAGTTAGTATGGGCATCGAATGGCGTTTCAATGCGCCGGCTTGGCCATCCGCAGGTGGCCTATGGGAGGCTGCAGTAAAGAGCCTCAAATACCACCTTAAACGAGTGATCGGTGAGCAAAAACTCACATTTGAAGAGTTTTCTACGCTTCTCACTCAATTGGAAGGCTGTCTAAATTCGAGGCCGCTATGTCCGCTTACAGATGACCCACAAGATCTTGACGTATTGACGCCATCTCACTTTCTGGCCAGTGGTCCTACTCTGACTATATATGAGACCGAGGAAGATCTACGGACGAGATGGCATCTTACCCATAAGATATTTAGAGATATTTGGAATCGGTGGCGTGATGAATATCTCACTCAACTATCATCAAGAAGCAAGTGGAAGCAGCCGCAAGAGAATATTAAAGTTAATGACATAGTCATTATCAAAGATGAAAACCATCCCCCTGGAAAGTGGCCAATGGCCCGCGTGACCGAGTTACATCCCGGAGCGGACGGTTATGTAAGAGTAGTTACGCTAAAAACTAAGAACGGTTTACTAAAAAGGCCCATAGTTAAGCTGGCTGTCTTACCAACTAATCAAGAACACATTCATGAATCAAGATGCGATCAGAAAATACCGAAATCAAATAGAGGAAACCAGTCAAGCATCCTGTCTACGCTGATAATGTCACTACTCTTATTTTTCATTACACTCCCAGCTGCGCGCTGTTCGTATAAAATAACACCGTTGACAAGCAACAATGGACTTTATTTCGACAGTATCGCAACTATGCAGTTAATTCGAGACGATTGGCGCCTAGTCGTCTACTACGATACACAACCTTATCGAGATGGCAACGTGGCTCTCTCAAAACATATCAATTATCTAGATGATATTTGTTCCAGAATACAACAACAATCACAATGCAAGGGTGTTATGTTACAATTACATCACGAACACACGGAACTGCAATACTACAATAATATCCTAACAAAGCATAATTCCCACTTATCATCGAGCCTTCGTCGTCGCCGTCGAGGTTTAATCAATGGAGTCGGGTACCTAGCAAATGAATTATTCGGCGTATTAGACGAGCGTTCCGCCGAAAAATACGAACACGACATAGATTTAATCAGAGATAACCAGAAGCATCTAGCAAAATTGTGGAAAAATCAGACTTCGGTGGTTGAAGCTGAATTTAACTTACTAAAACGCACCGAAGGCATAATCGACAAACATCATAAAATGATCAATAAAAAGTTCACCTACATAGAAAATTCAGTCAATCAGATCACGAGTGAATTACAAAACATCTCGCTTACTAATGAATTTATAAGTACAGCTATAATCACAAACAACATTTTATATAGCCTTAAGGGCATTCAGCAGACGCTAATAAATACAATAACGAATATTTACAATGGCAAGTTTAACTTCCACCTATTAACGCCGGTACAATTAAAAAATGAGCTTAACAGTATAGCTGGACAACTCCCCAAAGACCTATCACTACCGATCAATAACTTAGCAGATTTATCAGATATTTACAATTTGCTGCAAGTTAGCACACGACTAACTACCAGATTCGTTATCTTCGAAATCAAGATACCATTAACAGGACGAGATACTTATGAGATTTTCAAGTTGATTCCGGTACCCCAAGCAACGGATGATGGCAAGGAGGAGATTACTGTTCTTCCCATATCAGAATATGTCGCTCTTAGCCTCAAGAAGGATGCCTTCATAACTATGACGAAAACAGATCTAAGGACGTGTATAAGACAAAACCCAGAAAGCCTTTTATGTCACATCAAGATGCCTATTTATCAAATCAAAGATGATCAAAGCTTTTGCAATAGGTTACCTAGTACCAGGAAGTGCATGCCCTTAACAAATTCATGTAATAACAGATGGATAGATTTACACAAGTTAAATACCTACCTGTACTTTTGTTGCGAGCAATGTCAATTGAAATTGCTATGTGAAGATCGTATTACCGCAATACAAATGACTCATTCTGGCCTATTTAATGTCAATCAAGGTTGCCTTATTAAATCAGCTGATTTCTTTGTTTATTCGCATAGACAAGAATCTACAAATATCAGAATAACTAACAGTTTCCCAAGGCCAGAGATTGCGCCAATAAACCATATCATCAACACATCACTGCCCGACCTGTCCACATCTCCTATAAACAACTCAGAATTAATTGAGAGCACCAATCAACTTCACGCAATAGAAGAGAAAATTGTAGAACTAAAACAGAACAAGCCGTTATCAGATGGTGTATCTTATCATGATATACATCATTATGCGGCAATATACGTATTGCTCGCAATTGTTGGAGGCATCGTCTCGGTGTGGTCCTGGCAGCGCTTTTGCCGGCGGGCGAAAGCGCCGCCGGCAGCCGCACTCGCTGCAGCGCCAGCATCGATGCTGCAGCCAAGTGTTAATCAGTGTAGTGAAGTGCATAACGTGAGTGAGTTGTGTGAGTTACCAATAAAAAGTGCGCGCGTGACAAAGTTTAATAAAGGCACATCTCCCGTTGTGCTTCGATCCGTTTTTCCTATAACAAGTGCAGAACATTAATATTGTTATTTAAGTTACTCGTATTTTAATTTGTCCAATCATCCTTTAAACTCATTATCAGTACTAACAAGCATACCTAACATTTTATTTTAAGCGCAAATTGTATATCACCCTTGTAAATCGTGATCATTTCATCACTACTAATCCTCATCTCGCGCCCGGGAATATGTACGAGTAAACACGTACACAGGTGACCTAATTTACCTTATTGTAGACAATTATGTTAATATCATCAATTTTCCAATCAGTTCGCATTAGGCAATCAATCGGGCCGCGCGTTCTCGTTCATCAGTTTCATACCTCATATTATTATAATCTTTAGTGACCAATACATTTTGACTTTATTATAACAGTGAATTATCATTTAATCAGTCCTATTAGTTTATATTCGGACAACCTCCGAACAGGTGTGATAGGCAGTTCAAAGTTTTTATGTAAACAAAATGAACTTTATTCGAATGCTGAATGTCTTAGTTTACACCAACCATTATCTATCAGATTTAATGACATAATTCAAGACTTTAATTCTATATCACATTTAATAGAATATAGGTCAAGAAGGTCAGCCTGGATTGGTGGAATGGGTACCATTTTCAAACAAGTGTTTGGAACTATGGATGAGAACGACGCTATACAATACAGTAACGCTATTCAACTTGTTGAAAAGGACCAAACTTCATTGTCCAAATTAGTTAAACAAAATATACTTGTGACTACTTCCACTCTTTCGGCCCTACAAGATACCTTGAAGAAAATCAGTGTAAATGAACAACAGTTAAATAGCGCTATCGATACACTTATGGTTTCCCAACAAAATCTTACAATAGTTTCAAACAATTTATTATTAAGATCCAAAATTTTAGAAATTGTCAACATTTTGGAGAGTAGTCTTTTAACTTTGTCTTTTAAATTGGAAGATATAATTAATGGAATTATGTTCAGTAAAGCTAATATTTTATACCCTTCAATTATTTCCCCAAAGCAACTGTTCACAGAACTTGTAGAAAACTATAGGTTTTTGGCTGACTATCATCAATTCCCTTTAAGTTTATCTTTAGACAACATTTATAGTTTGCTCAATGTTTCGGAAATTGCTACATATTATTATAACAGTAAAATTGTTTTTGTTTTAAAAATACCACTGGTGAGCTCTAAAGATTACTATATATACCATAACATTCCTATTCCTGTGTCTATAGTAAACTACACATATAGCTCTATAATTCCATCTACTAAATATATAGCTATAACTAGAGATAGATCTTATTACTGTAAGTTAGATACTTTAAGAAATTGCAAAATAATATATAATCTTAATTATATTTGTAATGATTTAAATGTGTACTCTAGTTCTACTAACCCGATTTGTGAATCGGAAATAATATCTAAAGCATTAAATATTGTCCCCAGTATTTGTAAAACTAACTTTCTCAGAGGTCATCTAGATATCTGGCAGCCATTATCTAATAACAGATGGCTATATGTAATTACAAATCGTACTAAAATCTATATAGATTGTAAAGAATCAGCGAGCAATGAAATCATATTGTCACAGACTGGTATTTTAGACTTGCCTATCAAATGTATTGGGTTTTATAAAGATTTAAGGTTAATACCAAAATCCCTAACATATATAAATTTACAACCCATTCAAATCGATTTTAACCTAATAAACGACTCTTGCTGCAATTCTGAAACATTACTCAAATCTAAGTTACACACTATCCCTTTCTTAAACCTAACTGATATTAACCTTGACTCTATAACAAAACACCACTTTTCGGAAACAAATCATATTTTTAATGACCTCGATAAAATTATAGAAAAACCTCATATTGTATTATATGGACAATATTATTCATACACTACTATTGTAATATCTGTAATAATAATCATTTAATTTTTAATTTTAGTTTGTAAACTTGTAATGTCGGGCACTTGTCACCGTTACATCTACAAAATCAAAGCAAAACCTCAAGTTCAAAATCCTGAAGAGATGTTAGAAGTCGCTATTGAAGCACCTCCTGTTCCAGCTCCAAAAATCCGTTCTACCCTAGCATAAACTTAACCCTTCCAGGATAAGTTTAGTCCTACCCCTGGGGGCTGTTATATATACAGAGTGTATATGATAGTGCCTACCATCCTCCATCAATATGCTTCGTCAGCACTACTAACAATTAGTATCTATTTTCCATTCTCGAGTCAGTTCATCTCCATCTTCCGCGCGTGACACTTGCCCCAATTTAATTAGAGTTTAAATAAATCCTATAATTTCAATTTCCTTTTTTTTTTAAAGGCTTTTGCCTGAATCCTTATAACAGTTTACATGGCGCTAAAGTAACAGTTGAACATACAAATTGTCGTCTCTGTTCCCAGCTCATTGTTTTCCAGAAACTATAAAAGATACTCTGCCGCTCTGACTCGGTAATGTCATGACATCCACGGAACTTAGATTTTTGGCAAACAGCAGATTCGCAGCGAGGACCCATATCTTTAACTGGTTTAAAAGTGTCATGTAAAACCTTGAAATTAGGATTGTTCTGGTCAACTTTCCTATCACGCCTGTAGCCTAAATATGACTTCCCTTCTTCTCTCAATTTCTTATTTAATTCCCTTTGCCACTTCTTTGAATTTTTATTTACTTTATTTTGTCTCTTCCTCTGACTTTGTGGTTCGCCGTGAAATATTTTTTCAGGTGGTACTCGTAATAAGATGTTTTGTAGTATGGTTATCTTAGGCGTTTGTTTTGGTTTGCTTGTACTAGGGGTTGGCTCTTCTAAAATAACGATGTTGTTCTGACCATTCGAAATATTTCCGTTTTCCTCTGTAGGCTCAACCACACTAAAATCACCTATCAAGTCAATATTTTCCTTATTGATAATCTCACTACAATCATCGTTCATAACCACTTGCATGCTATTTTCCGGCTGCTGCTGTGTTAAAAGTTGTATGGTGGTGTTTTCGGCCTGTTTACTGCTTTGCAGAGGAACCATGATTAAAGTAGGTTTATGGTTACTAGGTTTCTTGTATTTAATATGTGCTACTTTACACAGCTCCTCGATTTCTGTATCATCCTCACTATTTGAAGATGTGTTGAATGCACTGTTCATGTTTTGTCCGTATAATTATAAACCTGTAAACACCGCGAATATGAAAAAAAGTTGCAATGGAACACCGCGAATAACAAAGTATGACTTTAACGGTAATTTACTAATACAATACAATACATTTTGATATATTTTATATTCAATTACCATAAACCAAAATATTTTTTATAACGTAAAGCATTTTTAATTTCAAAAAATTCGAAAATTCTTATAAAAACAATAAAATTACGCTTACCTAAACTTCCACCACAAAGAATGTATGAGGATTAATGCACATTCGCGGTGTTTATGCCAAACTAGCCAATCGCCGGCATTCGCGGTGATACAAATTTTGAATTCTAGCCTGTGATTGGCGAGTTACCTTGAAGGCGATTGGTGCACTCAACGCGTGAATTTTTTCTATATCCAATAACATTCAAAAGTGAATAACGGAAAAAATGCATGTTCGCGGTGTTGTAATATAAGCGACGATATGTATAATTATAATGCATTAGTTTTGAACACATTTGTATTAGATACAGCTAAAGTGGATAATAATAATATATTTTTAGAGTACTTGTCACATAAACTAGGGTTGCCATCTCTAAAATTTGGAAAACAGGACAAGACGCGTGAAAACCCCGGATTTTAGAGTCCGAAATCCGGACATCTCTTAAACATATTCAATGTAATAAAAAACAGTTGAAAATGTCATAAATCACCTTTTTTATTCATTCATTATTTTAACAAAACAGAATCATAGCACAAATTGTTTATATAAATCAGCTTTCTTTTAGCTATAGTCCTATAAATTATTATCTGCTTTACTTTTTATCAGCAGTCATTTATATAACAAAATATAGGTACCTATATTAGCAGAATATAAACTAAATTCAGTCTTCTTAAATATTAAACAATAAGACAGAACATTTTTAAAGTTTAGACCTACAGCAATGTAAGTTACATTATTAAAATTTTAAAACAAAATAATCAATCCTATACTCATTTTCATCAACTTAAAGTTCTGATCAACAACCATATTTTAAATAGTTTTTACTAATCATAACTTTAACTACAAAAATAAAACTCAATTATTGCACTCATAATTAGGTACACGATTTGTCTATCTACATAGCTATTAAAGCGTTTTCCTCAGCCTCTTGCCTTTTTACTTCTCAGTTTTTTTGTATTTATCATTTTTTCTGATAGCTTTTAGAATATCTTCCCTTTTTAAAAGTAATTTATAAAAATCTGTGCAGCTGTATTCATGGAAATTGAATTTAATTTTAATTATTGAAGAAATTGTATCTACGCTTAGTAAATTTCTTTCTTTAGTCCATTGTTGTGTAATTAATGAGAATACCCTCTCTACGTTGGCATTATGCGCCGGAATGCAAAAAAAATATTGCGCAATTTTCAGCAATTCCGAATATAAATTCGCATTTGGCGTTTTAAAAAATTGTACCCAAAGTTGATTGGAATTTAAAAGCTTATCTTGTTCAGTTAAGTTCTGGCAAAAAGCCTTTAAATTCACCCACTCGTCAATTAATTTTGCGTCTTCAATGTCTATGTTTTTATCTTTTAAATAGAGGACAGTGTCTTCAATAAGAGTCCACTCGGTGTTGTTATTAATTTTCGGCAAAAACATCCAATCAAATTTCTCAAATTGTTTTAAAGGTTTCATCCATTCTTCAATATATCTTTTAATTTCATTGTAGAAGTCATGTGTGCATTTTTTAAACTCTTCTTTCCTGTTTTCATCTTCTTTATTTATAATACTCTGAGGCACAAAATTTTCCTTGATTCGGTCATCTAAACTTTTTGTTATGGAAGCAAGTATGCTATTTGTTTCAAGAATTGAATTATCACCTTTCTCTAATGTCTGTATTTTTGTGTGAATGGTGTGCATAATTGAGTGTATAAGGAACAGGTATGCTTCCGAGAGAGGATTTTCGAAAAACTGTTTAATTAAAACAGGTGGCCTTTCTATGCTTTCAAAATAATTTAGTAAAGGACGGTAGAGCTTCAGGATTCGCTCTATAGCTGGAAAGAGGCTTAGCCAACGCGTTTTGGAATGATACAGAAGCTGTTTATATTCGACCTCAGCCGTTTCGCAGAATTCTTTAAGAGCTTCGGTTCGTACTGTGTAAGTGGAAAAAAAATTATAAATTTTGAAGACGATGGATTCTATGTCTACTGCCAGTAAATCACATCCGTGGTGCACTGCGTTGTTAATGACATGTCCAGAACAACCCACACCAACCAAGTTTGGGTTTAGATTTTCCTTCAGCTTGTGGAAAACATTATTTGTTCCATATCTTTCTATCCCACCGAAGTTTGTATTGCAATTATCTCCACCAAAAGCAATACATTTAGACAAGAGATCATGCCGGCGAAGCTGTGTTATTATCAGTTCAGTAATAGTGTCAGATGTCTCGTTTTTAGTGTTTTCAATTTCAAGCACCTTAGTAGTGATTCCATTTTTTTTTACATCTAAATATTGGATAACCAGCGGGAATAATTTTGCGCTTCCGTGATTACTAGCATCAGTAGCCACACTTATTAATGGTACATCTTGTAAATCAGTCTTAAATTGTTCAACCGACAAAGGGCTTAGCACTCCGGTAGCGATCGCAGTTGCTTTTGTTCGATTTTTGCAGTATCTGACGCCGAAAATATTTCGCGGTTGAGAGCACATGTGCAGTCCAATGAATTAAAAGACATATGATGGCTTACTGTATGATAGACGAGAGCGCCTTCCGCTGCTGAAAGAAGGTCCTCCGATGTCGATCTCATAAAATATGTTGCAATATTCGAAGTACTTGATTGATTTTTTAAATTAGTTTTGTGTTTCAGCGTACTAACATGCTCATTGAGGTCTGTAACGCCTTTGTTTGCGATTGAAATACTCATAGAACAAACGACACAAAACGCTTCCCAATCATATCTTCCTTTTTTAAACATTGGGAACCTACTTTCCAAATCACTGTTAAATAGGCATTTACGCTTAGGCATTTTGGTGTCTAATCTGAAAAGAATAAAATAAGTACCTAAAAATATAGTCAATAGAGAATTTCGAAACAAAGGGGTAAAATTAGAACTATAACAATTACTAGCCACCCACGACTTTAACAGTAAAACAGCATTTTTGAAAATCTGTAGAAAGAATAGAAAATTCTAATCAAATAAAAATTAAACTTTCCAAAAAGCAAAATGATACTGCATCTTGACTTAATATTATTATATTTTTGGATAAAAAGTAGCTTAAGTACTTACTGGGGATATAATAATAATTTATGCAATTTCAGCCTAATCTGTTCGTGTAAAAAGGTTACAAAAACAGATAGACTTATTTTCATATTTATAATCGAAATGTGGATAGCATTCAGAAGAGCAGTGTCGCACTACCTGTAAATATTAAACTACGATATTTAAGAAAAATATTCTTTGCTTACCACATGTACCTACCTAAGTTCACCCGCTTAACTGGAACGACGCAATGTCCACATTCGTCAAACTGTCGCTGCGGAGTGCGGGACGCGGGTCGCGCGCGAATTCGAACTAACGAACGGCGGACCGTGGCAACCGCGACGGGAGGGGTGGGGGAACGCTGAATATACTTGGTTCGCCGGTTGATCGTGGTGTGCGTGCGAGCATAGTGCGTGTCTCGCGGGCGGCCCAATTTTTTTTTATTTATTTATTTTGTAAAACCCGGTCTACAAATGAAACCTTCCCCGGACGCTCCCCGGATGCCCTCTAAACTAGGACAAATCCGGGGAAACCCGGACGGCTGGCAACCCTACATAAACAAACATTGTATAAAATTTACACAGATCGGCTGTTCAAAAATAAAACACTGAATGCGCCACATTGATGATTTTCCAATATGATAGTTTTTACATATGTGTTGTAATAAGACAATAAATGAGTGTAATTTACAAATATTTCTGTTGATATCAATAATAGTGGTACATTTTATATTTTTTCAAAGTTTTCAAAAAAAAAATCTCTGTAACTTGATATTTTTTTTTATTAAATGTGGATATTCAGTGTTAGCAATTGCAGCGAATATCCTAATGGTGAAATAAAACCCCTCAGTTCTAATTTCTTTTTATTACTTATTTATTTTACGTAGGTAGGAACATCAAATTGTAATAAAATAAAGCAAAATTTTCAATCACTTTCCATCAGCTGCCCTTCTTCTACTAAATCGACCACATTATTTACTGGTAAATTAACCCAGAACTCCTTTCTGCTCTCTGGCATCAGTCTCGCCAGTTTTAGTATGTCTTCTTTTTTCTTCTTTGTTATACCTCGAATAGTTTCTTCTGCTATTGGCTGTGACTTTTCATCAAATTTAAATTGTAGAAAATTTACTTCTTTGTGTGATTCTTCTTTAAAACTTTCCTTGTAAAGCATGCTTCGTGATCCTCGTTGAAACTTCACTTCTACAATGCCATTGAGTTTTAAGTTTTGTAAATTATTGTCATTTTAACGTCGAGGCATCCTCTTTTTTTTTAGGCCATTTATGGAATTGCATAACTCTGACAACAGTTAAGTTTCGACGACACGTATTTATGATGTCTATTAAGTCCTGGAAATCATACACATCTCCCTTTTTCTTTATAGATTGCTCTATATTTCCATGGATAGCATCAGCAGTCATGTGAGTGTGTCCCTTTGTCAAGTACTTGAAAGTGATCGATTTGATAGGACCTGCAATGTTAGAGTTGACTATTGTAACCAGTGCCGTATATAAGTACCAATTTTTATTTTGACCGACACAATTATCTGCCCAGAACACAAAGTGTTCAATGTCTCTTTCAACTTTTAGAAACGAAAGTAACGAATCCACAATTTGTGGCGCATCCCTTCCTGCGTCAGCTTCATGCCAAACACAACAGTAATTTTGGACACCTGGCTTTAAGGAGGCAAATGTTTCATTGAAAACGATTAGCCGGCTGATAAAAAAGCTGTCTTTAACTTTGGGCATCATTGGAAATAATATTACTTTTTGTAAATCCATAGAATAGATTTTTAATTCTTTACCTTCTTCTTCTTTTTTATCTTTTTTATATTTTGCTTCCTTAGCTTTTTCTGAATGTTCCCTATACTTTAGTTCTATCTCTTCTGGAATGTCATAACCCTTTTCTTGGTAATCTGTTTTTTCTTTATTGTAGAGAGCATATTCGGTACATATATCGCTCTCTGGTTTATGTAAAGAAACTCCCAGGTTACACAGAACTTTTCTGTACGTTTCTTTACTACATACTCCAGGATGTTTCGTCTGGAAGTCAAAATAAATATCTTTTAAACTCAAGCCTATGGGAAGATATCTGGCATTTGGTGCGTTATGACGCCTATAATGTGCTACGCATGGATGATATGAATTTATGTGATCCTCAATTAATTTGTAATTGCAATTTTTTTTTCTGTTTTTTACGGCCTCTATTTTCCTTAACCTGTTCGAAAAGTGATGCTCGTTTGCTGGCTTTTCTAAGTTCTGTGATAACCGAATCTGAAGTGTAACCAAGAGTTTTCAAGAAAAAATTCAGACAAACTCGTTCTTCCTTTTCGTTTTTCATTAAAACGTATATTCGGCTCTCTTTATTGCGGAAATTGTCTCCTGACCTGCGAACTCTGCGCCTTTGTATAGGAGCTGTTTTCACGGAACTGGCTAACCATTTGCGTCGTGAAGTGTATTCTAAATTCCAGTAAGTATTATAAATGGAAAGACGATCTGTTTCACTGAATTTAACGTTGCATTCTTTTGAGCAATTGTTACATGTGGTAAGATTAATTGGATGCTTTAATTTAAGTTTATTTATCTGTTCAGCTCTTTTCTGTAACTGCTTCAAATTTCTTTTCTCACTCTTGCTGTAATTTGGAATGTCTTGTTGAATTTCGGCATCTAAATTTTCTTGGTGAGGTAATAAGTGGTCTTGTTCTATTGTTTCTTCTTGCCTATTTCTTGGTCTTTCTGCTTCTTGATTATTATTTTCAGGAACATGAGTTTGTGTCGAAGAATGAATTGATGGATTTGGAACAGTTTCATTTGAAATATTGGTTTGTGAGAGAGACACCCGTTCTTCATTTGTTTCTGGTCTCAATAGTGCATTGCATTGGGATGTTACATCTATTGCTTCGAAAAGGGGAGTTGAAGTTCTAAATTCTAAACGGCTTATATTCAAGATAGAAGGTGAACCCTGATCCATATCCATACTGAGGTTGCACAACGTTCCCGTTCTATCTTCGTCAATCGATTCCACCAACTCACCCATGCCAATGTCACATAATGTTTCTATTCTATTTTCTTCATCAATAGCCACATAATCAGGGTCTTCCACGCTGTCATCAATTATGGATATGGATAGTTCTGGATCTTGAGGTGGAGTAGATGGTGATGCATTTTGATGTGAAAAACGGTGATCGCCAGTGTGTATTATTATAGACTCAGTAGTTAAATTAGTGACTGATTCCGTTGTATCAAGATCAGTGGGTGTATGTTCTAAATCTTCCAAGTACTCCACCTCTTCATACAACGACTCTGTTGAATCCAAATCGGTTGGGGTTTTTATTAACGATTCGTTCGGAGACATGAGATGTTCACGAACCCCCCAATTAGATAAAGATTCAGTTGGTGACTGGCATCTTGAATTATTGTGGCTATGATTTTTGTCAGGTGGTTCACTGTAAACAAAAGTACACATACTTATATTCAAGTATGGGGGGCTAACTATTGATAGATATCCGTTAAAAAACTAAACTTTAAGGGGTCATTGTATGTACTCACCAATACGAACAACTTTTATTATGGGGCTCATACAAAATCACGCAAAAAAATAATACTATAGCATTATACTGATTTTATTTTTTAGATTATTTAAAGAATAAAAAAAAAAAAAGATTGAGAAGGGTATGTTGAGGTGGTTTGGGCATGTGAAGAGGATGAGTGAAAGTAAACTGACAAAGAAAGTGTACAACGGAAGAGTGGATGGAAGGGTTGGAAGGGGAAGACCTCGCCAGTAGTACGTTAATGGGAAAGCTACCCCCCAGCTTTTCGTTTCGCTTCGCTCACTACAAGCGGGGTGCTTTCCCATTAACTATTTAAATGTACAATCTGAATGCGACAATTGTACAACATCAAAATCAGTACATGAAATAAATTTAGTGGAACAGGGCCCTAACCTAACCCTATGCTTCGAACTGGGTGATCCGTGTTTAACGTGTAAGCAAGCATATGCTTGCGTGTAGTCATAATTGTTATGCGGTTGATTTTATTTAATTTTTATTTAATTTTATTAGGTTTATATCTTTTTCAACTACTATTGAAAACCTGACAGTATTAAAACCACTATCATTCAGTCAGACATAACTGAAGTTTTCAGTTATATATAAGTGAAAAGTCTATTCTAATTAACAGCTCGCTCCACTTGTTTTTGGTTTTCACATTCGCATAAATAACAAAAAGCGATCATCGGTAGTACTCCGTCTGGTTCGTCATAATCTTCTAATTTGTAATTCGTTGGGTGTCCGTTACATGGCGTAAAGTATGGAAGAATATCCTTGTCTTCGATCATGCTTTGGGGTAATAAACCATTTATAAACCATTTTCTGATGTCGTTAGTGAGATATTTTAGAATAATCGATTTATCTAATGACTGAATAACTTCTTTACATAGTGTCATGTTTGTATTTGCATTAATAATATTTATTCGTACTTTGCGTCCAACCACCTGTGTTTATATTACGATAGTGAGAAGATATATGAGAATGAAATACTTAAATATATATATATATATATATAGGTAATAAGGGAGCCCTACGTCCAGCAGCGGACTGCAATAGGCTGATGAAGATATATAATAATATAACAAAAATAATATGCATCATTCCACCATTATCAACCATATTGGTAAGAAGACAATCATTATGAAATTTGTAAAGCAACCTCAAACATTAAGAGTTAAAAACATTTGTGTTGAGCCGCAAAATGTAAGTCATCGTCATAACAAACTATTGCCGAATACAATTCGTTGTATTATTTGTGGGCCTTCGAATTGTGGGAAGACTAATTTAATGATTGGTTTAATTTTACATGAAAATGGGTTGAAGTTCAATAATATTTATGTTTATTCCAAAACTCTTTATCAACCAAAGTATATTTTTCTTGAATCAGTTTTGAAAAGAGTGTCTGGTGTATCATTTCTTAAGTTTAGTGAAAATGATCAAGTACTAAGTACACATGATGCCAAACCTCATTCTGTAATAATATTTGATGATATTGCTTGTGAAAATCAAAGCAATGTTCGAGATTATTTTGCAATGGGTAGACATAAAAATATAGATTCCTTCTATTTAAATCAAACTTACAGTAAAATTCCTAAACAACTAATTAGGGATAATACTAATTTAATTATTATTTTTAAGCAAGACGAAATCAACATGAAACATATATACGATGAACATGCTTACACAGATATGACGTGGTTTGAGTTTCGGAAAATGTGCGCAAAAATTTGGGAGAAACCATATAATTACTTAGTAATCAACAAAGATTGTAGCAAGAACAAAGGATGCTATCGTAATAAATTCGATACTTTTGTAGTCTTTGATTGATATTTACATATTTATTATGTACATATATATATATATATATATATGAATGTTTTATTCTTACCATATTATTATCAATTGACACACGGTAGATAGCATAACAAATTTCAAAATGGAACAATCATTAAAACATAAAATTGTGAACGCTGCTGAAGCTGTAAAGAGAAAAGTTCGCAAAATGCGTGACCTCGAAATGGATCGTAACAAAACATTGGAATCGGTCTTCAAACCTGTAACAGATCCTCTTAACGAAATTGTTCAACACAAATACAACACAAAGGTTTATAAGAAATTAAGTGAACCCTTAATGTCATCAAAAATGGAGGATGAGAACAAGTCGGTTATGAATAAAACATTAAAAAGAAAATCAAGCATCACTTATGACGATTATGCAACAGAGGAAGAAGAAATTACTAACGATGAAACTGATGATGAAACTTCTGACGGAAATGAATCTTTTAAGTCTATGGATTCTTATGTTGGAAAAAATACATCATCGTGGTCTTTATCTTCTGAGGTACTAGATAACGTACCTTTTGGAGTAAGAATTACGAAGGGAAAATTAATGCTTGGTTCGAGTCCAATCGAATTTAATGATAACAGTATTGCTGTAGCAGGAAAGACGTATGAAACTACATCGGGCTTAAAACAACTTTTGCTCAAGAAAACCCCTGATCTAAGTATTATAACAAGTAACGATTTTAAAAAATATAAGACGATGTTAATAGATACTAATGCACATCGACGAGACTATGATCCAGAAAAACCTATAAAAAGTAATAAGGGTCAGAAGTACTTGCAAATTATTAAACCACTATTCCGTATGAGTAAAGAGTCACCTAGTACTATCACACAAAGGAAAGGAGAAGGTTTACCTATTCAGAAGCAATGGAAGAAAAATGTAGATTTTGTATATTGGGATGACCCGAACGAACTTGTTGATAGGTTAAAGTTGTTGATTGCATCCAAAGATGCTGGTAACACTGGACTAGATAACGAAATAATATCTATTGTAGAAGAATTACGTGAGAGTGGTATTGTCAATCAATAAATGATGATGTAAAACTTAGTTTAGTTCACTTTACTTTCAACCTTTCAGCTTATTTAATCTCAACATGAATATCGATAAATTCGGACACCACGTTCATAAAAGAATGCGATTTATGGACATGATTGTAAATGAAAATAATAATAATAATAATATACTGAAATCGGAAAATGGAGAATTTAATTTAAAATCAACAAGATTGAGGGGTGTAAAAATGCCTACTGAATCAGATGACATTGTAAACAAAGAATATGTTGACAAAATTGTGTCAAAATTTTACACGAAGGAGGAAGTTGACTCTTTGCTTAACAATTCATCTGCAAATATTTTACATAACATTGAAACAATGATAAAAGCTTTAAAAGCATCAATACCACATCTTATCGATCAGTATCTTCAGAATATTTACAGTAACACGAATATGGATCGAGTTAGACCATCATAATGATAAAACAACAAGTTGTAAATGAAATTCATAAAGCTGTGCGAAAGAATTTCATTCGAAGGTCTGTTATGTTGAAAGGAATTGATGACTTATGGCAAGCTGATTTGATTGATTTCCAAGATTTAAAAAAGTTTAACTCAGGATTTAATTATATTTTAGTTGTGATCGATTGTTTCTCGAAATTTGCTTGGGCAGTACCGGTAAAATCAAAAACTAAATCCGAAATCTCAAATGCCTTCGCAAGCATATTACAAAAATATCATCGTCATCCTAATTATCTACAAACTGATAAGGGAACAGAGTTCTATAATGATGTTTTTAGAAGGTTGCTATTGTCTGTAAATATTAAACATTATTCAACTTATTCGACTAAAAAAGCGTCTATAGTTGAACGATTTATTAAAACATTAAAAAATAACTTATTTAAAAAATTTAGTCTAAATGGAAATTATAAATGGGTAGGTAAGCAGCTGAATGATGTAATGTATACATATAATAACACAAAACATAGCACCACCAACTTCAAACCATCAGATGTCGATATTTCCAACACGGTACTAGTAATGAAAAATATTATAAAATCTCAAAATAAAAACAAGAAGAATAATTTCAAAAATAAGTTTGATGTTGGTGATTATGTTCGTATTAGTAAATATAAAAAATGTTTTGAAAAGGGGTACACACCAAACTGGTCAACGGAAATATTTACAATCAAAAAAGTTAATAATACCTGTCCTATAACTTATTTAAGGGGTTATATCCACTTGTGATTTTCAAAAAATCGATTTTGATTTTTTTTCATTTTTTGAATGTACATATATTCAAGAATATTCTCTGAAAATTTCAAATCGATCCGACAATTAGTTTCGGAGATATGAGCGTATTAGTAAGAACGTCTCCGAGCGTTCGAAAGTAGGCGGAGCACGAGCCGGAGTAGCAGCTGTTTCTGGTAGCTTCTACCCTTTTGTTCTCGACTTATATTGTGTTTGGGACCCTAAGATAATAATACAAATGGAAGCAAACGACGAAGCAGAGGGTTCCTCTTATGGTGCTGGAATAGATGACACGATGTAAGTTGAAAAAAAAAAATAATTTAGTGTAAATCGTTCCCGAAACTTTAAACGCGTTTATCTCAAAACCGTGTTTTCAGAGTCGGTGAGGAAAATTTCTCCGAAACCGCTAAACCGATCGGTTTGAAATTTTCACACGACTTACTCAGATATATTTTTCAGGTAATGATCGAAGGAATAAGGTTTTTGACAATAATTTCGATTTTTTAAGCCACTTTGAAGTGAAAAATTTTCATGAAAAACTGAATTTTTTTTTTGAACAGCCGCCATTTTGTCAAAAATCAAAATTTTGACTAGACCTTCGATCATTACCTGTATTTATTTATTATAAAACTAAATATTTTTGGTTTTTGGTTTTCAGATAATTTGGACCAGAGATATCTTGCTCACCGCCAAGCACTTTTTTTTGGAGGTCTTTCCGCAGATCATCTACAGGAGCTAGGGGATCCAATATTTTTTTATATAAACCGCTGATTGTTAAAGTACATTAAATTCTGTTTAAGTACATTTTTTCCATTAATGTATAAAATAAAATGCCTCTTTGGAAAAAATTCACAAAAAAACGCGTTTTTTCTGCCTCGCAAGTGGATATAACCCCTTAATAGAAGACCAACAAAAGCAACCTATATTAGGTGCTTTTTATGAACAAGAACTTCAAAAAACTAAATATTATAATATTTATTTAATAGAGAGAGTTATTAAAAAGAAAGGTAATAAATTATTTGTGAAGTGGCTTGGTCTAAACAATGATAGTAATAGCTGGATTGATAAAAATGCTATAGTAAATTAATAAATCCGGTATATATTTAGCGTATAATTAAATGTTCTAACATTAGTTATTAGACAATGCGTGGTGGAGGACTTGTTAACACAATCATAAATAATCTACCATTTGAAGCACATTTACCTGGATACAACTATTGTGGACCAGGAACCAGATTACAAGAACGCTTATTGCGCGGAGATAAAGGAATTAACGCGTTAGATGAGGCTTGTAAGCAACACGATATTGCTTATAATAATCCAGATTTACCCCTATCCATAACTGGAAACTCATCTGTCTTATCCACGTTTTATTCACCCACTCTTCAACTTGATGGTGAATATGAATGTGCTCTAGTGTACTTGTCTACGTTTAATTCTATTCCAAATATTGACAGTAGAAATAATAAATTTTATTATGACAAAAATAAATTAATTGAAATTCCAGAAGGAGTGTACGAACTTCAAGATATTAATGATTACATGAAAAGTAATATTAAAGATGCAACTTTTCATTTAAATTGTAACAATAATACATTGAAAACATCTATATTTTGCACTAAGGATGTTCATTTTGAGAAAAATAATTCACTTGGATCATTGTTGGGTTTTGACAAACAGTCTCTCAAAGCTAATATAATACATGTGTCACATCTTCCTGTAAACATTTTATCAACGACAGTGGTAAGGGTTGAATGTGATATAGTAAGCGGATCATTCATTAACGGAGAACCTAGTCATATTATTTATGAGTTCGCTCCAAACGTGCCACCTGGATATAGAATCATAGAAGTTCCAAAAAATATTATTTATTTTCCAATCAATCAAAACAACATTAATAGTGTTAATATCAGGTTGTTGGATATAAACAATAATTTAGTTAATTTAATGGGTGAGGAAGTACAACTTTATTTACATCTCAAGAAAAAATGATAGTCTATAATAAATATGTAAGTTCAAAAAGTAAAAAGTTCAGTTCACATCAAGCTATCTCAAAAAGAACACCTAAACCTAAAATTCAACTTACTCAGGAAAACATAAACTTTCTCAAACAAATCGGATTGATAAAATGAACATGTTGGATATATTGTCGACCCCAACCTATGATAATACAGTGGACAGCATCGAATTTCATTCTTATAAACCATATATAACTAGTTTCAACAGGAACGATGAGATTCGCATACCTATTAATCAACAAGATTTATACATATTACCATCAGCGAGTACATTATATTTGGAAGGCAAAGTTATCGTAAACAAAAAAGATAGCAAAGACGTAGCTACGAGTGTTCATTTTACAAATAATCCTTTGCTTTACTTCTTTCAAGAAATTCGGTATGAGCTAAATGGTATAGAAATTGATAAAATAAAGAACGCAGGTATCACTACTACTATGAAATCATTACTTTCTATGAATGAAAACGAGTCAAGAATGTCTAAAGCTTGGGGGTGGGATATTGATGGTACGAAAAATGTAAATTCTGGTTATTTTTCTGCTTCTATACCCCTCTCTTATATTCTCGGATTCGCTGAAGATTACAAAAAAGTTATAATAAACTGCAAACATGAATTAATCTTGTTGAGAAGTAATACTAACCTGAACGCTGTGAAACTGAGCACAGGTGAAGTATTAGACGATATCGAAATCACCAAAATTATCTGGCGTGTTCCACATGTTAAGGTATCTGATAGGGAAAAACTTAATTTGTTAAAAGTTTTAGACAAAGACAGATCCATACAATTAGTGTTCAGAAATTGGGATCTATACGAATATCCTTTATTACCAAAAACCACAAAACATACGTGGTCTCTTAAAACTTCAACTCAAATCGAAAAACCTAGATACGTCATAATAGGTTTGCAAACTAACAGGAAAAATAATGCGAGTGCAGATATGTCTCGTTTTGATCATTGTAATTTACGAGAGGTCAAGGTTTATCTTAATTCGACTTATTTTCCATATGAAAACCTTAATGTAAGTTTTTCTAAAGATAATGTCGGTTTATTATACGAGCAATATGTTAAATTTCAACAGTCCTACTTCGGACGTCGCATGGAACCTTTACTTAACCTCAAACAATTTAAGGATATTGCTCCGTTGTTTGTTATCGATTGTTCTAGACAAGTAGATAACTTGAAGACGGGAGCTGTAGTGGACGTAAGAGTAGAAATAGAGAGTGATACTGATTTACCCGATAATACTTCCGCTTACTGTCTTATCCTTAATGATTGCATAGTCGAGTATAAACCATTGAGCAGTCTAGTCAAGAAAATATCATGACTCCTGATATAATAATAGTTGATATCCAAGGATTTAAAGATTTAAGCAATAAATTTATCATAAAAGAGATGGCGATAGCTACTCCGTGTTATACACAGACATTTTTAATTAAACCGCCATATTCGTTTAACTACTTATCTTCACAAGAAAAAAAGCAAGTGAAATGGTTAGAAAGAAATCGTGGCATTTATTGGAGTGAGGGACACATCGATTATAGAGAATTTAAACGTATTATCTCACCATACTTATAGCATAAAACAGTTTTAATGAAAGGTGGGGAAAAAATAAAGTGGTTGACTGAATTGACAGCAAATTGTAATCCACAAGATGTTGGAGAAAAGGGGTGTAGTAATTTATTACAATTATGTAACCAATATTGTAAAGATCATGATTTTAATTGTATTTTTCACACAAAGCACTGTGCTTTAAAAAATGTACTTTGTATTAAAAAATGGTACATCGAAAATAAAAATATCCTCGAATTCGATTAAGTAATGAAAAATAAATATTATATATAATTGAGTTATCTATGTGTTTGATTTAAGCCCGCAGCAAACAGAAGACGTAATTAACGCGCGTTAGAGCGTTAAAGCATTCCAACCGCGTTGTGTTGTATTGAACTAGGCTATACCTATCCTGTCAAACAGAACGATACGCGATGCTCTAACACAGCGTTATGAACGGATGAACGGTATGAATAAAACGCTTACACCGTACCACGTTAATAACGCTCTATTTTGTTGACGTCTTTAACTAAATCACAACTATCAATAAAGATTTTAAGTCCCACGTGGTAAGGGGTGAGCCTACCGCCACCTAGAGACTTACTTATTCCAAACGTGAAATGTAATCTAGTAATATTGCTTTGGTCATCAAATTATATCCACATGAACAACGCGTAACACTGACCTATATTTCATTTCTGATCATGTTACAACAAGATTATGTAAGATGCATATAGGTATACTATGAATAAGGTGATTCATAGGTACCTACGCGACATATCTACTCATAGTTTTATTACTAGCAGCCGCACGCGACTTCGTCAACGTGAACTCAATAGTCTATGTGTTCAGATGTAATTTTAAGCTATAAAACTGCTAATTATCATCAAAATACGTTCACTGGATTTTTCGTTGAAAAAGTAACAAACATCTAGTCATCTTTACATTCTATCAACCTTACATTTATAATATTAGTAGGTTATTGAGATTTTATCATTTTATCTTCTATCAATCTATTTTATTAGAAAAAACTGTCTTAATGCATACTTAGTAGGCATACATAATTACATCTCGCTTGTACTAAAAATCCTATTTTAGAGTTCATGGTTACCCTAGGAATTTAAGGAAGGAAATTAAAAACTTATGTTTCAAATACATACTCAAATTAAATTTATTTTATAATAATTATGTACATACTTGGATATATTTTACAGTTCAATTGAATGTATCTGTGTGATATAAGCGTATATTACTTATAATTAATTTAACTTTATTTTACATTTAACTTAAAAGTAGGAACCTATTTGATGCAGGAGTAGAAGTATATTATTTTTAATTAACTGAGTACAATGGTCAGTGTATCATATTATCCTATTTTTGATTCAAAATACTCTGTATTCAAACGTGTTAGAGTGCATCTGGGTAGTACTAACGAAATATTATACAAGTTTAAGGAGTATAGTACATCATCAATCAGTTCACATAGTACAGAATTTATCATTAAATATAAAAATATTATACCTACACACGAGTATTAAAAAATAACAAAGGTAGGTACAGCGCTTTTTTAAAAATAAAATATAAAAATTACCAAATTCAATTTTTTTAAAGATTGCTGCATTTCCCCAAGCGCGAGTTGATATTTTATTACAACAAATGAATCTTTTATCATCATTATTAGATAAAGCAACTTTATCAACACTTTGAGTAAATAATTGATGTTTTATCGACTTAAATAAAATATTCTTTCGTTTAATTACATCGCTATTAAAAAGTACATTTTCGTAATCCGACACAGTTAAATTACGCACAACTGGTGATTTCACACCTTTAGCTTTCTTAATAACTTTGTTGCAAGTTTTTAAACAATATAATTTAGATCGCAAACCAACAAAATCAGTTATGATGGTCCCTCCATCTCATCCTTAAAAAGACCAGGTATTTTTTTGTTAACTAGAGGAAGGTTCCACATATTGATGGGAGCGTAATTGCTAGTATCAAAGTAAGTCTGAAAGGTTTGCTTTAAGTCAGAAAAAAAATCTTTAGTGGACAATAGGTAAACAAAGGAATCCGTATCCGTGTAACACAATTTTACTCTATCTTTGTAGAATGGTTTGATAACATTGTAGTGAAAATTATACATGTGAGATTTTGATAGTTCTAGAACCGTAAAACCAATGTAAATTGGTTTATCTAAAGTAATGTGGTCAAGATTCATTTGAATCGCAACTAAGTTTTCTGTGAACACTGAAACACTGTGAAAATATGGGTTGGCTATCAATTTCTCTGCTTCTAACGATTTTTTGGTTGTATTATGGTTATCCGACCATGTATTTACTAATTTTACATTTACTCGTTTTTCAGTATTTTCTAACGTTTTACCGAATACACTATTATTTAATAGCTTAAAAAAGTCCTGTTCAAATACGGTCTCGGCTTTTTGACGTAGTTCTGTATTGAGATCTATATATTTTTTCAAATAAGCGTCTTGTTTAAACGTAATAGCTTTATGGATTTTACGTAAAACTAACCCGTGTTCCAAACATTTTTTCAAATGAACATAATGAATAACATAATTATATTTATTATACAAATTGGGAATGAGTTTGCTTGTCTTACCACCGGGTGGTACGCATTTTTCCGGGCAAAATGGTAGATCATTGTGTTCTTTATGTAAATGATCGTGGTAAAAGAGATCTACTTCAAGGATAAAGCCCCACAAAGCGTTATCTGGAATAATTTGAATATCTAATTCGTCTATTTCAAATTGGGTTAAGAATCTGAAACCTGAGTACGGCAAATATTGACACATACTATAGCCATATAGATTATTGCAATCAATATAAACAATAAAGGAATCTGGTTGTGAATCATTATAACTTTGCATGTATTTGTTGTTAGCCCGAGCATGACGATGAGAACACATACATAAACCTCCCCTTATGCCGTTTTGAAGCATGCGGATTATTTGCAGGTTTGATATAAGTTCTAGTCGAACACCGGTTTTTAACAACATCGCATCAAAAGATAAACTGGGTGCGGTAATGTAAAACGCAGGGTCAAGTTTGTAATGATGTTTACAAGTACGACGGAAACTTTGAAATATATCTGTTAATAACAGAACATCAGTTTTGAGGTACAAATCAGTTTATTGTCCTAGATCATAAATATCAAACTCATCCCAAACTCTTTCAGCATGTTCATAGTCATCTTTAGTGATATGTTCATCAGTTAAAGAATTAAAAAATGATTCCTGAGCTGGTAACATTGTTTCTTTGTAGCACGCCCAGTTAGTAATATAATTATAAGGATACACTCCTTTTCGAGTCAACAAATTAAATTTATATTCAGTAGGGTAATGCTGTCGTAAACACACAAAATCATCCTTTTTCATTGTCTTAGACAATTTATCTAAACTCGTACCCAAAAAGTTAAATGAATCTAAAAACCGTAATTGTATGATCTCATCATCAGAAATATTTATAAATTTAGAAAATGAGGTATATTTTTCTTTCGATTTAGCTATTACAGTTACCCTGCCAGGTATTTCTCCGAGCTCTTTAATGAATAAATGAGCATCGTAACCACTTAGGTTATGAAAAAATATAGGAATAAATTTTGGTGTCTTATATTGCAGATTACAATGCAAATGTGCCGCACCGCGGTACACACCTGTCAAATGACAATGATCTCTAACTTTTTTCCCCCACAAAAATTGTTCGCATATGTGACATCGAGAAGCCTTTTCAAAATTGTACGCATCATTTTCTGTGAAAATCATAGGTTTATTCTGATTTAATAGTACCGCAATATCTTTAACGTCTTTATAAAGCATTTCAATAAATTTGCTTACACAGTCAATGCCTCTATAAAGTTTAAATTGATTAAACTGTTTGTCTACAGAAGAAACAATGTTATACGCAAACGCAGCAGGTATATGACGTTGCAATTTTACTGTGTTAGCATTATTATCAGGTTCATTGGTTTCTACCGGTTGTAAAATCGTTTCGAAATCCGCATAAATAACGTTAGGTATGTCTTGCTTACGACTATAGTTTTTAAATTGAATAAACGAGCCCTCTTTAGGTAAATGCGTAACTATACCCCCACAAGAATGTGTTTTTAGATGGTCTAAAGAAGGAAAAAATATTAAACAGTGTTCACAGAAAAACAATTTACCATGATGTTTTGTAATTTGAGTTCTAATGAGACGAGCAAAATCTTTAATCAAACAGTAATGTGAGGAAGTATTATTTTCGAGAAGCAGTAGATTAATGTGTTTTGAACACTCGCTAATCATCGTCTCTGACTTGTACAATGGACCAGTAACTATAGTATTTTTTAACCCATAAACATTAATATTCAGTGTGGGATTATTTTTTTCAAAGATAGCAATATCAGAAAAACTAATAGGAAATGTGAGATCCTTACAATTTAGTACATCTTGAAAATATGGATAAGATGATACTCGTTCAGGATGTTTAGCAGATGGAAATAAAGCTGATTACTGACCACAAAAAACAAAAATTATCTTTATTTTTTATGTTAACACAAGCTTTTCTACTCTTTATAGACTTAGGAAGCTCTATAAAAGAAGATCCTCTCAAGGGTTGGTACTTATTTATATTTACTTCAAAATGATTGTTACTTAAGAACATCCAACCACTGTCACGTTCTTGAAATTCGTTAATTTTTGTTACCAAACAACTAATTGCCTCGTTAAAAATCAAATCAAAGTTATAGTTGAAACAGAAAACTTGATTTTTTGTTGAGAAAGATTTAGTTTCCTCTTTATCACTTTTAGGTAACACAAAGCTCAAAAAAAATTCAAAATTGACTTTAATGGTAGTATGTTGATTTAATGAGCGCTCAATAAGTAATTTTACTTGAGATCGAATGTTGTTTAAAAATAGCTCAGGCAATATTTGAGATTCCTCACTACTAGCTAAGATTCTATAACTTGCAACACGACCTTTAAACGCTGACTTAATAATCTCAACGTTATCAAAAAGCGGAATAGTGGATTTTCTTTTGTGGTCATTACTACGTAGATGACCTATCCATTGCTTTTTAGCTACATCAATACTGCAAAATGAACAAAAAGGCATTTTAACTAATAATAACTACCCTGAACGTATCAACTATGAAATTAAGCTATAGTTAATAATAATCCACTACTAACACTATTCCCTTTTCCGTTAACTATAGATATTACAATACGCAAATAAAGAAACCTTAGATAGTTCTTATCATAAACCACTTTGAACGATGTCGCGTTGGCAAATACAGCATAAGTTATTAGCTGAAATTGATACAGTCAAAGCCTAACAATAATGGTGTTCACACAATATAAGGTTGCTTTGTAACAGTACGAGTATATTGGGTGATGATGTGTAGAAAAATATGTATGCTTACATAATAATATATTCGATAATCAGCCTAGTCGATCACCGCCGCAGATCAGCTCTATTTTGATGCTCCTGTGAAACTGGATACGGGTCTTTTCTGTAATAAAATATAAAATGGTTAGGATTGTTATACTATTTTATGTGTGTTCATACTGTTGGAACACCACCTACATCACAGAAATAATTCTACATCCAACAGTGGTTACGAGAAAAAGTAGTCTAAAACTCTTTTAGACTAGTTGTTTAGTTAATAATAACTACTTTAAAAGTTAACATTTCAGTTTAGGTTCCTACTCAATTGTATTAGCAATGTTACTATAAATCCGTATAACTATAGATCTCAGCAACGTAAATTGCTAGGTTTCTTCATTAGCTTATGATATCTATGTTATATAATACTAGCGGACACCTCAACTCCGCCCGCGTGGACTACAGAAAAAAGTGTCAACCCATAAGTATAAAGTGGTTTACGTACTTCTAAGTAAAAATCTGGTTTTAAAACCAAGGCGCGCAAATACGTACCATCCCTATAAGGAACTATAGGGTGTTCTCTCAAGCGATGAAGCTAACAACTTGTCACCGACCTTATATATCTGACCCTGCTACGCTAAACGTGACTGTAGGGATCTTTTCGATCATGGTGGCCATCTCAACTAAGATTAGCCGACTGCGCAAGATATAATTATAGTGCGCAAGTGTATGCACAAACACAGAACAAGAACAGTAAAATTGTTTTAACTGATACATACCGAAAATGATTTAACGAAGAACAGAGTGACAAAGCACAGAGATGGTCAGCAAAATCCAGCTTCGGCTTCTATTCCAGAGTCGTGGTGTGGTGGTGACAGCTCAAGTCCAGAGACGGTGAACAAAATCCCAACTTCGGCTTCTACGGCGGTGATGACTTGCTTCAGGCTCAGAGCGCTTCTACTCGTACCTTTAAACGAGGACTGGAACGAGTGAAGCATGTTTCGAAATGTTCGTGTTTTATACCATTCCTAAATTCGAATAATTAATTATTCAAACGAATTATGTTTCATTAAAATCGTTTGTACTTACTACCATTTGCTTTAAAACTACATAATTACAAATTTGTTAATGCGGATATTTTTTTACCTTCAAAGTAATAATCACATTTAGCTTGCATTTTTTGAATGAGTATTATATTGAATCACTTTTATATTACCAATTTATCATTGCATTTGGTAATTCAATATGGGTACACTGAATGTATCTAGCTTGCACTTTTTTAGCGGTAATATTAATTAGGTAAATATTTTAGGCAAACTAGAATAAAATTTGAACAAATTTAAATAAGCATTTGATTACCTCGATTTCATTGAATAATTATATTTAGCTTGCACTTTTTGCACGACCTCATTACTGTTTTTGTTTCACAAATTAGCATTTGCGTTTGGCTATTCAATTTATGTGTAGAAAATGCCTCTAGCTTGCACTTTTTAGCAGTATATTTGATTTTGTCAATATTATTTTCGCCAAACTAAGGTAAAATTCGTGACAAATTTATTAATGCAGGTGTTTTCCTAATAATTACAAGTTTATTGCATTTTTTAACCAATATCTTTATCTTTGTAAAATTCGACATTAAAAGGCCGGTTTAAAATGGTAAACCGTCACAAACAACCCGGACTCATCCAAAGGACTTCATTCAATAGACTCAAGTATAGCTGCACTCCTAGCCGAGATCCTGCGCCTGACCAAGCTGTGAACATCTAGCTGCACTTCTAACCGGGACCCGCTCATAGCCAAGACAAGACTTCGAAGCCTAGCAGCACTCCTTGTAACGCGGTTACAAGTCGAGATCTTGCTCCTCGCCAAGAAGCCGTGATCATCTAGCCGCACTCATAGTTGTGACCCGCTCATAGCCAAAACAAGACTTGGAAGCCTTGTTCATCTAATCGCAAGAAAATTCACCCTGAAAATGTAAGTCGTAGTTAACATCACATTTCAGTTGGTTTCTGTGGATCATTTTATTAAATGAAAAACAAATCTTTTTCGTTACAGTCATGAAAATCTTAGAACGTTATGTTTGAATAAATAAGATGGTTAGATATTTATAAAGTGAAAATAATATTTTGTGTTTTTTTTTTTTTTCTCAGGTCTGACTCCGAATGCTCTTCAGAATCAATCTCTAAAGGATCAAAAAAACCAAATACAAAATCAAAGAAAAGGTCTCAAGAGCAAAATACCAAAAAGCGAGCCTCGAATCAACCCGAAAATATTAGTATGTATGTACCTACTAATTTTAATTTTTCGTTTAGATGATATTCTTTTATTTCATAAATAACTATACTTACCTACATATAGTGGTACCTAGTGTAATAGTTCACCCATTACAATGAATTTGTAGATATTGTTTTTGTGTACCTTAAATATGTTTTTTATTGTTACAGCAAAAGAGTCAAGAACCATGATCTCTTTGGGTTGAGCAATAACAAAAACAAGCAAACCGAAGAAACAAACCTAGCGTGTTTCTTCGTACAGAGTGGCAAACGGCAACACGAAAAGCGCACAGCTTGCCTTAAAGGAGACTTTATCGTTGATCTAAAGATCTACACCAAGGAAGACTTTATAAGCGTGGACGCGGCTGAAACATGGCGCAAGGCCAGTGTGCGGCTCAAACTACAGCTAACAGAAGAGAGCACTCAATGGGAAAGGCTTACGGAGTTCGTTACTTCTGTAGACAACTTGTTTACAGACGAACCCCGTTTTTATAGTGATAGCAAAAAATAAGTAAAATTAATTTGTACCTAATTAGATATTATTCGTATTTTCGAGTCGTATGATGATCCGATATTATTTTCACAAAACGCGCAATCTCCTGAATGGAGATTAGAAGAAGTTCATAATAATGATTTAGTTAACAAAATTAAAATAAAAAAAACTTTACCCAAACATAAGAAACAGTTGAATATTCAGAATAAAGTACATAGAAGGAGTACTCCCGGAGCACCACCATCATTTGTAATGAACAGAAAATCAACGAAGACAAATAGAGTTTTAATAATAAAAATTATGAACATAAATGATTATGAAGATCAAGAAATTGATAGTGAAAATATACTTTTAAACGCACAATATGTTGCAGACGAAGGGTACGACGAAATCATAGGTGCGGAGAGTTTGGTTAGCAAAATTTCTAAAAAATTGTGGTTATAGTGTAGGTTTTTAAGACAGTTTAATTGTAAAAAAGGAATTCTGTTTATAATTTTCTCATAATCTATATGTCTATTGAATGAAGTCCTTTGGATGAGTTATATAATTTGGTATTTTATTAATCTTAATAAATCCCTACTAATACAAAATAGAGCACTGTTAGTTTTGCAAACCTATTATGACATATCTAGGTTTTTCGATTTGAGTTGAAGTTTTAAGAGACCACGTATGTTTTGTGGTTTTTGGTAATAAAGGATATTCGTATAGATCCCAATTTCTGAACACTAATTGTTTGGATCTGTCTTTGTCTAAAACTTTTAACAAATTAAGTTTTTCCCTATCAGATACCTTAACATGAGGAACAAAGATACAAGAGTGACTAGATCCCATGATGAGTAATCCTGTATCGAAAACAATGGAGATTCTCGTAAAGCTAACTCGACGATTCACGGCAATCGTTCCACCGAATAAATTGGACAATACTTTGGTTCTCGCCGGCTGGCGATTCCTTGGTAGTGTAAGTATGTAACATGCCTAACCAATTTCTTTTCAGTTGTGATAGCTCATTGAGCTAAACCTTGGTTAGGGCCCTGTTCCACTTAATTTATTTCATGTACTGATTTTGATGTTGTACAATTGTCGCATTCAGATTGTACATTTAAATAGGTTCGGTTTATTAAAATTTATATCTGTTAATGGGAAAGCACCCCGCTTGTAGTGAGCGAAGCGAAACGAAAAGCTGGGGGGTAGCTTTCCCATTAACGTACTACTCTCGCCGGACTTTCACCGATCAAATTGGTGAAATTCTAAAGAAAGGTCAGGTCAAGAGTACCCTAAACCGACGAGCGTGCATGAAGAATATCATGAAAGTAGATGAAGCGAAAGAGGTGTGTCAGGATCGTAGCAAATGGAGATCCGTGATCTCTGCCTACCCCTCCGGGAAAGAGGCGTGATTATTATGTATGTATGTATTTTTTAGATATGATATAAAAAGTAGGTACTTATGATACAAAATGATCATACCTACACGTGCAAAATGTATGAAACAGCTGATTTTTTTTTGTGCAATTTTGTATAGTAAAAATTTTGCCCCATAGTAAAAGTGGTTCATATTAGTGAATACAATGACCCCTCAAAGTTTTTACGGGGTAGGTACGTATCCGTTACTACTGCCCCCCTAGCATGACCACGCATCGTGGATGACGGCTATATTAATCGTATTTTGACAGGCTAAATGTCGATAATACGGTTTATCATATCGTGTTTCGCAGGTCATGCTAGGCTTGCTGATATAAATCTCGTGGGTAACTGATTTCAGTTACCTATTGTTGGCTCAGTTATGCTATATCAGGTATCAGTTGGCTATTTAGCCACTCTCAGTTATGAGTTATGACATATAACCTCCTTCTATTTCTAACTGGAATGCTTAATTTTAAAGTAGTTTCATCCTAGAATATGAATCAATTAAATACTTACCTACCTACCTACATTTATCACAACGAAAATCAATCTGTTCATTTTACAAAATCTAACAAAACTTAAATACCTACGATACTTTTTGCGATCTAACTTCTACAGACAAAAACTCAATATAACTCACCTCATTATTGTTTTGTGTCACACAAACAATAATTAACAACTAATTCAATTCTTATATCAATAAAAACAAATGACGTCTATAACAAGTTGCAACTCGTAATGGGTGCAAACGGATTACGAAAAGAGAACACGAAGTAATGAGCGAAATTTTCCGATCTCTTCCGAGTCCCAAACATTTTTTTAACACAGTATGTGAGTTGACAAACACAGTATATCCAAGTCAAGGTAAAAGCACTGTATGTCCAAGCACATTCAGTGTTTTCAATTTGTTATTGTAAGATACTTTGTTTTAAGTTGGTTATTTCTAATTTTATGGCGTATTCTGTGTTTTTGGACCTTGGTATCTTTGCCATTTTAACCATTTTCAAAAAACGGATTTTTGATTTAGGTACGGTTGCACACAGAACATCCAAAATTGGGATAAACAGTATTTTCACAAAAATGGCATATTCAGTGTTTTATTTTGGGACAGCCGAGATGGTTCAAAAACAGAAAATAATGTCTCATCAGCTTATTATGATCCACAGAAGCATCCCACTAAATGTTTTCAGTTAAATGAGTATTGCAGTATTTTCAGTGCAGAAGCCTATGCTATCTATAGAGCATTAATTTATGCGCAAGATATGCACATAAGCAAATTGCTTATCATATCTGATTCCTTGAGTGTGTTACTGGCTATTAGGAGTGACACCTTGTCTTTTAAAACTAATTATATAATTTATAATATTAAAGATATATTGTACTTAATACATATTCTGGGCAATACAGTAGAGTTTAAGTGGGTACCATCTCATAAAGGCATTAAGGGTAATGAAATAGTGGATGCAGCAGCTACTAGTCATTATGATGAAGACCACAGAAACATACTGAAAGTGCCATTTACAGATTATTATGGTGTACTCACAAAAGACAGTAAACAGCAGTGGAAGGAATACTGGTCTGAACAGTTAAAGAAAAAAGGCAAATGGTATGCAGCAATACAAGAAGTAACCCCTTTGAAGCCATGGTATAGCAAGACCAAAATATGTACAGAAAGAAAATTCATTACTGTGATAAACCGACTGAGATTCAGGCATTGCAAGACTCCTGCGCACTTACACAGAATGAATATAATAACCAGTGCTGCTTGTACTTACTGTAATGCAGAGATTGCTGATGTTGATCATATTATATTCGCTTGCCCAAAGTTCAACCTGATCAGGATTTCTGCAGAAATTTCATCTGTTGCGGATTCAATGAAAATTAAAGAAATACCCTGCCAGATTCAAGAATTGTTAAAGTTTCCGTGTTTTTTCCTACCATTCTTCAAGTACATTGCAGCCACTGTTGGTGAAATTTGATTGGCACTCGCAATGAAAATTGAAAATAGGTGTTAGAAAAGTGAAGTGTATCTTTTAAGTGTAAATAGTGTAATTTAAACAACTTCATTAACTATTCTAACAAGAAATTTGTATAATTGATTTCGGCCTAAGGACTTGTATCCAGGTCAGCAAACTTTATTTAAAAAAAATAAGGTTGTTATTAATAATATGAATAATTTCATCAGAACGTGCGTAAATAGACCTTAACCCTAGAGTGATCGCGCCTTTTTGTGAAACGCGAGTGATCGCGTGGGGAGCATTTTGCCGCCCATACTTAAAACGATTTGTTATTACAAAATGCGGGTTATCTGATTATATATTTATGTTTAAAGGATAGAATAAAACATAAGTTATCAGAATAAGAAACATTTATTAAAGATTTATTCTTAGAAAGTAGAAAAAAATGCTTTGGGAAATTTTAGGCAAAATTTCTTGGTTTTTTGCAACCTCTTGACAATTATTAATATAAAAAAAAAACAAAAATTAAACTTAATGGCTAAATTAAACGTTTTCATCATCTACAACATGTATTTCAGCAAAACAGTCTTGGCACATGTACATGCAATGTTCGTTGCACAGTAACTTTGCACATCTATTGCACCCTTTTTTTTGTCCTTCTATTTTTCTTGAATGGACATACTGCGCATTTACCTTCCCTACCAGAGGGTATATTTTGATGATCCGATGGCACAAATCTGGCAATTTGGTTTCTCAGTTGGTTTTGCAATGTGTTTATGTTGGATCTCCTAATAATATGCGGTCTAGTCATAGCCAGGGCAATCTCTTTCAAGAATATTCGTCGAAATAATAACTGCTTAGTATTTTCTTTGTATATTATCTGACTATTTATTCCAGCAATGTTCAGAATTGAGAAAAATAATCTCATTGGCCATCTGCGAGTCATTCTACCTACGGAATATTCTTCTTTCATTTGATCAACGACGTCAACTCCTGCTTTTGTCCCATTATAATATGTTATGATTTCTGAGCAGCTGGTTTTTGAGCAGCGCCGGTAGTTTCGTCGATTGTGTTGTCATTATGTAAAGTTGACAATAAAAGAACCACTTTTTTTTGCTTTTTATTAGGCATGTAGGATATTAGAACCGTGGTAATTATCTAAAAAGACATACGATAAACTGAACAAAACAAAAACAATAAGTACAATATAATACAAATACTTTGATGCACATAAGAACACAAGAAACACAAAACCGAACAGGAAAAGTAATATAAAAAAGGCGGACCTATTTCTTCAAAGTAATTTCTGCCAGGCAACCTTAATTAGGCAAATAACTATTCAAAGCAAACCAAAAATCTATTTTAATTTGACATTTACATCAAAACAATACTATACGCAATGAAAACTAATACATTTTCAACTTTATTAAAAAAACAAACTTACAAAATATACTTACGTGAGTAGTCGCGCAGTGAACAATATGCCGCCAAACACGACACACCTGCAACAACTTTTATCTCCTGCGGTCGCCCGCGCACTGATTTGACTCAAATTTCTAAAACAAATAAGTGAGGAACGAGGAGGCAGCTACTAGGACGCTTGACCTTGACAAACGCATGGTGTACAAAATAATACGACTATTGTGACGCGAGCGGCAAAATGCTCATAGCGCGAGCACTCTAGGGTTAAAGCCAATTGCATAAAAAAGTCGATTTCCGAAAAATGGTAGTTAGGAGGTATTGGCACTTCGCCGTCGATATGTATACAAAACACACGAATACACAAATGTATGCCTTTTCCAATTTACAACCTCTTCCCTTTTATTCGCTATCAGGATAGATCCAGTATAATCAATGGCGCTGTTTTGAAATGAAAAATCAGCATGGAGTCTTTCCTTCGGAATATTCCCCATAATTTGGTTGAATACTCTTGTGTGCAAATCTACAACAGGTGATACACTGACGTGTAATCTTTCTAATAAGATTGCTTCCGCCGACAATCCAAAATTTATGACGTAATGTGGCTAACATAAATATAATCTTTATGTTACTGATGAAAATATTATATTTATTCAAACAAAGTTCTACGCGATATTTTTCACATAATATGAAGGATTTTCCTTTGTAACCAGGATGTTTGCATCGGTGTCTTTTTTTACCCCAAACAGGATAATGCTCAAACCCATCACGCCTCACATCACGAGGAGGTAGGATTGCTGTATTAGGCCTCTTCCTTCTTATTTCAATTTCATCAGATAAACTTGGTCGACCTCTCGTTTTGTTTATTGATCGCCGTAACATGCATAAACTTTTCCCAACTTCAAATTTGAAGTCCTTCTGTTTCATTATAATTTGTAATTTTGATTCTTTGGTATGCACCTAGCTAAGCGCAACAGTTTGCAGCAAACATTTCGATCAAAAATGTTTTTCTCATAGATGCTTTCAAAGAGTAAAACTGCGCTGTGGCTCAATACCTACACTATTATATACATAAACTAGCAGCCCGCGGTTCCGGCTTCGCTCGGATATTCGACTTTTACAGCTGTAGTTTATAATTCGACACAACCATCAACGTTGTCTGTCCTCACGTGTCTGCCCGTTCGGGTCGCGCACCTCAACATGAGCCCACCCCCACCACCGCCGTCGCCGCCGCCGCGCGCCGCCGCTCGCCGCCACTGTCGTGCTATGCGGACCGACCGACTGACACAACGACGGAACGCAGCCGCCGCCGCCGCCATCTCTGCCCTCGGCATTGTAAATGCATCTTGTGTATTAATATTAACATAAAAGTGTTATGATATGTATATATTCGGAATCCTCATTTCATCAGCTTTAATTTGATATGCATTTTGTTTTATGTTTATTGGTCTATGTCGGTAGGAACATCGAGTAATTGAAAAATAAGATATTTCGTAAATTAAACTTGAACACCACTAAAATCGTTATTGTGGCTAAACCTTAAAGGATAGACATATGCTATCGCAGACTTTTTTATAGAACTTTTTGAGAAGAATAATTCCCCCATACATTGTTATTCTGTATTTTGAGTTATTTCAGCAGCGCACGCAATGCAAGCCTCCAAAAAGCTCGTTTTTCTTCCGTCCGTCTGATAACTGTTACGATTCCTCTAATAATTTCTTAGGTAGGTACACCTAAATTATACACCTATAGAATCCCTGGAATGTCTTCTTTCCATTATTGAAAACCGCATAGCTATTGATATAGTAGTTTTTGAGATCCTAGGTAACAAACACATTTTGGGCGCCCTTCGCAACTTCATTTTATACTATGTATAGAGTATAGATAGATAAATATTCATGCCTGTAAGTTACTCCCTCTTATGTATTAATATTGTTTTATACAGCTATACATAAGCAGCAGCTAGCTGTTATTCATATTATATGATACGTATGTTTATGAATCATATACATACGTACCTAACAAATTAGTTCTGTTTGGTGGCAAATAATGGTAAGGATAATAGAAATTTTTATTTTGTAAATATGTATATAAATTTTGGGGTTTTATTTTTTCTTAAACTATCGACACTACATAAGATGCACGAAATTTTTTATCGATCATTTCAGTTTGATCCATACACAGCACTATTTGTCTTGCACACGTGCACGATAGACGCACACTAGTGTATTTCTTTTTTGGTCTCGCCCTTCGAACGCTATTGCCGATCTAACGCTAGATATAATAAATCTATGGTCCAGGCGTGCTTGCTTCATGAGCCCAAAACTTGCAACTTTTGCATTAATTCCAAACTTCTCTAGACTTGCTAGATGGTAAGCTGAAATCTTCATCCTCTTTGTCGTCTTCTTCGTTGTCAACTGATTTCTTCTTAATTTTATTAACTTTTGATACCCTATTCAATTCTTTTCTTTCTTCTCACTCAACGTACATTTTACTTTCCTTTTCTTAGCATCTTGTTCCTTTTTTTCTCTTCTAAATAGGTATTGTTTGGGGTGTTTGTTAGTATTGCATATTTACATTTTCTTTTGACAGCTCGCTGCGACTTACGCGGTAGTGCTTTTGGTATGTAGTGGTTTCAAAAGTTGCGGCGATACAATTAGAGATGTTCTTACACCACTTGGACCAGGTATTGCCATAGGCTCCTTTGGAATTTGATACTGAAACGATGTTCCTGGCATTGGTGTCTATCATATCTTTTGGCGTCAGAGTACGAACATCAAGGTCGGGGATATCATGTTTAGTCAATGCAGGGTCATCAAGGATAGATGGACTTATAGCAGGTTCATCAGGGCCACTGTTGTGAACTTCAGGCATTAAAGGACGATTAAGGCTGAATTATCGTTTTGATTCTCGACGTCGTCGGTCGTAATTTCGTCATTATGAACCGTAATGAATGGTCTAGTTTCAGTTACGGTACCTACCTGCCATCCGGAATGTGTATGTTGGCCTATGTTCACATTACTTTCTGAACTGTTTTCCATCTGATGTATTTTGTGAACTGTCTGAATATGAAGACATCGGAGTTGATGCTAAATTTGACTCAAAATCAAATTTCCCCAAATCAGCGTCGAACAGTATGTTATTTATGTAATGTTCAACATACGCTTTGGTCCGTTTTGAATATTCACGATGTTTTGAAGCAACATGATTTCCAAAAGCTTGACTCTTGTCCCTTATCTTTGATTCATGTGTATCTTTTAAAATACGGTAGGCTTCGGCTACTTGAGGGTCATGTTTAGATTTTTTTGGTGGTATTGTCGTGTATCATAAAAGGAAACTAGGTACTTGGGTATCTAAATATCAGAGTGATTCTAAATGTAACTATCCAACCATAAGCTAATGTAACACATAACATCAATAGGAAAATCTATCGGTAGAGGACATATTAAAGCCCTAGTAATCTAAAAGATAATAAGGTAAATATTAGAGTATTTATTTCTAAATTCAACTAGCCAACTATAAGCTACAATCTATAACATAACACTACAATCTATACAACATTTGTAGGGTTATTTGGAAAAACAGCCACTGTCAGTTTTGGTAAATTTTATATTAGAAACAAAAAACGTTTTTGGGCAGAATAGCTATACGAGTATAATGAATTATGTATAAGTAGTCATGAAAAATATTTCTTAGAAAAACATGAAAAATACAAAAAATACTTTGATATAGGTCCTTTTTCAAAGAAAATTATAAGAAATATTGACTAAGGCTGTTTTTTAAAAATATTTATACGTTCTTTGTGGAAAATAAAAAACTTATTGTACTTTACAAGTTTTATTTTTACTCACAACTATCATTGTTATCATCCTCATCAACTTCGTGGTCGACATCAATAACACCATTGTCACCATCGTTACAAATTTGATGATAGTAATCGCGATTTTCTGGCTTACTTAAATATTTACTGAGGTTTAGCAAGTTAGCTATTTTTCCGGCAGTCATTTTTATAGGCTCCATATAAAGAGGGTTAAGGTCTCTGCCACAAGCTCTGAAGGTAACCTTTCTGCGAATTTCCCTGCATGTAGAAGGTCCTGAAAATGTTTCTTTTACTTTTATATGCTGGTATGTTTCATTGTTTATGATAATACGTGCTTGACGCAATCTGAGTGCAGTGCGGAACCTTAAGGAAGTAAAGAGTCATTGCATCTTTCATATTAAAAAAGAGATCTTGTGTGGCGGAAAATATAAGAAATATTGACTTAGGCTAGTAAGGCACCTATTCGTAGGTGTTGAATCAGGCGTCTAGGTTCCTCCGCTAATGCTCCTACCAGATATTGCAGATTTAGTGTAGGGGTAGGGCCGCGCTGATTATCTACTGCGCTATCAAATTGGTCTAAAAAGCTAACCCACGAACTCGGTTTGCATTCAAAGTGTGCACTGTTACTTCACTTTTAAACGAAGGGCACTCCTTAGGGTAGGTCAGTTTGCCACACACAAAAATTCACTTGTCGACCGAGTGGTCAGTACCGCGGTGGATGGGCAACTGGCAGATAGGGGGAACACACGTGGTCCGCATTCGCGGCGAGAAAAGAGATAGGACGATTAGAAAAGGGAGAAACAAAATTATAGTTTTTACATTTGGTGTGTCACATGTTTGGTGCTCCCTCACCGATGGCAGGTGGAGTCAAATCTTTAGCTTTACCAAATAGGGTAGACTGGGTACGGTTGAAACATTTTAGCATTTATAGTGCATAGCATCGGAATTTGTTAAGCGAGCGATCACGGAAATATATTAAATAAAATACCTACTATTTGTCTACTAACTGGCAATATTATTTGAGATCACCGTATAGTATTTTCTGTGTAAAATCATATTTAAAAAAAAAAACAGTAACTTGTTCCAACCTTCCCCATGCCAGGGTCGGATGAAACAGTGCCTGGGGTCAATTGAAACACATACAAATAATATGAAATGTAACCAATTATTATGTTTTATTAATCATCAAATAACATTTCATTGTCTTTCTGGTGTGGCTTCGCATCCATCCATCACAGGTCGAATTCACAGCTTTCTTTAGTGGACCGAATACAGATCGATTAAGAGGTTGTAGTTTGTGTGAACAGTGGGGAGGGAAAGATTGCATTACAATACCATATGCCTTGCAAAAGTCTAGTGCGTTAATGTGTATATGTGACGCGTGGTTATCAAGCACAAGTAAAATTCTATGCGAAGGAGAAGCATTCGTATGTTTTTTGAAGTGATCCAGGAACTGCATAAATGATTCATCCTGCATCCTGCCCGAAGGATTTGCACTTCCAGCAGATCCTATTGGTCCATCTCTGACAAAGTGGTCTTGGTATCGCACTCGCGGAAAGACGAAGAACGGAGGAATAGCATTCCCGATGGCATTGACCGTAACGGCTACTGTAACTAAAGTACCTCTCTCCGCCGAAGTTACTGAACCTACTTGACGAGCACCACGTCTAGCTATAATTCTATCGGGTTTTTGCACAGTAGTTATGCCGGTCTCATCAACATTATAAATATTTTGCGGTTCAAATTTATACCGGTCCATAACATCAGCCCAATTGTCGTAGAATGCATCTACGTTGTGCCTATTAAAGCTAGTCGCTCTAGAAAGACTTGTGGCCTGTGCTGCACGTACTGACAATTCAGGATTTCTTTTCATGAACATGCGAAACCATTCTTCGCCAGCTATCCCAAGTCAGAGGTCGCGATAAGTTGTACTTGGACGTTAATTCGTATGCCAGTTTCATAACATCCTTTTTAGTTAGGCAAAAATATATATCTGCACATCTAATTAAATATTTAGATAGCTCACGCTCTTGTTCCTGCGTAAACACCCGATTGTGGGCCTTATATCCCATTTCATGATTTTCATCATTACCAGCCGCATCTCGTTTAGGTACGTACATAGGGTAAGGTGGTATAGGAGTACGCACTTAAGCTTCAAAGCGATGAAAAAGAAAATCAAATACATTGTACAAATCAGTTTTTGTTTTAATTGAAAGAAAATGTTATTGTCTAATTAAATTATGAGTGAGAATTAAAAATCTTAATAATATTTTGAATAACAAACTAAAAACTACTTAAAGGGATTAGCGAACTCTTACACATACGGTCGTTTAAGAATACGCACGGGTGTTGATAAGAGTACGCAAACATCAGTCGATACATAAATCACAAATAAAGTTGCCCACATTTATGTAAGCGGTGCATTTCTCATGCCACCAAGCTTTACACGTACAATACTCGATCTAGTCCTCACAAATAGGTTCTTCGTATACTTCTTCACATCCTCCACACTTCCAAATCTTCTTCTTTGGTCTACTTTTTGTCGTCGTCTTTGGTTTATAGAATAGAATAGAATAGTTTTCTATTTGAAAATTACACATACACGGACAGAAGTAACATAGAAAAGGACAATAGAAATAGGGTAGAAATACAGATTAAAAGAAGTAAGTAGACAGGTAGAAGTAACATGAAACGAAGAACAGTAAGTAGAACTGTGTGCCCTATTTGGAGCCCGTCAGTCCCGTGTACGTGCAACCGCCAAATGGTTTAGTATTTGTGGTCGTCTTTGGTTTACTAAATGTTATAAAATTATTAATAAAGAAATGGAAAAAATTCCTCACTCGGGTGGGAATCGAACCCACGACCTCTGCATTCCGTGCCAGCGCCCTTACCACTGAGCCACCGGGTCAATTACTCGGGTGACGAATTTTACCATCTCTTTTTGAAATTACATTATTACTAAATGTTGCCATCTGTTGGCAGCTACGTCTTTTTCAAACTCTTGTTTATAAGGAGAACTGCTGATTATATCAGATTTCTTCTTCTTCCTTGTAGATCTTTGAACATTTTCAGATCGAGGTAACGGCGCTACTTCAAAAATCGATGTATGTGAATGATTTTCCGTATGAGTCACTGGGGTGGCCCTTGATGTTGATGGAATCTCGACAGATGAATCTGGGATCTCTATAGCTTCATTCGGAGTTTTAGATGATACTGGATAATGATCAACAGATGCGGTAGTCTTGGGCAACGTCAGTGAGTCATCAGTAATTTCTAGTGGTTTATCATCTTTTCTTGCCATGTTATCTAAATTTGGTACCGGTGCAGTATTAGGAATGACAGGTTCTGGTCGATCGGTAACCTCATTGCTCAAAAAATCTTCTTCCTTGAATACATCAGGGTTGTAGGGATATATCCCTGTAATTTTGAAACCCTCCACAGCGTTGGCTGGAGTAGCGGCTTTTAAATAGGCAGGTGCAAATATGGAAGCTATTTGATAAGGTGTTATAGCGCGTCCTGGGTGATTTTTCAGCCATTTCTCACATTCTGTTGAGTAAAATTTTTTTGCGCTGTTGAAAAAGCAGCGATCCAGAGGCTGAGTTCTGTGGCTGCTATGAGGAGGTAATGTTAATGCATGCATGTTATTTTCACGGAAGAAATTGACAGCTTTCAAGGAGCAATGAGACGTGTGATTGTCTAGAATGAGGAGAATAGGGTTTTCCGGAGAAGGTTTAGTATGGTCTCTAAAATGAGAGAGCCAGTCTGAAAAGAGGTCACAGTTTATGAAACTGGAATCTGAGACCATTCCTATTGAAGACGGTGGACTACCATCTAAGAGTTCAGCTTTCATTCTCTTCCTTGCGAATATGAAAGCCGGAGGAAGAAAATATCCACTAGCGCTCATCGCACACACAACAGTGACATTTGTCCCCCTTTCAGCGCTTGAAATTTTGTTTACACATCGTTTTCCCTTGGTGGATATCACTTTCGGTGGTTTATTGGGAACTGTGGATATTCCAGTTTCATCCATATTAAATATAGAATGCGGCGGAAATTTATAAGTATCCATAAGATCCGACAGATTTTTGAAGAATCGATCACACTGAGGCTTGTTAAAGCCTATGGCACGGGCAATGCTAGTCGACGTAGGTTGCCTCAAGGATAGATCTGGATGTCTCTTGCGGAAGCCTCGTAACCACTCTTTACCGGCCATTTTTTTCTCTGTATTGAAACGATGCGGTATGTTGTTTTGTTCGGCATATTGAAATGCCAATTCTCTAAGTCCTTTCGCAGTTAGTCCATAATACATGCCATCTATTTTTTTTTTATGTATTTGCACAACTCTTGCTCCATTTCTGGTGTAAAAGTAGTATCGTATCTCCCCAGAGATGTAGCTGGTGTGGATCTCTTTAGCCTCTTACGAAGAGTGGCTTCATTTATTTCCAATGAACGTGCAACTGACCTTATAGATTCACCGTCATTAACTCGCTGCCTTGCATTTTCAAGGTCCGAAAGTGACCATAGACTTCGCTCAGTAGTCCGTTTCCTTCGGGACATATTGAAAGAAAATAAAAAACATAATTTTTAACAACAGTCGTACAAGAGTACGCGCGTACTGCTATACACCTAAGCGTTTCGAATTCTTATCCTACGTGCACATTTAGCTTAGCTTCAACTAGCAAACCGCTTCGTCACTAGCTTCACTGCGTACTCTTATCGCCCGCGTACTCCTATACCACCTTACCCTATCTGAACAGAGAACTGTGGCTTTTTGTGCCGCTGTTCTTAATGAAGATCCCGCTTTTACATCTTCATAGGCTTGTTTGTACGTTGATAAGTCGGCCTGACATTTTGTAGTTTTTCTTTGGCGTACCCTTGGCATCTAAGTAACAACAAAATTAAATTAAATAAACTGTTTCAATTGTACCCACAAATAATGTTTCAACTGTCCCCAACCCCCCTTGTTATAAAAATGTTCACAGTAAGAAATATAATAAATTTAAATAAAAGCTAATCATACCTAATGCTATATTCTATAAACTTAAATTAAAACGAAACAAAACTCTCAATACTCTAACTTTAAACAAGATCTTAATAACTGCAAAAAGTTAAGCACAAAAATACTTACTTTTCCGTCAAAAAACACATAGGGGCCTCCCACAGACAAGCACGGCGTGCGAAGAGCGACGCGATACTAAATTTCGTGTTTCAACTTGTCGTCCGCTTCGTACTCCCCTTGTACCCCTCACCTCTCACGCAATGTTCGCGAAATATTTGCTTTTGTTTCAACGGTCCACCGTTTCAACCGTACCCTTCATTTTTTTAAACTTTCAGTGCCTTGTTTAATATTGTTGAATATTTGGCCTTCAAAATCTCCAACTGTTCCAAAATAGATAGACGAATGCCCTTTTCACACGTATACAGACTAACAAAACTGTGGTCATCTGGAATTTTATGATTTGAAACTAACAAGTGTTTGGCAAAATGTGATTTTTCAGGGAAATTGTTCCTGTAAGCTGCCAGATGTTCTTGGTATCTAATCTTGAAGTTACGACCCGTTTGACCTATATAAACAGAATTACAGTCAGGACAGTGCAAGCTATAAACTCCTGATTTTTTATCAATTGGTAATATTTGTTTTGTGTTAATTAATCTATTTAAAGAATTAAAAGTCTTAAAAGCCACCAAGATGTTTTGTTTTTTCAATGATTTTGCAATCATCTCTGAGATATAGCCAAAATATGGTAAACTACCAGTATAAATATTTGTAATCTCCTCTATTTTTGGGTACAACATTTGTTTAACTAAAATGTTTTTCTTTTTATCAATTAGGTTATAAATTAGTTGTGAACTATATCCATTTGATCTGGCTATTTGTATAATAGTATTTATTTCTTTAACATAATTAAAGTTATTAAGCGGTAACGTTACTAACCTGTGTATCATTGATTTGTATGCCGCAAGCTTATGTTGCCATGGATGGAAAGAATCAATTGGAATAGTTACATCTGTATGTGTTGGTTTCCGGTAAACTGAAAAATCATGATAATCTCCCAATCTAGTAATAGTTACATCTAAAAAATTTATACTATTGTTTATTTCTTGTTCTATTTTAAATTTAATCTTAGGATGTTTTGTGTTAAGGACGTTAACAAAAAGATGAAACTGCCTAACTGTGCCTGTCCAACATAAGATAATATCATCAACATATCTAAAATAATATTTTATATGATTATTACTATTAACAATATATTCATTTTCAAACCAATCCATAAATATATCGGCTAAAAGAGGTGAAAGCGGAGAACCCATAGTAAGACCATCCTTTTGTATGTAATATGTATTATTATAGCAGAAATAATTCTGGCTCATACAAAGTCTAGTTAAGGTAATCTAGGTAAGGTAATAAGGTAATAATATAATAATAATAAGGTGATCCGAGGGTCAGTGGAGGGTGTAGGGCCCGGTGGTGGGCGCACCCATAGTAAATATTTCTTTATTGCTATTTACTAATATTATATTATTCGTGATTCCTTGGTTCTTCTCGTCTTAAATAGACCCCTTTTGTCTCATTTAGGAGGAGATTGATGGCCTGTCTATTATTTCGAATAATAATGACGAAATGCTTGGCCTTCCACCAATGCATAGGGCAGTATATCCACAATTATAAGATACACTGTTGCTTTATCTACCGTAAAGTGGTCCTACTTTGCTCCAATATTTGCTCCAAATTTGTTCAAAGTACGGTACTTAAACTATTCATAACCAAAAATCTTATAATTTTTTTATAACAAGAACAGTATCTCTACTGACACATTTTACATACAAGACTTCGATATAAAACATAACATTATATATATAAAACATTTAATAAGGAGCAATGTTACCCTTACCTGGGACATCTTTGCTCCAGAATATTGTTTACAAGAGAAAAGTACAGGACGGTTTTGGAGCACAATTACGCTGTCTTTACTCAAACTATGCTCCAATAATAATTCTCTAAACCCATTTTGACTATCGATGACGATGTAAAAGGATGAAAAACATAATAAAAGTAATTTACTAGGTAATCATATTTATTTAATTCGACATTTTCAATCAAAAACACTTTTTTGTTGTTTTTCTTACATTCTAATTCTTATTATGTACTTATTCACCAAAGCATCATCCTTAGAGGTAAATCTTAAACAAAAACTTAAGCAAAAAGTTTTAGAAACTATAGTTATATTTGGTCTAGGTACTTTGGACGGAAATCAGTCATTTCTTATAATATCAAAGTAAAGGTTTATAAAATCAAAATAATAAACTTTTGAAACAAAAAACTTAAAATCTAGGTGTACCTACCACCTACAATGTCCTAATTTAAATTTTAAAAGTCCCAGATATAATTAAGTTCAGGGACAGAATATATTTCGCGATGATGACTCACTTTTTTTGGCGGATTAATGCTCCCTAATATTTCTTTCCAGTGATATTGGATTTCATCCACTGGTGTAGGCCACCTCCAGGATTTTAAGGACTTCTTCATAGAAGATACATATGGTCCCTTATTAGTTATTTTTGTAATTACGCCCGGGAACATTTCGCCCTCATATGTGAATACCACATATTCCCCAACTGCCTTGACGATTGGCTTGAAATTGCTAATTTGATCACAATTTTCATCCACGGATTTGGTGTCATTTTCAATGTTTTCTAAATCTCCAAGAGAACCAAGTTCTGAAGCGTTATGAGTGGACATGTGGTCACTGTCTGCGTAAGTGCTTTCGCTACTGGCTCTACTGCGATGACGGCGTGGGTTATTTGATGTTGAAGGCTGTGCAGATGGTTCATTTTCTGTTTGGTTTAAAAGTGTGCCTAATTCTCCCGTTACACTTTCCCGGGAGTGATGTTTAGTTTCGTACGACGTCGTTTTGTAGTTCCAGATTTCGTCCACTCTAGCCTCTTAGCTTCGAGACTCTCTAGAAAAGAATCTTCTAAAGCAGGCTTGTCGACAGTTCGAGGCAACCTTTCTAACAGTGGATTGGCGTCAAGGGGATAAATCCCACATTTTCGGAAACCTGAACTTAGATTTGCCTTTTGCGTCGGTTCCAATAAATCAAGCAGTCTGTTTAACAGAACTGGGAAGTTGCTTTTTTGTATCACTGTTTCGCGACTGCCTTGTACACTTGCTTTCCACTCAGTAAGAATTTTTCTCCATGCCACCTTCATTGGATGGAAAAAGGCAACGTCTAACGGCTGTGTCAAATGCGTGCTGTTAGGCGGCAAGCATACAAATCTAATATTATTTTCATCACAAGCTTTTAGAACATCTACAGAAATATGAGATGACAAGTTATCTCCAATTATGACTTTTGGGCCATCTTGTTTCTTCAGCCTGGGTAGGATATGAGTAAAAAACCAATCATTAAATATATTCATATCAAACCAACCTGACGGACTGTTATTATATTTGGCATGCTTTGGGCCATGCTCTGTCCATGTGCTCCACAGTTGCTTGGACTTATATACGGTATATGGGGGTAGGAATTCGCCGGCAGCATTGCCGCAAAACATGATGGAAGTTGAACTTTTGGAGGTGTTCCTTATAAGCTCCGGGTATTTTGCACCTCGCTTCGTCAAGATTTTTTTTTGGCCGGGATCATCAGAGAGGTTAGTTTCATCGAAATTCCATATATTTTCAGGTGGGACATCTCTTACTACCTCTTCCAAGTTTTGGATGTAAGAGTTAATCTCATCACGCCCAACTGCTGCTCTATTGCGCTTTATATTTGCTGCAAATCTCTGTGATAAAACTCTGTTCCTTTTTAAAAAGCAGGATACCCACTCATTACCAGGACAATTATCTTTAAATTTTGTCACTTTGCGGCCAATTTTGTCCAAATATGTTCGGATGACAATTCTAAGATCAAATGTTGTTAATGGAAATCCATATTCGCTTAGCCGTATTATACAATCAACGAATATTTGCTCTTCTTCAAGTGTAAATGTTGTAGGAGCTCCTGGTGGTCGTGACGGTATTCATTTTCGCTGAAGTCTTAATTGGTTAATTATAGTCCTTCTGGGGATTTCATATAATTCACTCGCTTTTCTCTGTGTTAATTCCCTATTTTCTATGGCCGCCAAACATGCTAATAAAGTATCTTGGGTGTAATTTTTATAATTTCTAGCGCCTATGCGTTTCTTGTAATTTCTTGGCATTTTAATCTGAAATCATAGTCCCGAGATTATAATTCTATGTCTGAAATAAAACATAAAATTTTCATGAAATCACAATTATTTATTACAATTTTTATACATATTTGAGGGGTATAGAATCAAAGGCAGCTATATCCACCTAGGAATTTTTTTCATAAAGCAGAAAAAACGTCTTATTTTATTTTTACTGTAGCAACACGTGTAAAAAAAGCCTTAAAAAAGTAATTGGAATGTTGGTACTACTGAACAACACACACCCATCAACCAATCCAAATTAAAACTTTTACGCGGATATTTTAAAATCACTTAGCTGTATTTGATACCAACAAAAGGATTTAGCTGTCTTTGATTCTGATTGTAATGGATATAGCTGTTTTTGATACCAATTCTTTAGTGATGACGTCACAGGAATAGTGATGTGCATTTAAACTTATCTAAGGATTTTCTATCCAAAATGAAATGAAAATGCATTCGTCATTATCACGTAGATTGCTTAAAAATTGATACCGAATTTTAATAATCCTACTAATATTATAAAGGCAAAAGTTTGTGAGTGTGTGTATGTTTGTTACTCTTGATGATGGATGGATGTTTGTTACTCTTTCACGCAAAAACTACTGAACAGATTACGATGAAATTTGGTATGTAGGTAGCTGAAGACCCAGAATGATACATAGGGTAGGTAAAGTATGTGTAGGGCAGGTATAGGGTAGGTGTAGGGTAGGTGTTGGATTGATTACTGGGCAGGACGACGTCTGCCGGGTCAGCTAGTTGAGTAAATAAAAGAACTTTATAAAAACATTTTTATTATGAAATAAATTTTATATTCTTATATTATCTCCTTCTTCTTGAACTTCACATAGATTTTCTACAGTATCGTTCTCTTCAACTCCCCTTTCTTCTAATAGCCGCAGCTCATCTTCGTCTAAATTATTCAATACGGCGTGAAAATATCTTATATGTGCCAGATTTTTCCAAGAGTCACCGTAGTGTTTTTGAAGCAAGTTTCTGACATCTCGCAACTTTAATGGATTCACTTGTATGCCGCTAGGAATTATTGTTGGCCGTATATCCTCAGCTTTTTTGCCTGGTTTACACAAACTTTTGGGGTTTCCCGTGTCAGAATTGTAATATAATTCACCACGTACCAACACACTTCCTTGTTTCTTGGATCTTCGAAGAATAAATCTTTTGCACTGAGAAATCTTGAAGTGGATTTGAGCCGGTCTTTTAACAATACTATTTATTGAACTTTTCCAGTCAAGCACGGGTATATCTCGTAGTCGCGTGACTGTAGAGTGTTCACTGATTACAGCTATGTACTCTTCTGGCGATGTGATTACCTCAAGTTTTCGGATTTGTTTTTCAATATTCCCGAAAACTCTATCAGGAGGCATGAAAGAATGGCCTGTGATGGGAAACACTAGTTCCATTTTTTTTACATGACGGTTTTCTAAAAGCCATCGCATGCACATGGAAATCATTATATAATTTTTATTTTGGCCAGCACATCCGTCTGCCACTAAACGGATGTGGGTTACACCAGTTAGGCCAGTTTTGTTGAGCCTATCATAAACAGCGGAAGCAATTTGGTTTGAACCTTTAGCATATTCATTTTCTGTCCAGATGTATGCATATGTAGTGTTTTTATTTAAAGGATCTTTCGACGATCCTTGGACTATTGTAAAATTATACAAATACAGCTGCCTGCTGTAATGACAGCTCTGGTCGGGCACTTTCGGAAGTACTAAATTCTTTTGGCAATCGAATGAGAATGTAATCATTTGCCCTTCTTTTTCCCTTAGTAGTTTAAAAAATGCTTGTGCTCTTAATTTGTGTATCCTTTTCTTTATCATCAGTAGGTTTTTCTTCGATGTATCATTTTCGTTTTTCAATTTTTCTTGAAGTTCAAGGCAAATTGAGCACACATCCGTCCTTGGACTCCCAAAACCAAGATTAAAATCCTGATTAAAGATAGATCTAAAGTAAGATAATTTGACTGGGCTGTTTGGATGTACTTGTTTAAAAAGTTTATATAATTTTTTAATATTGAGCTCACTAGGTAGGTATTTACGTTGCTGCGATGATCCCCTGCAATAATGTGCTTCAACGCAATTCAAAGACTTTAAAAAACTATGAACTGATTGTCTTTGTGCTGCAAACTTTTGTTTCTTACGGTCACCGCCTCTTTTCTCTGTAGGAACCCGACCGGATTCAAAGAAGTTTTGCATGACGAACTGAACACGATACTTCGTTATCCCAAGTGTATTTAGAAATACTTTCTGGCAAACTGGAATGGCTTTCTTAAGTGAAAATGCGTACATTGCATATTTTATCGAAAAAGCTCTGCTTTTTCTTACGTTTTTTACTGGCCGCTTTCTGGCTGTTTTCTTTACCGAACAGCACTTCAATATTAACGCATCTTGATGTTGTTTGTTGGGTTTTGAGTAAAACGATCTGTGAAAATGCACTAGATCTAGTATTTTCAATTGTTTACACGCAAATGATTTGGTGTTATGATTGCAGGTTATGTTTTCAGGCAGAGATGGCGACGAGTACCTGTGAAACAAATCAAACGTAACCATTACTGTTTTAGCCTATTCAATTTTCATTAAGATGAAAAACTTGCAAAACAAATAGTGACGCCTATATTACGGTGTGGGCAGAGCGTCACCGATCTCATAATAGATAGTTTATGCGACGTCTGACAAAGTTTTGAAGGTCATTTTATTTATTGGTCAGTATATTCGTTCAGAACGTGTCGCGGCGACCTTTGTGTCGGCGCCGGCACGCGCCTAGGCGGCAGGTACAAAGAGCGATCGCTTCAGGCTGAACGTACTATAGGTTGTCAGCTTATCGCCTAAATTGCAATAAACTAGAACCCCCGGGACCCTTAATGTAATGGACCCATCCATTGATAGAAATCGAACTGAACAACATTAAACTTATAGGTAATGTTAAACCTAGAATCTAGACCTCTTCCATCTATTCTTTAAAAATTTGTATCTTTTGTTAAAAATTCTATCGAACTCCATCGGATTATAAGTACATCACTAGACTAGGCTTACCTGTCAATTTTCGCTTTGTTCGCCTTCCATTTCTCCGGCTGTCTTTTGCGCTTTCTTCCTTTCCCTGGCAATGCTTCTACTACAGGCACTTCCATTACACGTTTAACTAGTCGTATAACACGTTTTTAGTAAGAAAACTATGCAAAATCCTATTTAATTTCGATAAAAATCACACCCACGCAAACACGGTTTAGTGTGAAATCCGCCATCTTGTTATTACGAAAATGGATTCCTGTGATTGGCCGAGCGCAATTCTAGCTGTGTTCGTTTCCAAACCCTGTGGATTTAGCTGACTTTGATTCTAAACCGATTCTTTAATCGGGAATTTGGCTGGGATTTAGCTGTTTTAGGTGCCAAACAATTTGTAAACTTATGTGGAATAGTATGAAGAATAAGATGGCATTCACAGTTAAAAAATGACTTGTTGTGGATATAGCTGCCTTTGATTCTATACCCCTCATTTATTTAGCTACCTACTTTTGGGGTGACTTTGCTCCAGGTGCATAGTTACCCCATCATGCGGTGCAAAGTAGGAACATATAACAAAAACAAGGTTAGATCAAGACCAACGATGTAAACCACTGAAATAAATACCTACATTTTCGTTTACCTGATTATACTCAAAACACCTATAAACTGTACGTACCTTAATAAGCTATTCGGTCTTTGTGATGCAAACGGCTTTTGTCAAAACAAAAAAAAACAAAATTTTTATCGTTGTACAAACGTTACGCCTGACAGAAGAAAAAGATGGCGAATCGAGAACTTGTCAAAGCAGTGTTGCCAATTACTCCTCAAATTTTTCGGATGCGTTCACATTTTTATGAAGCATGTCATAGAATTCGATAATATTGGTGGCAAAACTTTTTTAAAAGTTGGAGCATAGTTACCCAGGGGGGAGCAAAGTAGGACCAGTTTACGGTACCTTTTTGAAATGTCACGATCATCAGGCCATTGTAAAAGACTTGGATTCGTCATCTGCACAAGATTTGGTTGATCTGAATCTGAACTAAATAAATAATTCTGTGATTTTTGTATCGGTCCGCCTTACTTAAGTTTCTTTTTTCAATGTAACAAGTTCTGTCTTTTTAACACTTGTCTGTACTCAGTTCCTCGTCATGATTTTTGGTAAATGTACCTAGTTTTATTCCGTGCAATGTTTGTTCCAAGCAGGAATTTGGTGAATACATTTCTATGGCTCCAAGGCTCCTGGCTGACGGCGTCAAATTTATTTCACAATATCTGATATTGAACAAGACGACCCAAAATAAATAAAACACGTCCAAAATAAATAAAACACGTCCAAAATTTACAACAATATAATATATTAATTATTTGGCACAATAGGTACAAATATTTCAAATGGAATCCGTCTACGCCAGCACCCCCATACCCACGTATTTAGCAAAAGCAATGTTATAACAAAATTTATAGAATATTCGCTGCGCTGATTGCTTATAAAATTAGTATGACGCGTGAACGTATAAAGAACATGTGTTTTATACGTTCATGATATCACATAACACGGTTAAAAACCTATTCTATGTTTTGTTTTTGATATTAATAGATATTACATTACTATTAATGATATTTGGATGGAGAAATATCGTTAATGGCGCATTTAGCTTGTGTGTGCCCGAAAGTCGTTATTGTGAATTATATCAATAAAACCAGTCTTCATATAAAACAAAAGTTGTTTTAATAGTAGGTACATAGTTGCTTAGTAGCGAAGTAGAAATAATGTGAAGAAATATTCTCTCGTCATTCTTTGGGGATAAAATGAAATTTTAACAAAAAACCATTTGTCTTTCCACTGGTTTTTGTTATACCGACTCAGAATTCTGACTGAAGTAAGATATCAATATTTGCCTTACAAAGACCTGTATACATTTTATATACATTTTATCGAGGGGTGAAAGGCTATTTGGGATAAGCGCCATAAATATGAATGGCGCTATGTACGCACGTATAGTATTAAAAAAATATTTGTTCATTTATATGTTACAGCTAACTTAATTACAGCATTAAAATATTTTGTAATATGTTTGTAATATCGTGTCGCCTCGACGTTCGTGGTAACATTTATAGCATTAGACTTATTACGTCATTTAACTATCGCGCTCATAGAGGAATAAGATGTCATAGAGTGCTAATAAGGTCGATTCCGGCAGTCACATACTTAAACCTAAACTTAGCGTAAAAATGTCTAAATTTTAGATGAATTTAAATTGAGTAAATTTAAATTCATTATACGCGTAAATTCATGTATTTTGATCAAATTGGACAAAAACCACGCCTAAGATATTCTACTTTAAAAAAGGAACATCATGACATCATTTAAATCATGATAAAACCTATTATTTTTGTTTAAAATAATAAAATTGTTGTTTGAATTTTTATCTTAGTCGCTGAAGCTATTCTGACCGCACTCTTTATCCTAAACCTAAAAAGCCAACACTTGTAAATTGAGTAATCTGTGTTGCCAGTATATGCCGTCAAAAAAAAAGAAAAGAGTGAACGAAAGGGCATAAAATGAATGATAAAAGAAAAGAAAAACATTTTTTTTTCATCCCGAAAGAAGGTAAAGAAATCTATGGACCACGCGTGTCCATGTCCATGTCTTTAGTTATAAACTTTGTAGAAAACATTGGAAACGGGTCTAATGTTTCTAAAACATCAAAATAAAACCGGCACAGAAGGAGTTCTTGTAGGAGTGGATAATCGCTGGATAATTTCGTCGTCTTATTTACCATTCTGGTGCTTCTCTAACAACGGTTATTATGATAACCTTACGTTTTAACAACATATCAAGTTCGCTGAAGCGCTGACGACTCCAAAAAGACACCTTTATTTGACCATCAGATTAGCTTTTTACGCATAAACCTAAAGTGAATTGAAAAAAAAAACTAAACTACTAACTGCCTTGATGCACCACCATGATTACTGTACATTACAGTACGTGAGTAAGGTAGTACATTAGTGTACCTACATTACTGTGCATTAACAGTACATTAGTAATGAAGTACATTAGAGTAATGCAATCTAAGGGTCAAGGACTGGAATTGTGAGGCACCGAAAGTCTCAAGGTGCATCGAGGGAGTTAGTATGACATTAGCACTCTATGACATCTTAATTCCTCTATGATAGCGGTTAGACTAAAGGTATCCTATGTTGTTGGTTATGACAGTAAAAATCTATCTATCTATTGCAGGAATTTTTTTGATAGCGAACCTTTCGATTCGATCAAGGAATTACAGAGATAACGTCTATAAAATAAAGCTTCGTTCTTTGTAAAATTATTAAGGACCGAATTTTCCAAACGTCAGATAGCCTAATCTATACTATCTATACTAATATTATAAAGAGGTAAACTTTGATTGTTGGTTTGTTTGTTTATTTGAGGCGAACAGGCTCCGAAACTACTGGACCGAATTCAAAAATTCTTTCACCGTTAGAATCCATAATGGACCTGGACATACGAGTAAGCAATAAGAATTTTCCGATATTCCCACGAAAAGGCGACCAACGGGAATTATATATTTTTTACGATATACATGAAATCGGGCATATATGTTCATTGGGGACAGCGAGGGAGGACTAAAAACGGATTTCCGAAATTTCCACGGGAAGGGAACAAACGGGAATTCATAATTTTTGCGGAAACCGCTATACATATGAAGCTGAAATTGGGCATATATGTTCATTAGGGACTGCGAGAAATCACTAAGAACGGATTTCCTGAAATTCCAACGGAAAGGGGACAAACGGGAATTCATAATTTTTGCGGAAACCGCTATACATATGAAGCTGAAATTGGGCATATATGTTCATTAGGGACTACGAGGAAGCACTAAGGATGGATTTCCCAAAATTCCCACGGGAAGGAGACCAACGGGAATTCAAAATTTTCACGAAAACCGCTATACACATGAAGCTGAAATCAGACTTGTATGTTTATTAGGGACCCTGAGGAAGCAATAGGAACGGATTTCCAGAAATTCCCATGGGAAGGGGACAAACGGGAGTTATTTTTTTTACGACAACCACGATACATATGAATTTGAAATCGGACCTGTACGTTCATTAGGGACTGCGAGGGAGCATTAAGAATGGATTTTCCTAAATTCCCACGGGAAGGGGATTTACGGGAATATCAAATTTTTACGATAACCGCTATTTTTACGAAGCTGAATTTAGATTAGGGACTACGAGGAAGCTCTAAGAACGGATTTCCCGAAATTCCCACGGGAAGGGGACCAACGGGAGCTCCAATTTTTACGAAAACCGCTGTAGTAGCTATGTACTGATATATACCGAAGCGAAGCGAGGGCGGGCCACTAGTAGAGGAATAAAGTTGATGCGATCTCTTTCATCTTCTTATAGGCTATCTGACGTTTGGAAAAATCGGCCCTAAATTAAATAAACACCAACCGTGTTATTACAAAAGATAACATAATAAAATTATAATATACATAGTAGAGGAGACCGTGAAGATCGACCTTCGCCGATCTGAAACTTGATGACACATCTTTTTTATCAAATAAAATTTATAAACAAATATGCCCATTTGTGACTTGCCTATCGAAAAGTGTTCATAGCTATTTTATTTAACCAAATATATGTATATAAATATAAATATATATATATATTTATATATATAAATGTAGGCATATTTGTTTAAAAATTATTTTAAAAATGTCTCATTGAGTTATCAGATCGGTGAAGGTCGATCTTCCGTGTCTCTTAAGACAGGATTTAACGTTAGAGGTATGTCTGAGGAAAAACTATGAAAGATAAACCACTCTATAAAGAACCAATCCACACAATTTGAGACTTAATATTCTATGTTTATTATTTAAGATTGTATGAACATTCCTTAGTTGTGAAAGAATTTCCCATAATATCTCGACAAAATAAATTGATTTTGAGACTGGACTCCCAAATTTTGTGGATTGGTTGTTTATAATGGGCTATTTGCAAAGCAATTCATACAAATCACAATACAACATTCCATCCATTGTGATAATATTTTAAAGCTAATTATTTATAACTAAAAATAATAACATAACATTAACATAAAATCTTGATCGTTTATAATGTTACTTAAAAAATATTTATTTAATTAATATTTAGATACATACCCACATAAACAAGTTTTTCAAAAATGGGGTAGTCAGAACTACAGGATCATAAAGGAGATTATGCAGTCACGTTTAGTATAGCTGGGACAGATGTAAAAGACCAGTGTGGTCGCTAGCATATCGCCTGAGAGAACGTTCCTGAGTTCCTTAGTCCACCCTTAGGACATGCACGGAAGGAGATGCAGCTGATGTATTCTAGTGAAGCCCCATAGGGCTCTAGATTTTTATTATAATTTTTATGTACTTATTACAAATTAAATTATATTATACAGGGTGTTTTTTTGTGGCCACCTTTAACGAAGGGTACGTATTCTATACATGAAATAAAGTAAGTTTATGCCAAAAAAAAAATGCTGGGAAAAAAAATTATATTTTTGAAAAAAAAAATTAAATTCTTTGATCGTGCGAAATTTATAGTGTGTATAGTGTTTATGTTAGTTTTTTTATAGACAGATATTAATTATTTTTCGTGAAAAAATCCTGCTTCGCGCGTCTATGTGCATTTATGCAGAAAAACGCAGTCTATTTACTCAACTTTGGACCCTAATATTTTGGAAACCAGACACTTCCCAGGTATGCTTCCATGGAGAAAAATGATCGTGATGATGAGGAGATTCCGTAGTTTTCGGGAACGTTGACGACCAAAAATCATCCTGTATGTATAATATAGTAAATTATATTTAATTAAATTAATTATATGATCTGTTACATTAAATTATTGGTCTTGCCACAGTGGTTAACTGGCCACAACAAAAAAATGGCTGTCTATTTGACTTTCTGACTAATATTACTGTTATACAGCATGTACAGAAGGGCTATCTTTAATTATATTATATAAATTAGAGCCTACCCTCACAACATGTGAGACTTAAAATAAATTCTTTATTTTTTTCAGTTTGCATAAATATTCATGTGATTCATATAATATATTCTTCACACTACATAATTAATTATCTTGCCTTGAAAAATAATTTTATGTCATTTCGGTTTATTCCCAGTCGTCCCCACTGGGTACGAGTGGGAAAAAAAGTTTCGTTCGTCCCCAGTGGTAGGCAAACGTAACAAAAGAACGAGTGGGAAATAAAAAGTTCCAATCGTCACACGAACGAAACTTTTTTTCTACTCGTACCCAGTGGGGACGACTGGGAATAAACCGTGGTTTCTAGTCTCAAATTTTGTAGACAGTCTCAATAGTGGGATATGCATGGAGAAGAAATAAAAGAGGAGCAGCGGCTAAGTATATTTTCATATAGAAAAAGTGTGCCGCGGAGCGGGGGTGAAGTATTGGACGAGGGGAGCATTGAACACTATAGCCCTGCCCATTTACATAGAAACCACCTTGTAGTGACTAGTCAAACTACTTGCATAAACGTGTGGTTACAGCTACTGTGTTACACTGGCGCTGAAGCTCCGCCCCTATCATGACGTCATGGCCTCACGATTGCCACACGACTCAGTTCATAGTCCCACCTCCTCTTTTATACCTTCTCCATGGATATTTGCATAGCATTAAACTTAACATATCTCTTCTGTAACAGCTATACTAAGGATTTTTTAATGGTCGAATAGTCTATCAGAGGAATAAAGTTGATGCTGTCCTTCTCCAAAACATGATGAATATAGAGACAGTATCAGCATCCTTCCTTTCTTCAGAGAAACTATCTGACCATTGGAAAAATCGGAATATTCCAATATGTCACCCTATTTTGTCTGGGTGATGTTTGATCTGTCCCTCTATTAGTATGAAAAGTGGGACAGATCAAACTTTTTTTCGATCTGTCACCATAGTCAGGGTACCAAAAGGAATGGCAGATCGGAATCGGCCCTAAGAACAATTTTAGCCAAAAAGCGGTCATATAAATGGCACAAGATTCAGTGATAAGGGAACAACGTAACTTAGTTTGACTTTAATATGTATAAATTGTAGTTAAGTATGTTAATACAACCTTTGTAAAATTTATAAGGTATAAGTATTATATTATTATAAAATATTAAAAAGAAAAATGAAAAAATTCTTCACCCGAGAGAGATTTGAACTCACCACCACTCGCAAACCGTGCTTTCGCTCTAACCAACTGTATATTATGTTAGACGAAATGCTATGAAGCTTAAGCCACTTTACTCTATCCACAAACTTTGAGACTTAAAATCTCATGTCAAATTTTCAAGACAGAGTGAATGAATGAATGATTGTGGACATTCCGGAGTTGTTTAGGAATTCTCCATTTTGCATTATTTGAAGAGTAAACATATTCTTATTATGTATTGTACACAAACATTATATACAGAAAAACAGTTTTACAATGATAGTGTATTATAAAATTATTAATAAAGAAAATGGAAAAAATTCTTCACCCGAGTGAGAATCGAACCCACGACCACTGCAAACCGTGCCAGCAGTTATAACCACTAAGCCACCGGGTCAATTACTCGGATGACGAATGATAATGTACTAAGGCGTGCATATCTCTCGGCAAACCAATTGGCAAACTTGTGATTTTGAGTCACAAACTATGTATGTGGACAAAATCGCTTTCTTGAAGTACGATATTTTTAATAGCATTTCGCTTTACATACCCCATCTGTTACTGTACTTATTAACATAATAATTTTTAATTTAAAGTGCCATCTAACGGCAGCCCGCGACAACAACTACCTATTGTCAGTCTTGTTAGCGGTCAGTGATACAACCGTATCTTGATAGATGGCGTTGCTTCGCTTCTGATCAGATGACAGCATTTTCTCTCCCTCGGGCGTCACTTCCTCAGTCTTTTTCTCATCTATTTATATGAGAAAAAAAAACGTTATTTTCAGTTATAGTAGTCGCATTGTCACGCCGCAAGCGGAATCATAGAACATCCTATTGCCCCGCGTGCCGCGAGTTATTGCGATTTATTTTTTAGCATAGCAAGGGCAGATGTGATTGACTTATCATATACTTTAGTCTCGCCGAAGAGCGAGCCACGTGCCGGCGCCCTACTGACTGACGCATTCGATCGCAGGCTCTCACAGCGAACACACGTCCGCTCGCCTTTGGCCATCCGCCATTTTTCTTGTGTTTCATAGTGTAGGTTGTGTATTAAATTCATTGTAAATATAATTCATTCGACCATCAAGCTGTACATTATTCCTAACACGCCTACAAAGTAAATACTCACTTTCGCTGCCAACTAGTGCGTATAGCAAAGCGTGCAGTATCGAAGCGGCGATCGCTACAATACCGAGAATACGGAACGTTTGTCGACCTCCCAATGTAGAGTACAACACGCCACCGAGTAACGATCCTAGGGCGAAACCTGAAACAAACATAATATATGTACACCGTTTGTTTAGTTCCTAAACATTGTAAAGAACAGCGCCATCTATCTCGCTGATCATTAACCACGATCATTGATTACCTCATCAATATTCAGATCAAGTTCAAGCAGAAGTAGTTAGATGGCGCTGTCTCTAAAACATCTAATAGAATAAATTAATATACTAAACGTAAAAGTTTAAATGCTACAAGCTGTTTAGACTCTAGAGAGTGCCAAAAATATACATATGTACAAACCCTTCCGGGGGGTTTCGGATTAATATCATAATATCACAACGAGCGCTCGGTGTCCTCCCGCGCCCCGCACCTCGCCCCGCACGCACACACTCGAGATTATCGCGATCGCGCGGATTCAGCTTTGCTATTGCTTTTACGTAGTCAGGGGGCGGTTCTGAACTTACCTAGTCCGTCATCCATCCCGGCCACAATTCCCTGCACAGTAGCAGAATACCCCGGCGGAGCGACGTGAGCCGCATATCCCACTATAGTGGAGTAGCATAAAGCGTATGTCGGCCCTTGCATTACTAGCTATTTGAGAAAAATGGCGTAATTAATATACACGGTGTAACAGAAAGGGTATGTTAAGCGAAAAGCTATGTAAATAAATAGCCCACTATAGAGAACCTATTTCTAAAATTTGAGACTCGAAATCATATGTTTATTTTTCAAGATTGTATGAACATGCCTGAGTTAGGTGCGTTAGGTTAACATTAGGTCATCATCATCAGCCTATTGCAGTCCACTGCTGGACGTAGGCTTCCCCAAGGGCACGCCACAAGACTGCCATGGGGGCTATTTGCCCATAGTCACCACGCTGGGCAGGCTGGTTGGTGATCGCAGTTTGTATTTTGGACTATGTTGTCAACACGGGAGGCGCTGCTGCCCACCTCCCGGAAACCCTTAATCGCCTCGTACGATACCCACGGGCAGAATTCTACTCTGCCAGCACCACGCGGTAATTTTAATTTATTTATTCAGTGTTGGCTTAGGAATTTTTAAATTGATTATTATAGTTATTTTATTGGTGATGGTAATGTGGATTATTGATTTTAATTTCATTAATTTTAAATTGAATCTGTTTTAATTGTCTTGGTATGTATATTGATGCACTCGTAGAGTAAAATTATATTGATTCTGTATACAGCTATAAGACCACTGTACTTACATACAATTTAACAATAAATAAATATATTTGGTTAGGAATTCTCCATACTATCTGGAGAAATAAACATGTGATCTCGAGTCTGAAATTTCGTGTATAGGTTCATTTCAGTGGGCTATTTACATAACTTTCCGCTTAACATACCCCTTTTGGTACACCCTGTATACAACTAACCCTTACTAAGATTATACTAAAAAACCTTATCATCTTAATATTAATAAAGTTGGGGATTTTAGTGTGGGACTAGGTCAATGTGTTGGGAACTTGTGGAATATGGACAGCAGAAAAACAAAATGTGGAAATTAACGGGATATAAATATTTTCCCGGGATAAATTGCAGCCTATGTGTTATTCTCTTATGTATAAGCTACACTATTAAAATTTCATCAAAATCCATTCAGTAGTTTTTGCGCGAAAGAGCAACACCTATCCGATATCTCACCCATCCGCACCAAACGTTATGCTAACTCGTTTGTAATGCGAACGGTTAAGGAGTGGAATGCACTTCCTGCCGATGTATTTCCCGAGCACTACAACCAATAATAACCTACAATCTAGCTTTGAAGAGACCAATTCTCTTCAAAGCTAGAGTGAATAGGCACTTTCTTGGCAAACATGTACCACCCTAGGCCGCATCTTGCTTAAATGTTTGCCTAGCTAATTGTAAAAAAAAACAAACATCTTCGTAATATATAAAAAATCCGTGTCACTGTGTATGTTCCGTATAAACTCAAAAACGAGTCAACTGATATTCATGAAAATTGGCATATATATGAGGCCACCAGAATCAGAGTGGCCCAAATACAAAATACGAATATGTGGATATATGCCAAAATACTATGCTCTATTAATATTTTAATAAGAATCAAGATGCCACAACATATTTTTTTTATGTCATCTATGATTGTTTACTGAAATTACCTTTGAGCCACTCTGGCTTTGAGCTTGGGGGTTTGAAAGGGGCATTGTCGTGCTTAACTAATATTTTCACAAATTGTGGTTTGGGCCACTCTGGTTCTGGTGGCCTCATATGTAATTTGGTCCAACTTAGATGATAGGATAGTTATTATTTAAATTAATGGTCTTAATAACTAATAATTAATAAAAAACTGATCATCAACGTTGGTTGTTGTTATTAATCGTACGTTCCATAAGTCTGCAACAGATGGTGCCTTCTAAATTCTTCTGTCTTTTCTAAAGTCCACGCGGACGGAGTCGCGGGCGTCCGCTAGTCCTTATATATATACATACATCCTCACAAACTTTCGCGTTTCTAATATTTGTAGGATGACATATACCTCTAAGTTAGCTCAGTTAGGCTTACCCAGTGACGTGATTATAGGTAGACGCGGGGTTTCATAATGAAATCTTTATAAAAAATGGCACCAGTTAATCTATATATAAACGTATTAACTGCATTAGACCAGATTTTTAAACTTGAATCTTATGTAGTTAACATAAGACTCAACTTTGCTTGTATCAATTTATGACAATAGATGCCCAGTCATACATTTGAGCTGCTATTTGTCGTGCCATTTTTTGAGCGCTGTCATTGAATCTAGTTATAATTCATCTAAGGGCTTACCTCAATAAACACTAGGTACCACGGATGCTGTATTAACGAAATGAGTCCCAATCTCAGTCCGTAGCAGAACAGGGAGAATGTCATGGTGGCTCCGAAACCCCACCGCTTGATTATTTTACCTGAAATTATTTGCAAATAAATAAGCCCCCGGGAAGTTGCGTCATATCTTTGAGTCATCCTTGCTTGCCATAATGACTCAAGACCAAGGTGTTCGATCAGTGCGTTCTACCAGCCATGACTTACGGAGCCGAGACGTGGAACCTGACTGTGGGGCTGGCTCACCGATTGCATGTCACTCAGAGAGTTATGGAAAGGTCAATGCTCGGAATCTCGCTAATGGACAAAGTCCGAAACGAGGTTATCCGAAAGAAGACCAAAGTGACAGACATAGTCTCGAAATGTAGCAGACTGAAGTGCCAGTGGGCCGGCCACATCTGGCGTAGAACCGATGGACGGTGGAGTAAACGGGTTCTCGAATAGAGATCGCGCCTCGGTAAGCGTAGCGTTGGGCGCCCTCCGGACAGATGGACCGATGACTTAAAGAGGACGGCTGGTAGTGACTGGATGGTGAAAACGGGAGATCGAGCCATGTGGCGTACACTGGGGGAGGCCTACGTCCAGCAGTGGACTACAATAGGCTGATGATGAAATAAGCCCTGTGCTAATGCGGGGCTCCACTAAAATGCATCAGCTGCATCTGCAATGCATCGACTAAGGAACTCGGGGAGAATACAAGTAATATACATACATAAAATCAGCCCCCTGATTACCTAATTTGCAGTAGTAAAGGCGAAGCAGCGCGATTGCGAAAATCGTACAATATTCGCGTTGAAATGTTAATATTCATTTTACGTAATACGTATTTGACAAGCAATCAGCGAATTTTGTACAATTTTCGCTATCGCTTTGCTTTTACTAGATGGGTATAGGTAATAGGGGGCGGGTCTCTTTCCTTGCGTGGTAGGCAGAGATCACGGATCTCCACTTGCTACGATCCTGACACACCTCTTTCGCTTCATCTACTTTCATGATATTCTTCATGCAGGCTTGTCGTTTTAAGGTACTCTTGACCTGCACCGGTAGCATAGCAAAAACACGACGCGGATTTTTATAATCAACCGCGCGCGTGTTTCCCGTCACCAAATGCGAGCATGGCAATGACAGAGATTAGGAACCCGCGCGCGACGCGTCTTTTGGACAACTCGTGGAAGTGATGCTACCATTGCGAAAGTAAAATGAACTTTATTACGTTCAACACTGAATCGGTAATTGAATTGATATACAGTCACACGAAACGTCAAAATTAGCGATAAGCCCCCCGCGTGAATATAAACCCCATGCTCGCAACCGCGGGTTATATATATCGCGCGCGGCGCGACGCGTGTTTCAATGTCAGCTTAAAGTGTGAAACGTCATTTTGTCGCGAATTTTGACATATAGGCGCCACAAAAAGCGCGACATACGTGAGTCGCGGACGGCATGCTACTGGTGCTGACCTTTCTCTAGAATTTCATCAATTTGATCGGTGAGAGTCCGGCAAGGTCTTCCCCTTAGTCATAGTAGAATGAGTGGGAAGTAGGCTATCTCCGGCCCAATCCGCGACATAATTACCTGCCATAATAATTGCTGCAGGCATAATTGCCTGCCTCAGGGTTGTCACTTTTAGCTAAATATTAATTCAGTGCCTAGAATTTGGCCAGGGCCGGGAAGTTGCATTTTTTACTTGTGGTGTTATTGAGGGTTATTGAGGTCGGTTTTACCTAAACGATGATGAAACTATTCACGATTAAAGAAAGAGCGACTGGTGATACCTGTGCGGTTGCGGGGCCAGAGACAGGGTAATCTGAACAGACTCTGGAATCGATGAATTATTTAGACAGCCAAACACACAGCAATAAGTTCTCCTGCGATTATCACACATTTTTCGTTTATTTATCGGTGCCGAAAAGCCGTGTCGTGAGTGACGCACGAACCTTGTGCGGTGTTAGCCCCGACTAGCCCCGAGAAACGGGTCGAGATTTTGTTTGAGTGTGCGTGCGGCGACGCATAGATACTATGGAGCACACACACAAGCCGCGCGCGGTGCGTTTGTATGAAGATAACATACTTCTCACTCATTCTACTATGCCTTAGTTCGCCCCTACTGAGTACCTACCTAATTCTTAAGGGTCATTAAGCAGTTCAGCTGAAATGAAGATTCACTCACCAGAGTAGTAGAAGAACAGCAATTCCCCCACAAAGCTCTGACCGGCGACTACGACGCCCTCTATGAGCTTGATTTGCCCCATGTGACCCGTCTCCTCTGCTAAACCTTCGAGGAACCTGACACACATAAATAATAAGTCTACAATATAAAAATGTATTGCTAAGCGCAGATCTCGAGAACAGTTGAACAGATTTCGCTAATTCTTTTTTAGAATATTCCTTGAAGTCCGAGGATGGTTCTTACGGAGGGAAAATTAGCAACCCGCCCCGGCTTCACACGGGTGCAATGCTGGGTCACGCTGTCGAAGTAGTGGGCGGCCGCTAGTAAATAATAATAAGGATGCAGACCTCTTCCGACCGGTCGGAATGGAGGTTGTTGGGGGAGGTGTATGTCCAGCAGTGGACTTCACAAGGCTATTAATGATGATGATTGGATGATTGATAATTGGCCGCGTGGTGCCGGCAGAGTAGAGATTGTACCACCCCATGTCTGCCCGTGGGTATCGTACGAGGCGATTAAGGGTTTCCGGGAGGTGGGCAGCAGCGCCTCCCGTGCTGACAACATAGTCCAAAATACAAACTGCGGTCACCAACCCGCCTGCCCAGCGTGGTGACTATGGGCAAATACCTCCCATGGCAGACTTGTGGCGTGCCCTGGGGAGGCCTACGTCCAGCAGTGGACTGCGATAAGCTGATGATACATACGAGTATAATAAAAATGTCTGTACATGGAAGATATATAAGAAAATATATTATAGGAGACGGATTATCAACGCAATAGTACCCAAAATAATGATTTTTGGAATTTTTGTCGGTTTGTCTATGCGTTTGTGCACGCTAATCTCAGAAACGGCTGAACCGATTTCGATACAGTTTTTAGGAATATATTGCGACAGGCCCCACTTAACATATAGGCTACTTTTTATCCCGGGAGAATGTTTTTATCGCGGGCTATTTCGACATTTTGTAGTCCACGTGCACGGAGTCGCGGGCATCCACTAGTAATGAATAAGGTTATTTTCATATAGACCTGTGAGTAGGTACGTACATACAGTATGTGTTATCTAAGAAACACGTAACAATAAAATTAAAGAGCTTATGTACGTTAACAAATGGCTCTACCCCCCTAGCATGACCAGACCACGTATCGTGGATATCATATCGTACGATATCGTATCGTCTCTATACAAAATTCAACGTGGCGGCTATATCTATCGTATTTTGACAGGCTAAATGTCGATAAATCTGTTTATCAAATCGTGTTTCGCAGGTCATGCTACTTGTGCTGGTGTCTTAAGCTAGGGTACCCTGTGTTATATTCACAACACATTGACCTAGTCCCACATTAAGGTCTTGTGTCGTGGGTACTAAGCAACGGTATATAAATACATACATAGATAAGTATAGAAACATCCATGACTCGGAAACAAATTTAGATATTTATCGTATCACTGTTTGCATCTACCGGGACTCGAACCCAGGAGGGAGGTTCCGAGAGGTTCAGGTGTATGTGCTTTTAATTTTTTTTTATTGCAGGCAGGGGAATGACGTAACCTTCAAACCAAATTACTCACCAAAACATGTAGTATATGATAAAACTGTCGAAGGTCCCCGCGATGACCGCGAACAAAATGAACACAACCACCCGAGGTATCTTCATGACTTCCAACAACGCTTTACCCGAGTCGCTTGGGCTGGACAGCGACGGCAACTGAAAACGTTAACCCCATGACAATCGAAATATTACCTGTAATTGCGTACTTAACGCAATGTAAAAAAAAACAGCCATAAAATATTGCCACAAAAAATTTTCCCCTAGCTGTCGGGAAATAGTTGATTATTATTTACCGATGTAGAGAGAGGTGGGTAGGATTTTATGGATTAGCAAATTCTTGCTTCTCTTGTAAATATGTTTTAAGGGGGATCATCCCTTTCATCCTTATGATCGGATAAATAAGGTGTTTTCAAAATTAGTGATTATCTTTTGACACGAAACCAGGTAGGTAAACAGAAACAACTTTCACTATGGGACCTACTTAGAAATAGTGAAAAAAAAATCAGCTGTTCCATACATTTCAGTGCAGATATTTTTTTTTCACTATTTCTGAGTAGCTCCCATAGTGAAAGTTGTTTCTTTTTACCTACCTAGTTTCGTGTCACAAGCAAATTAGTAATTTTGAAAACACCATATGTATAAGTACAACTTATTTGTCGATTGTCATTTTTAACAGATAATACTAGGTCCCATCCATAGCCCACCCACGACTTCGTGCACTTTAACTTTAGAATATTTCTTATTTTCCATTATCGTGGGAAATTCGTGAAATTCCTTCTTAGTGGAGCTATTATTATAGGTCTACTATTATATTATGCTATTAGTATACTATTATAGGTCACGAAAAGAAGCCACGGTTTAGCGCAGTGGTTCCCAATTAGTGGTACACGTACCCCCAGGGGTACTCAAGGTTGCATCAAGGGGTACGCAGCGCGTCCCAATACAAAAAAAAACTAAACTTACCTACCAAGAAATATTTATACAACCAGATTTTTCAGAGTTGTGCAAAGAAAAACGTGCCCATTTGTCACATTAATAAAACTGGTGTTCCCTGTCATCTTGTATTGTATATTGATAGTAATACATTCTAAATACTTACATCCGATTTCATATCTTACGAGTATTTATCGTTCCTGCAATAAGGGGTACGCGAGTTTGAGTTCTTTCATAGAGTGGTACGTAGAAAAAACTAATTGGAAACCACTGGTCTAGCGAATAACACGTTTCATAATAATAGATTACTAAAAACACTTACCTTCAAATTCCTACAGCTATACAAATCGACGGCAGTGGCAACTATAGCTATGATGAAAGCCGGAGTGAAGTCTTTAGCCGCGCCAGTCGACACCAGGTCAACCAGCCATCCGCTCAGCAGTGCGGTCAGGCCATATCCGACGGTACCCCACGCTCTTTGAGACCCATACTTTGGCCCTCGTTCTGGTCCTTTGAGAAGAAAAAACCTATTTTAATGCTTGAGTCTCTAATACCTAGGCTCAGAGGTGAAAAAAAAAGCAATTCAATTCACACCTTCACAACACATTAAGATCCGTAAGGTCTTGTATCGTGGTTACTAAGCAACGGTACATAAATACATAGATAAGTATAGAAACACCCATGACTCGGAAACAAACATCGATACTCATTGTATTGATGTTTACACCTGCCGGGATTCGAACCCAGGACCTATGGCGTCGCAGGCAGGGTCACTACCCACTACACCAATTGGCCGTCAAATACGAGGGCTTAGTTAAAATATAGGTGGCGCTACAAACGAACTGACACTCAAACTGGGCATTAGGTCTCTTGTCCATGGCATGACAAAACTAACCTCCCATAGTGATCTCCACGGTTAGACTTCACGTCATGACTGTATCTTCTTATATTTGAAATACCATAGATTTTTATGCGTTTTCCAGTAGTTAGGTAACTCGCAAATCAGGTAGATCTTTAAGAGCAATCTATGTTCAAAATTCCAATTAAATTCGTACAGTAAATACTTACCTAGTACATCAAAGCAGACCGCATCCCCAATACAGTTGGCAACATTGAACGCGACTGTACCCAAGCACATAAGGACCACAAAGGACCAAAACACCACCGAGCTCATATCGTAATAGTCTCTTCTGGGCTCATTGGTAAAATTCTTCATCACCACACCACTGTTATTAACGACACTTAAATTATTCTTATCAGCCACATTCCATAAAGTATAATCAATCTCATTTGATATATTAGAATCGTCAAAACACAATAACTGGCAGCCATCTTGCGGAGAACACACTATCTGTCCCTCTCTCACGTCATTGAAATCCATATGCAAGAGCGAGCACGAATTATTAGCCACGCCCCCATCTATATAAACAGTATTTACGTATGTAGTATTAGTCAAGTACACATCGAAATTGGACGAACGAAAACACGTCCAATGACAACTAAACTTCTCTAACGCGACGTCACGCGTTACGTTCCTGCTTTTCAAATACACCGTGTCGTTGAGACGATAGACATGCTCTTCTATTGCTGTGTAACTTGTATCAGGCACGGGTAGAAACCATAGGCCGCAGTACGATCCGGTCATTGTAGTTATAAGCATCATAAATACTAGTTTTCTGTGATTCTGAAAGGAAAATAGCTTAGTATTAATATTAACCATGGAGAAGGTATAAAAGAGAAGGTGGGACTATGAACTGAGTCGTGTGGCAATCGTGAGGCCATGACGTCATGATAGGGGCGGTGCTTCAGGGCCAGTGTGTAATTGCTGTAACGCATTAGCTGTAACCACACGCTTATGCTAGCAGTTTGGATAGTCACTATAAGATGGTGGTGTAAATGGGCAGGGCTACAGTGTTAGGATGCTCCCCTCGTCCCATACTTCAATCCCGCTCAGCGGCACACTATTTTTGTATGAAAATATACTTGGCCACTGCTCTTCTTTTATTTCTTCTCCATGATATTAACCCTATTTATTATACACACGTCTTAGCGGCGTGGTGCCGGCAGAATCGAGTTTGTACCTCCCCTGCCTGCCCGTGGGTATCGTACGAGGCGATTAAGGGTTTCCGGGAGGTGAGCAGCAGCACCTCCCGTACTGACAACATAGTCCGAAAATCACACTGCGGTCCCAAACCCGCCTGCCCAGCGTGGTGACTATGGGCAAATACCCCCCATGGCAGTCGTGTGGCGTGCCCTGGAGGAGGCCTACGTCCAGCAGTGGACTGCAATAGGCTGATGATAATGATCCATAGTAACGTATATAACACATCTTTGGCAAGCGAAAACATCCAATTTTTCTATGTCTATTAATAGAATCTATTCCATCCACCATTGCTATGCAGCGTGGACCAATAAATATGATTTATGGATATCAAAAGCGTTCACAGCAACGTAGCATATTCTCTAGAGAATAAGCAATGTATTATTAGTAGCAAAGCCGAAGGAAGCAATGCGACAGCAAAAATTGGGAGTGCGCGTTGCTTCGGCTTTGCTACTGCAAGCATAGAGGAATAAGTATAGCAAGTTACGTAGACTCAGTGTCATACAATAGCTCATAATAATATGCCTGATTTCGGAACCAACATTTTTTGTAGTCATACACATAGTACATCTCAACTATACCCTCAAAATTGGTCAGAAGTGGCACCATGTGGTCCTGTCCTTGGTGCTCTGCCTACCCGAAAGGGATAAAGGCGTGATTACATGTATGTCACCAACCCGCCTGCCCAGTGTGGTGACTATGGGCAAATATCCCTCATGGCAGTCTTGTGGCATGCCCTGGGGGAGGCCTACGTCCAGCAGTGGACTGCAATAGGCTGATGATGATGATGATATGTATATATGGATACACATAGTAGTGACTGGGGAAGGCCTATGGTCAGCAGTGGACTCCTCAAGGCTAATAATGATGATGACACATAGTAACGTGTCATCGTCCAAAAGAACGGTGAAATAGTCTTGGCGAGCTGTAAAGAGTGCGTTTCACCGTATAGTTCCGATGGATGATGGCGCTAGTTACGTAGTTACTATGTGTATGACCACATTTTCTGTTTTACTGCATAAAAAAAAATGTTAGTTTCAAAATCAGGCACAGGAATTATTGTACGAAACGGACGAATAACATATCTTACCGGCCAGAAATCCACGACGTATCCGAACAGTGGCTTCGCGGCCGCCCACAGAAGGGGCAAGATGGCGGTGACCATGCCCATGACGTACGGCGTGATGCCGAGCTGACGGCCGAATACATTCAGCTGTGGCAGCAGAGGGCCCAAGGCTGGAGATACACACACACATAAATATGAACACACTTCACAAAACATTAACTTAATCCCACATAAAGATCCCTAAGGTCTTGTATCATGGGTACCTACTAAGCAACGGTATAAAAATACATCGATAAGTATAGAAATGTCCATGACTCGGAAACAAACATATTATCATATATTCCGGTAGGTGCAAACATTGATATTCATCATAATATCAATGTTTGCACCTACCGGGATTCGAACCTAGAAGCTATGGCGTGGCTTTCTGGCGCAGTCCAGTAAAAGCTGGCCAAGTGCGAATCCGAATCGCGTAGATGTACCAGCGTGTATTAAATTAGTATTATACGGTAAGGTAATTATAAAATAATGGTAGAGAACAAAACAGCAAAAAACTGAAAATACCATCTTAGTTGTATTATTTAAGCCCTAATATTTAGTGTATACTAGTGGACGCCCGCGACTCCGTCCGCGAGGACTGGAGAAAATATAAAATATCGAAATAATCCGGGTTAAAAATATTCCCCCGGGATAAAAAGTAGCCTATATGTTAAGTGGGACCAGTGGGGTAAGCACGAACCTTTTTACTAGCGAGTAACGCTAGCGACTCGCTAGCAAAATCTATGGGAAATGACAGTTTGAAGCTAGCGTTACGGACTATCGAGAGGTTCGTGCTTAAGGCGGTGTGATCAGACAAAAGAGGCATTTTAGAATCGATTTTTTAAATACTTGTCCGATTACCACAGCTCTAATTTTTTTATATGTTATTATTTAAATCTTTATCAAGTTTGTGGCCAACGTGGAAACTCAATTACTTAAAAAATTCTCGATAGAATTTCGATTTGAAAATTACCTTTTTTACGTTTTTATAAGCGAAATATCTAGAAAACTATTGTGAATATCAACACGAAACTTGCATAGTTGTATAGCGCTTTATCAGATCTAGTTTATGGCCAAAGTACATTTTTTGTAAATTTTGTAGATAATTAACAATTAATAAAAAAACACATCTACAACTACGCTGTGTTCTAATCCTTGCACTGGCCAGTCTCGCTCGGAACATTCAGTACCGCCGTGACCACTGTCAACGCCGGTTCTGTGCTTGTTTTTTCGCGCGCAAATACATAATATAAAATACTACATTTATTTAGTAAGTAGACTTGGGAAACCGTAGTGTAACAAAAGTTAAAAAAAGAGAGACCTTACGTAAAAAAGACTTACGTAGAAAACATTAAGTACCTACATACATAGATACTTTATAGTATGTTTTAGATTGTACTAGCGCCCGCCCACGGCTTTGCCCGCGTGAGAGTGCATTACTCCCGTGCGAAGCCGAGGCGGGTCCCTAGTTACATTATTATAAACCTTCCTTGTGAATCACTCTATCTATTAATAAAACCGCATCAAAAAAATCCGTTCCCTAGCTTGAAAGATCTAAGCATACATAGGGACAGACATCAGAAAGCGACTTTGTTTTATAATATGTAGTGATTTCGTATTTAAAAATGATATTCATAAGTAGGTAATTATGTTACCATTTCTATGACCTAGTATAATTTTATATATCTACTTAGTTTTTTTTTAGATCCACAAAATCCCGGGGAAAAAATCCGGGATTTTTCCGAACATTTTGTGCAAAAGTTTACGTGTGTTAGTATAGTCCTCTTTATGACATTAAACTGCAAATAACTTAGTATCAATAGCAAATATAACAAGTAGCAGTATATACAGGATGTAACAAAAAGGGTATGGTAAGCGAAATACTATAAAAACAACCCACTGTAGATAACATATCCCGAAATTTTTAGACTAGTAATCGCATGTTTATTTTTCAAGATTGTATGTTCATAATATTCCTGAGTGGGTTAGGTGTTCTCCATACTATCTGGACAAATAAATATGTGATTTTTAGTCTAAAATTTTGGTGATAGGTTCTTTATAGTGGGTTATATTTATAGCTTTTCGGTTAACATACTCCTTTTGTTACACCATGTATATACACCACTTTGGGGGATAATGGGCGTGACTATTATGTATAGTATATGATTTCAAATTGTTTCGAACATAAATCCCTAAGTTGCCCGCGAATCCCTAGCTGTCCCGCGACTTCGTCCGCGTGGAATAGTGACTTTCGGCAGCATTTTAAATTTTTTTAGGCTAATTATTTTGCAAGTAAAACACATGTACATTAAAATAAGTTATTAAGCTTATTTAAGTACATTTTTATATGCGACGTTTTTAGTACGATTTTTAAAAGAGCTGTTTGTTGCATATTGTCCTGCTTGATAATCATTATGAAGTTGTACTCGCATATTTGTAGTGAGACAAAACTTTTAAAAATGACGTAATTTCCATACAAACTTTCATCCCCTATTTCAACCCCTTACATCCCTTTTTTGCATATGGCGCGCAGTGCTTGGCAAGTTTCTTACTTAATTCTCTGTATTGTTCTGTTCTATATTTTTATTTTCTAAACCCTAAGCTTTTTTCCGATGTCATCACACAAAAACCCCTATTTTTAGTCCCTTTAGGGTATTCTTTTACAAACTTTGAATGTCTTATTTATTTATATCTAATGAAAAGCCTAAAAAATAAGTTTTAAGCTTCTAGCTTAAAAAATGACGTAATTTCCATATAAACTTTCATCCACTATTTCAACCCCTTACATCTCTTTTTTGCATTAAAAAGTAGCCTATGTCCTTTCACAGGCTCTAGACTATCTCTGTACCCATTTAAATCGGTTCAGTAGTTTAGGCGTGATTGCGTAACACACAGACAGATAGAGTTACTTTCGCATTTATAATCCGAAGGAAGAATTTGAAGATCTTACTTTAATACCACTTTGGGGTAGAAGAGTTATAAATAATAATGCGTATTATCTAGCAACTGCAAGCTATAACCGATCATAGTTATTTGTATAGGAGATATTTTTAATTGCACATCAAATAAATAATCGCCCATCAATTTAATCTCATCTTTTATATACTTTATTACATACATACATACATATAATCACGCTTTTATCCCTTACGGGGTAGGCAGAGTACCAAGGGCCGATAGAACCACATGGTGCCACTTCTGACCAATTTTGAGGGTATAGTTGAGATATACAAGTTCGGTTAGTAGTGATAGATGGTCAGCCCATCGCCTACAAAACATCAAGACCCTCTTGTTCCTCTACTGACTTGTACAGTATGCCCTTTATATACTTTATTACAGCAATTAAATTATTAATAAAACAATGTTTTACAAAATAACTACAGCAGATAATTCGAAAATACATAATATCAGCCCAACATAAACTGTTTTCCTCGAATGCAAGACAAATTAATAACTCTTGGTACAAAAATACTACAATCTCATCATAAATACTGACTGCACATCAAATTAACCTTAGCGCACAACTAGTATAAGACGAAAAACGTTTTGTCGGTGTAACAGTTCCCTTTTCATACAATGATAAAAATAATAAGTTAGGTTAGGTTAGAGTATGACAAACAACGCACGAGCCGAGCGAGCGGAACGAGCGTGCCGCGGCAGCTGCCGGCGAAGTTTCAGAATCGAATTGATGAAACGATATTTTAGTGTTGATCTCACTCATTATGTTATGTTTTGTTTATTTAATTCGGCCTTAGAAAATGGCTTAAAAACAAAAATTTTACCAATAGATGATTTAAAAAAACCAGTTACGCTCAAAAAGTTCAAAAACCTGATCAACCCTAATAGAGAGTCACAAGTGATCCAAAAAACAGCTATGTATCACACAATAACCAATAAGCCCATTTAACTAGTCGATATCGCCCGATACAATTGGCGCGGAAAACAAATATTAGGTACGGATAATCAAAATAAAAATGCATTTCCTGCGAGTTATAATATTGTCGTGTAACTCAACCCTATAGTACTTGTTCAGCATTCCAGTATTTGCCTGGCTGTCACCTACACCCTGTAAATTTTTTAATTATATTTACAATTTACGCAGTAAGCAACCCAGTTACAAAATTGATTATACAGGAAAGAAATTAAAATCCCGGCAATTAATTCCGAAATCAACCAGAATACGGATGGCGACAGAATAAGAACGTCCGCGGCAGATTGCGCTGGTTGCGGGGGGCGCCCCGCAGTTACGTCTACCTCAACCCCCTCAAATACCTAAAATTCGTCTATTGGAGCGCCTTAACCCTCTGTCACAACATATTCTTGAAAACTCAGTTGAAAACTGCATCGAAATCGGTCCAGCCTTTTTTGAGATTAGTGTGCAGAAACATAGATCCGTTACAATTTTATTATATGTATGTCGTGGCCATATCGTAGAATTGATCATTTCATGAAAAGGTCGAGCATTTCATGAAAAGTTCAACTGTCTATTGGCCACATCATGATATGGTTTGGGCAGATCGATGATTAAAAATCGTTTCTCGATATGGGCAACTAAACGCCCGATCATTTCATGAAGTGGTCAAGATTATTGATCATATCGTAAAATAGTTACATGAATCACCGGTAGAGGCGCTGCGCGCGTTTTATTTATGTGTGAAGATGGCGGATTTTTCTTTTTAGGTTATAAAACAAATTAAAGAGAGTAGGGTGACTATGCAGAAGAAGTTCACGGATAGTGTGTTATATTGTATAATGTATATTAGACTTAATGGTGGTTTATAATAATATTGTTAAACAAAAACCTTAGATTACGATAGGTTAGGTTAGGTTAGACTATGACAAATGACGCACGAGCCGAGCGAGCGGAGCGAGCGTGCCCAGGCAGCGTCCGGCGATGTGCCAGATGCGAATCGCTTTTGTAAAGTCTTTTATGTTTTTAAATATTATATTGTGAAAATATCACATAAATAATAGCAAAAAAAATCATACCATCATACCTTATGGTATACTTATATATGGTGTACGGTATATATTATTTATATAAGCTCTTACCACATTCGGATTTTATGGACACCCTGTTAATACGATTTGGCCAAACGTGGATGACAAAATCGTGAAATGAAGACGATTTAACGATCTGGTCAAATTGAATTGGCCACTTCATGAAATGCGACCACTTCATGAAATGCTCGACCATTTCATGAAATGATCAATTTAACAATATGGCCACGACATATACATGTCGTGGCCATATCGTAGATTTGCTCATTTCATGAAATGCTTGAGTATTTCATGAAATGGTCGCATTTCATGAAAAGTTCAACTGTCTATTGGCCACATCATGATATGGTTTGGGCAGATCAATGATTAAAAATCGTTTCTCGATATGGGCAACTAAACGCGTGACTACTTCATGAAGTATTCAAGATTATTTTGATCATATCGTAAAATAGTTACATGAATTACCGGTAGAGGCGCTGTAAGCGCTTTGTTTATGCGTGAAGATGGCGGCCGCGGACGATAATGTTGTTTCTCGCAAAGAAAAAATTAATAATTCGTTGTTAAGTGAAGAAGAAAGTGATGACAAAAGATTATACGACGAAAAGGTTCTGGAGTACTATGCAAGTCACGCAAAAACTGAGCAAAATGTAAAAAAAACCTTGGACTTCGGTTCGGATTTTACAGGTTAGTAGTTTACTGTTAAATTACTTCATTATTCATTTATTTTATTAAATTACTCTATCCTAGCTATCGTATATTGTATTTCCATTTAATTGATATTATTCTAAGTTTGTTAATTATGACATTATAAAGATTGTTTTGTTTTCCTTTTTAGGTTATAAAACAAATTAAGGAGAGTAGGGTGACTACGCAAAAGAAGTCCATGGATTATTACTGGCTGTCAAAATACGACATTATGGAAACAGCGGACGAGGAATACCTTATATTCAAGAAAAAATGCGTAGACGATCCTACTATTCGAATAATTTCAGTGGAGAAGTATTTTGAAATATTAAAGGAAGTTCATAAAACTGTTGGACATGGTGGACGACTAAAAATGATTCAACACATTAAAAATAGGCTTTATATTCCAAAGAAACCTATTGAGCTATTTGTTGACCTGTGCTCTGTTTGTGAGAAGAAACGTGCAGTACCAAAGAAAGGTATAGTAACTCAGCCGATAGTGTCCAAGGATTTTAACACACGAGGGCAGGTGGATTTGATCGATTTACAGTCTGCCCCGGATGGAGAATTTAAATGGCTGATGAATTATCAAGATCATGCAACAAAATTTTTACACATCAGACCACTAAAATCGAAGAAAGGTGCAAAAGTAGCCATGGAACTTTTAAAAATATTCTTGGAATTTGGCGCTCCCTTCATATTACAAAGTGATAATGGAAGAGAGTTCACCGCGCATGTTATAGAAGAACTGGTGTCAATGTGGCCCGAATGCAAAATTATTCATGGTAGTCCTCGACGTCCTCAAACACAAGGCAGCGTGGAAAGATCCAATCAAGATGTAGAAAATATGTTGCGGTGTTGGATGCAAGACAATAAGTCTACTAATTGGTCCATTGGTTGTTTTTTTGTTCAATTTTATAAAAACTCTTCTTATCACCGCATAATTGGCAGATCCCCTTACCGTGCATTGTTTGGTTCTGAGCCGAAAACTATATTGAAAGGTTGTAATATTCCTGAAAGTATTATGACATTAATCAGGATGGAAGAAGAATTGAACCAAATAAATCAGAATGAGAAGAAGAACGACGAATTGAACCTAATCAATCAGAAGGAGAAAAAGGAGGAAAAAATGCACCAAATAAACCAGAATGATATTACACCGGAGAACAAAGAGATAGTTAATGTTATGCCGTCATCGTCAAATATCGTAATAGTTAATAAATCAGTTGCTGATGAGGGTTTGTCTAACATTGAACTAATTGAAATAGATAATAATATGATATTAGAGGCAGTTGATGGTTCAGTGTGTCTCGTCTGTGGCAATGTCACATCCGGAGCTCATTTCTGTAGTATATGTTCCAAACCTGAGCATGCTATTTGTGGCGTTGCTTGTGGAGAAGAAGGTTATGGATCTCAAGTTCAATGTTTTCTTTGCCAAAAGGAACAGTTGATTGTTAATGAAAGAAATCAAGCTCATCACGGTGTTCAACGTGCTGCAGAGAAAATGGTCGATAACACCGCCAAGAAACTTCCTCTGTTAGAAATTGGAAATTCCGTGTTTTTGAATGTACCAAAAATTGACCGTGGACCTCTTGACACCAAAAATATTGCTGGAAAAGTAGTTGATTTTAGGAACGGAGTATACAAAATCGGAACAGGCTCTGGAACAATTAAAAATTGGTTTTCCCGGCAGGATCTGCTGGCGTCATCGAAAGATTATTGCGAAGTTATATCCGAATTGCCAATATCATTGAGGGAAGCTGTAAATTTCCAATCTGCATTTGGAGGTCAAGGCTTTAAAAAATGCTTTTGCAAGCCAGCAAAAAATCAGTGCTGTACGAAGAGATGCGCATGTTTCAAGAACAAAACACTTTGTACTTCAAAGTGTCACCAAAGTTTGTCATGCGCGAACAAATGACTGAAAGGGTGTAAGACTGACTTTTTAATTTTAATTCATATAAAATAATAATTTGTAATATTTTTTAATTTTAATTCCATGTGATTTTTATATTACTTGTTGTAACTATTAACCAAAGTACGTACCTACATATTTCTAAGTATTTGATTCTATTCTAAAAATAAATGTGTAACTTGACATGTTTCATACCTATTTTAAAAAAATTGTTTAATATTGTTACATGTTTAATTTTGTTACGAAAATTTCATAAGTTTGTGATAATCGGACTTAAATTACAATAAATAAGTTCTTACCATATTATGGAATTTTATTAAATATTTTATCATATGGACACCCTATTTATACGATTCGGCCAAACGTGGATGACAAAATCGTGAAACGTAGACGATTTAATGATCTGGTCAAATTGAGTTGCCCACATCATGAAATGCGACCATTTCATGAAATACTCAAGCATTTCATGAAATGAGCAAATCTACGATATGGCCACGACACATACATAATTAATTAACTTTAATGATCATTCATTCAGCGCGTGCGCATCGCAGACCATAATAAAGACCATCTTTTGTATCGGCTATCTTTTGACACTGATGAGCCTCCCCCAATGACCTCTACTACGAGAATTTGGAAACGGCCTGCATCCAGCGGATACCCACGATCCTGACTATGTCGTCCGTCAATCTCGCGAGTGGTCTTGCCACGCGGCGCTTGCCGGTACGTGATCTCCACTCCAGAACCTTTCGGCTCCATCGGCCCTCAGTTCATCGAGCTATGTGCCCTGCCCACTGCTACTTTATCTTTCTGGACCGTTAGGCTACGTCGGTTACTACAGTATTATTTTACTAGTTCAAAAAGTCAGCGCTCCATACCGATACGAGGACATACGATTACGAGGGGACAGGAATGGTGGTAGATTAGATACATAAGATGGTATGATATACAATGTACAATAAGGAATATACCTAGTATCTACACGCACCTTAGATATAGGTAGACATTTGATAAATATAATCCTGATAGTGAGCGCAAAGATAACAATAGTTTAATATGGTCCCATAAAATAAAGAGAACATTGTGAGGTGTTTGTAGAATTTTACAACGTTTAAGCGTTCTCATTAATAAAGTTTTTGTAACTCGAAGATAAATTATACCTAAGAGAAATATTTTCATGTCATAAAATAAAGATTGTAATATTCTGTTTACGCCTGTGGTGTCAAGAGCAAATAGCACCAACCTAATGTCTGCCCGTGGGTATCGTAGAAGATTAAAGGGTTTCCGAAAGGTGGGCAGCAGTCCCTCCCAGCGACAACATAATTCGAAAATAACACTGCGGTCTCCAATCCGCCTACCCAGCGTGGTGACTATGGACAGAAACCCTCCTATGGCAGTAGCTTTGTGGCGTGCCCTGAGGGAGGCCTACGTCCAGCAGTGGACTGCAATAGGCGTGTAATTTGTGTGTGGTAAGGTTATAGATGAAGGAGTCCACTTCACACACGTTTCTTTTCGGCGTGTAAATAGGTATTCCTACGACTTTTAGTGATACAGGGCATTGTAGAGTCCGTTTTATAGAATAATTCCTATGCCTAATTTCGGAACTAGCATTTTTTGTATGCAGTGACACAGAAAATGTGGTCATAAACATAGTAACTAGCTCCATCATCCATCGGAACTATACGATGAAACGCACAATAGTTTGTATGACCAAACATGAAGATCAAGGTCCCACAGGCTACAAAATTCGTAATTGACATCCGCGTAGGGGCAGAGCTATTTCGCATGGATCAATCATAGGTGACACTTTCGCATCAGGGACTCTAGACGAATTAACATATTATATTTATCGATGGAATCTCTCAGTGGACCCCACAACAGAAACGGCCCGAAGAGGACCTAAAAAGCGATGAAAAGTTGTCTCAAAGAAGACATAAAGAAGCTAGGCAGGAAACAACTTGGCGGCGGGGGGCGATGGACACAGCGAAATGGAAGAAGATCGTCGAGGAGGCCAAGACCCGTAAAGGGTGGTAGCGCCGCAAGAAGTAAGACATCGATGGAAGTTCGTCACCGACACGTTTGTATATGTATAGGAAGCCTTCATTTTCCCGCGTTCGTCTAGTCACGTGATATATTCCATACGCTATTGATGGGAGTGTTAGTGCTGACAACATAGTACAAAATCAGACTGCGGTCACCAACCCGCCTGCCCAATGAGGTGACTATGGGCAAAACCGCCCTATGACAGTAGCCTTGTGGCGTGCCCTGGAGGAGGCCTACGTCCAGCAGGGGACTGCATAGGCTAAAAACGAAGACGCTCGTTGGTTTAGGGTACTCTTGACCTAGCTAGGGGCTTAGATAATACTACTAATCGATTTTAATCTACTAATCGAGTTATAACGAAGTTCATAAAGTTATCGAAACTTTCCACTAATCCCGGTTATGAATATTGCATCACGTCATTTAACGATAGCTAAATGAAGGTTTCGTATTAGAGTAAATCGGTCACCAACCCGCCTGCCCAGTGTGGTAACTATGGGCAAAATCTACCTATGGCTGTAGCCTTGTAGCGTGCCCTGGGGAAGGCCTACGTCCAGCAGTGGACTGCGATAGGCTGAAGAAGATTAGAGGACATAGATGGATACCACATATAGTATGTAGTAACTTGTAAGTAAAAAGCCCCACTTTAGAGGCTGTGCACTAAACTTAAAATCATTGAATATGCATCAACATTTCTGAGTTATTTAGAAACTAGCGACCCGCCCCGGCATCGCACGGGTGCCGTGCTGATGATGATCTCCGACCGTATTTCGGTCAAGGCGACCATCTCTACGGAGATTGGCCAGGG